>JARGRU010000007.1:607500-1201316 GCA_029581775.1 Dujonia boleticola | reverse complement strand
ACCCTTACACCCTTACACCCTTACACCCTTACACCCTTACACCCTTACACCTTACACCCTTACACCCTTACACCCTTACACCCTTACACCCTTACACCCTTACACCCTTACACCCTTACACCCTTACACCCTTACACCCTTACACCCTTACACCCTTACACCCTTACACCCTTACACCCTTACACCCTTACACCCTTACACCCTTACACCCTTACACCCTTACACCCTTACACCCTTACACCCTTACACCCTTACACCCTTACACCCTTACACCCTTACACCCTTACACCCTTACACCCTACCGGCCTTGATTCGGAGAAAGCGTTATTTGCAGGATCGGACGAGCCTTGACTGAAGTTCGTGTCCCGTGATTAAGCACGTGACTCGTTATATCCCGTCTGCCCACACTTCCATGGTCAAACCTGTTATATCCTCCGTGCAAGAAGTTTAGCTTGTTTCATATCCTTAATCAAGCAGGAAGGCTATTACAAACACTTTCAGGCTAAATTATATAGCATGGATACTGCTTGGGAGTCCCTTACTAGATAAGATAATACCTGATGTAGATGTTACGTGTATGTATGCGCATACTGTTGTCGCTTTGCGGGTGAATTCTCATTTTCAATTTGCTACAATTCTTCACTTGATCTACCAATAGAAGCCGGCTCTAAACCACTTCTATGTATATATATATGTTAAAGCATGAAGGAAAAGCTATGAGCTACTAATGGGATCGTATTAATTGAACGGAATGGAATCTAGGTCGCGAAAGGCATAAAAATAATACTTCACTGCTAACTCTTGCATTTGCAGTAAAAATTGACAGGACTTTAAATATACATATACGGGTACTCTCCTTCTTGTTTACTATCATTATTGGTTACTATTTGAAGTTGATATGAAGTTTGAATTGTTTTAAATCCATATTTGAAACAAGTATGCTCGAACCCAAATTGCCGTTCTTAATTTGGTGAGTACCATGATAATCCGGCATATAAACACCCGATCACAAAGTGAAAGAGAACCGGCTTCATCTCCGATATTGAAAGACTCAAGAAATCATTTCATATTGACATAAGTTTAAAAATAGCATTCACGAGTAGGGCTTGCTACTATTCAACTAATTCATCTAAAGTATCCGTGCGGAGATTCCTTTCTTTTCTTCCGTTTCCACTTTCACGGCAGTTCATTAAAAATACGATTTCTACGGGCCGATAATGAGAAAAATTGGTACAATCTCGGCCCGAATAGTATTGTGCTGTCAAAAATTTGTGCAACCAATTTGAAAAAAATTTGCGGCATTCTTAAATTGCGTTTTTGCATGCTTACGTTCCCCACATGAGCAGAGTCATCTCAACTTTCCTGATTTACGTATATCGTATACTGAGGAGAAAAGAGCCGGTATTCGAACAATAAGGACCTAGAACATGTTTCAAACAAAAAAAAAAAGAAATGAAAAACTAAATATCTTGCCAAACCCCTGGAGAGGGACCGGCGAACTCGATACAACTCCGAAGGCTGAGAATGTTTTGCATATCTATGCTACTCTGTTCACTGATAAACCCAAAAAATACAATGCATGATATAGTACAGTCATCCCTTTGGAATGAAGGGGCTTATTTGAAAATTCTTTTTTGCAGAAAGGGTTGTGCATTTTGATGGGTGTGTGGTAAAAGTCATCTGCCTTTTGAAAAACTTCCCTTTGCTGCATGCATAAAAAGCCTCCAGGGAAGACATAGGCAGTTGCATCACAGATACGGGAATACCAACTTCGGTTAATATTGTCAAGATAATGAGGTAAAAAAGTAGCGACGTAGACATATTTGGATTTGTATCACTGCAAAAAGAATGATTCAATCTATTGTACTTTCTTTAACTTCCCTAAACGCAAGGCGATGCAAAAGCACATAAAGTTGACAGCAATAATCTACACTCTCGGGACTCGGATCACATCCCGGTTCGACATTCGCTTTTTTTATTCTCCAGTTGTTTGAAGAACATATTTACAGAACACAGCTGGAGAGAAATCAGAACTTTGCTTCTTTTCCTTTCTTGTGTCTTTTTCCTGTTTCTTATGTTATGCCAGATAGGTCAACTGTCTTTGTATTGTTCTTGGGAGATTTATTAATAGAATCATTCGGAAAGAACTGAATTCAACAAGATCCAAGCGGGAGGAGATATGCATGCGCCCTTGGATAAAGTCATCAAGATGCATAACTACCAAGAGCAATTATTTTTCGTAACATGTATCTCAAAGCAATGGAAGCAAAAAAATAAAGTTCCTATTGTACTTGGAATTCGTTTCATCTTTAGCAAGATTTGATTTGTAGATTTACCATTTCAATGTGACTCGAGCCTTTTGACGTACGAGAAACGGCATTTTTTTTTCCTTATTTTCATTTATTTATTTTTTTTTCTTTTTAATTTGTCCCTTATGATATAGATGCCATTCAATGCATGCAAAAAATAAAAAGAAAAAGCGTTGGTGAAAGATGGCTTAACTTTCGGCCAAACATAGTATTCCGCCGGCCCTACATATGCAGCTACAACATGTATACGGGGTTGTTCCGTTTTCCGATTGTAAAAATAACGTATATTCTTAATTGATACTCTAATAAGCTCTATGATTTTTTTTTTTCTTCAATTGTCAACTAAAGGAGGCATCACAGGACTGCTGCAAGGGATCATTGCTTGCTCAGCTCCTGTGAATCTAGGATGCTTATCCCATGGCATGTTCAACGAAACGTTTGCAAGGTACAGATAATATACACTGTCATCTAACGGTTCATTGACAAACGTATTCTGAGAAGGTTCAAGAGTAAAACTATCAGTGTCCGGGATAACAGGCAAGGTAACGACGGTAGATGTGGGGGAAACATCTATATTGGCAGTAGCATCAAGGTTGTTCATTAGCAATACGGGCTCTCCAATTGATACATCTTTTGAGTTTATACTATCTTTGTATCGATTGGTTGTCCCAGCTTGCGAGTTTTTATTGCCATTAATTCTTTCATTATTATAATTGTTTCTCTGAATATGATACCGAATATGATGAATTAAGTCATCATAATCATCAAGGTAAACGAGGTTGGCCATTCTTATTGCTTGGAAATCGGCGTTTTGCATGACACGTTGATAATTACCTTGCAACTTATCAATGTACTGCTCTAACTTCAGAATCGACTGTTCAAGAAACTGCACATACTTGCGCTTCTTCTCTCGTGAAACTTGAGCTGCTTTGCGATTTCGGAGTATTCTCTCTAGACGGCGCTTATCTCTTTCGCCTCCTCCTTTGGTACCATCGTTATTAGGATTGTTCAGTGGATTTAAACTGGATGCCATATTCATCAAGAAAATTTAAGAATTGCAAAGATAAAAGTCAGCTTATCATCACATAAAAAATTTTCAACTATTCTTGGATTAAGTTTCTATAATTCTTAAAATATAGATTCAGAGAAGATGTCAAGACTTATATACCTCCGTGGAACTCTATATGGAATCTAGGTTACAAGATATTTTTTAAAGCTTAGATAATCCATTACTAACATTGTGCATATGCATCATGCAAGTGTGAATTTGATGATATACTACGAAATGCGATGAATATGAATCATAGCTGGTCAACGATTGAACCTGTATACTCATGGATATTCTTGCGGTGGTAATTCAAAGCTCATACCCTTTTTGACTAAAATACGTGCCATGAAAATCTATCGAAAATGAAAAATGAAATTAGGGTAATCTCGGTAAATTTTCTTGAGAGGGGTCCCAAAAACTTTTTTTCTCCTCTTTCTTCCACCACGGTGAATTTGCAACTACAGCTACCTTTACATTACCAAATTGTGTTTATTTTACCTTTTAATATTATTTTATCTTATGTGTTCTGTGAAAACCCCTTTTTATCTTTTTTGACTTTTCCATTGGACCCTTTTTTCCTATTTTCTTTTCTTTTTTCTTTTTTTGTCAATCTCCTTGTCAAGTTAATCCCATCTTGACATGCTTATCAAACCACCGGTTGATGCCATCCCTAGGAGTAATCTCAGTACTCAAGTTTTCAAATACACACTTGTTGACTCGAACATACTTCAAGTTCATATTACACTTGACATATAACATTGCAACATGCTGAACTTTGAACCATTCGTCGTATACTGTTGGATGAACCATTTCCAAACCCAAATGAGGAGCACCTCCAGCCTTGGTGCCAAATACATCCAAGTATTCAAGACGTTTTAAGGACTCAATCATGTCAATTATTTCTCTCTGAGTTCCAACATTAGAGGGACTAAATCTAAGACTTTCCAATCCCTTGCACTGTTGAATTAATGGATAGAACATTGAGGGTAAAGGCAATGAGATATTTATATCACCACAATATAAGTTTTCCTCCTTAATATCAATTGAAAGCTTCTTCAAGGTATCGAACCGACCATTTAAGAAGATAGCTTGGGCATACTCATTATAAAGAGTGGTCTCATTGTGGAAAGTACGTAACTTACTCCTATTATACCTAATAGTTAGATCCAAATTTTCCAATTTTGATGATACGGGCAACAGGGTGAGAAATTTGGGAACTGAATCAGTTATTGACTCACGATAATCGATCAGTAAGTTCTTCAAATTCACCAATTTATCAACAATTTTGAGAAGGAAACTTGGCTTCAAATCTATGCTATCAAAGTTTTGCTGATATTCAGAAATCGAAGTTAGTTCAAGACTGGTCAAGTTGCCCAAGTTTATGCAGTTCACCATCAAGTCCGCTTCATCTGGTTCCAAAAGGAAATCATGCAACAGAAGCGAAGCAATCTCTTTGAAATTGACTAAAGAAGGCTTAACTAAAAAGGATTGAATTGTGTTCATCTCATTTTGTTTGAAAGGCAATTCAGAGCCCACGAGCGAGTCGTATGGGTAGACATCATTGAGATGACTATCAGACCTGGATAATTTTACTGATTTCAATTGACTGGCTATGCCACCAGCACTCAGGTTTGATGAAATGACGATATTTGAGATAATATCTCGTAATATGGTATGACTTTGAAAGTTGTCGATTTGAAAGTTGACAAGATTCGGGAAAACCAACTTGCGTTTGGATAAGTCGGTCGAAGGCGAAGTAGTGGCACTGTTTGTGATATATGAACTGTACTTCATATTCAATGAAAGATTTTGAATCGAATGGTAGTTTGGCAAGAGTTCCAAATATTCATATTCAAATCCCTTAGCTACCCACTTCAAATCTTTCAACTGGAATAGCGTTTGGAAGAAATACTTGAATAAATCGTTCAATTCGTGGTCGTATATATTCAACGAATCAGGTAGGTCAATACACAGAAACGATTTAACATAGGGGGACCCAGAATCCATAGCCGCAGCCTCCAGGATATCTTGATCTTTATGATTCCACATACTTATATAAGTCTTCAAAAATTTCTTCAAATTGTATGGGGTCTTGATATATGTACATGAGAATTGTTGCAAGTTGAAATCAATCACCTCAAACTCGTCGTAGTTGTACTCCTTGCTGAACTGACTATACGTTTGATCAATCTTGATGTTCTGGTAAAGTCTTGGTAATGTAGAGTGATAGAAGGACTTGCACACTCTCAAGAGACTCAAACAATCTGCCTGCGACAATTCGTTTGCGATCCTTGTCGTTATCTCTATCGGCAATTTATCAAAGGTGTGGCCGTTCAGTGGTGGAGGTGGAGAAAGAGAAGTTGAAGAACGCGATTGTTCACGCGAATAGATAATATGATCATCTATGGTCTCCTTGGATAGAGGGTTCTCTCTGTACCCAATGGGTGTGTCAAACAGATAAGGGTGGTTTCTGTACATAGACATCTCCTGGAGGGGGAAACTATAAGAATCGTCTGGATTCATCTTTCAATTTCCCTTTGCGAATAACGCGTCTTTTAGCTTATATATATAAATTCAGTTGAATGTCGTGATCTCGGAGGTGTTTATGCGTGTTATTATGTTATTTGGGTCCAAAACTGTTGAATAAAAGTCTTGGTTGCGTATGATCGATTCCCGATCCCGGATGTCATCTATTATTCTTGCTCTGCAGTATCACCGATACTTTCAATTTTCTGGGGGAAAAAATCTGTCACGTGCCGATACGGATTTCTCTGCCAAATTGTCGTATACCAAACAAAAGAAAGCAAAAAAAAAAAAAAAACCTAGCGAAAGCGACACACAGACATTATTTCATGACCTTGCGGGTCCCCCAATTCACTTACTAATCACCAGAAATGTGAAAAATCAAAAAATTACGAACTTTCTGGCTGAAACTACCGTCTTCCACTTAGGTAGGCGGCTAGGACCAATATTTGTTAGTGTCGATGAAATCTCTTGTAGGCGTAGTGTGTAGTTTTATGTGTCTCCTTTTAGGTAGAGATCCTTTCGGGTAGCCACATCAATACTGATTATGCGTTTACGTACAGGAACGGACCTTCGCAGTGAAGAGTGCGAGTTTGGGATTCAATATTTTTTTTTTTTTTTTTTTTGCTTCCTGTCTATTTAGGCCAAATTACACTTCAAGGCGAGCGCCAGTACAAAATAAACGACTCGAAAACTATAGCAGCGTCTATTTATTTTTTGTAATATTTTTTTATTTCGTTTATGCCGGAATTCGTTTCAGACAAAAATTTGATCTAAAACTTGCCTTACAAAAAACTCCTATGCGAGCGAGAGGGAAACAGCACAACAACAAATGACAACCTCAAAAACAGCAACGAAAACCAAAACAAAAAACCAGAAATCAATAGAATCAATCAATTAGAGACTTTTTTTTTTTCTAAATTTTTCTCTTTCTTTCTCTTGTGTTAATCTTATCGTATACACCATCAATTCTTTCCTGCAAGACAACATTCTTGCCCTTTATTCGTTTTTCCAAAAAGCTAGCATCCACCAACTGATAACAGACACACGGGGACCAGAGTAGTGCACGCATCCCGCAAAAAAGTCCAATCTAAATATACCCCGCCTATTTATCAAATGTCTGACGAATCACTCGATGTCAGACTCACCAAAGAGGTGACGACCTTGTCAACCAAACTTGTAACAGCGGTAGCGAAACTGCTGGAGTTGGAAGAAAGAATCCTACACCTCATCAAGGAGAATCAAACATTAAAATCAAAGGCCACCGAGTTAGAAGGAATCGAAACCAAATACGCCAAAATCGTACCCGAGAACGATAAACTCAAGAAGGACATTGTAGAGAGTAATGCTCTGAAAGCAGAGGCTGAAAAGAAGATCTCGGAATTAGAGAATGAAGTGGAAGACCTCACTGCTTCGTTATTTGACGAGGCCAATAAGATGGTTAGTAATGCATCTCGAGAAACTTACAATTTCAAAGTGAAGAATGGGAAACTCCAGGAGGAACTTCAGGAAAAGAACACAATTATCGACAATCTTCAAGATCAATTGAAGGATTTGAAGCAACTTTTTTTTCAGATCGAAGACCAGCAAAAACTCACCAGCAATAACCCTCAATTGGAGAGGAAATTGGATACGGCTAATGCCACGTCCGGTAGAGGCAGTGTGAGCGGTGGGAGAAAGAGTATCAGTAGTAGTGGGAGTGGCAGCAATTCAAAGTCCAACCCTGAATACATTGATGACGATGAAAATCTTCTCTACCAACAACAAATATCTGCATTTATCTACACTCCCAACATAAGATCCATTAGGTTCGATCTCAACGAATACCATCTCGAGTTCAAGCCATTCATATACACGCTCATCAGACCAAATTTTAATATGGACTTGCCCAGTCTTAAGACGAACAAATATTTCAGAAGGATATGGACTGAAGAAATAGAAAACAGTATACCCGTCGTACCTACGCCGTCAAATTTCATCAATAGATGGCAAAAGGGTAAGAGTTTCTGGAATCTTCTTGTTGAAGGAAGGGCTATCATCGCACCTATTAGCGGGGTCAATGAAACTTACAAGTTAACGTACCATAACTCTGGTAGTAACAATAACAACAACAACAATAGCAACCCACCAAGCGCCCCTCAGGCCCCCCCAATTGCAACCAAGGAACCATGTAACTTCTGCCACGAACATCAGGATGACATTTTGGAGCACGCTAGACTCTATTCCTTGAAGTTGATAAATCCAGAATACAATCCAAAGGGAACTTCAATTAACGAGCAGGAAGAAGTACTTGCCAGTTATCCATTGTGTAACTACTGTCTTGTCAAGTTGAGAAACATTTGTGAATTTTTCGCAAAGCTTAGGTTGATTCATACAAATGTGCACAAATTGACGCCTACCCGTCCAAACCATTTATCGACAAACTCTGCATCTAGTATTCCTACATCATCTTCCCTTTCGAATGGTTCGTCAGGCGCACTGAATGATACTTCCCCAATAGTTAACCAAACCAATAGATTTAATAGATTATCAGGTATCATGGGAGAATCCACCACTACTGATCCATCCAGAAGAATTGAGCAGCTCAGGTTGGTTCCATCTGACCTCGAGGAGAGGAAAGAGGAAGCCAAGTTCATGAAATTATACGTAATGTTAATCCTGATAAGGGCTAAGATATTCTGGAGTAAGATTGGATATTGGGACAACCCTGAAAATTTGATCGACACAAACCTCGAAGAGATCCGTTACGAAGCGTTTGAACAATTAATTGGAAGTGTCGAGAGCCACCCTGTTGAGAAGGAAGAGTCTAAAGTGGAGGTTGCGAGCAGCGATAACGGCAACGAGTCAAAGGACAAGACCGAAAAAGAAGACAAGGAGAACTCCTTAACAAAGACAACCACTTCATCTTCGTCTTCTTCACCTCCCGATGAAGTTGCCAGTGGTACCAACGGTGCACCTAAGAATGGCGACCTCAACATATCAAAGAGAAGAAAGGAATTCGATCCAGTCAATGCCAGTTTCCAAAGTGATGCTTCATCTATCAAATCTAACTCATCGAGAAAATCATCCTCATCTTCATTAGTTAAGGATAGGATCAAAATGATTGAGCAAAAGGAAGAGCCAGTGGTTGTCAACACAGAGTCTGAGGACGACTTTGAAGACTCCACTGAAGATTTTGATATTGTTACCAAGGAAAATAAGATCAGCAGAAAGAAGTCACTGTCGAAGCAGTTCAAGAAAAGAATGGATAATGATTTAAATGAAACATTAGCGATGTTACAAGAGAGCCTTGAGAACTAGAAAGTGAGTGAATGGAATACCTCAGTATAAAAGAGTTGAAATATTCAGAAGAGACAATGGATCAACAATCAAACAAAAACAGAAAAAAAAAAAAACACCACAAATGTAATTTCAGTATTATCTTTTATATTTAGCTTATTATACCGTGACGTAAAAATAGACAACAAAGCCTCGAATTTTTTACAATCGAATGATGGATGTTGTGATTCAATTGATGTAGGAGAGCGAACGAGTACAATAGTATCTTACAAGCGCGCTGAATTGAGAGAAATTATTGCAGGCACCAACTAGATTATCGGGTTTGCGTGGGCAGGTGATTGCTCCACTGACAGAATACTTCACTTACCTACAACGAAAGTTTCAGTGTGGAAAAAAGAAGCTCAATTGAGCCGTTTGACAAGAGCCTTTGGCCGTTTCCTTCACAATTTCATAGTGTTCCATGCGAGTCTTCTCCAAATACAATTTCCGCAAACTGAAAGAACAATCGAAAGTGGACTATATTTAGCTACATAGGGTTCATTCTCACAGGTAAACTGCAGGACGCGTCCTTGAATTTTTAAAAAGGCTGGCCAACGCAAAAAAAGAGCCAGAAAAAAAAATTATTATATGCCAAAAAAAAAAAAAAAAAAATTGTCGTACTACATGTCCGTTAAATGATCGGTGTCCCTATTGAAACCCCCCCTCCAAAGAATCTCCCACAACTAACAAGCGAGAGTACCACCCCCTGAAAGATCCACACTACTGTATAACCTCTTTATCTCGCGACTGCAAAAATATAAAGCAAAATGCTTTGTTTTATAATTGTCTTGGTGTACTATCTCTAGCCTCTAATCTTCAAAACGTCTTTGTTACATTCTCTAATCTGTTCGTTCCTGAACGGGTATAATATGCATTTTGGACCCACCAACCGAATTTATCCTGCACACAAACACTGATTTTCTAGAAATATTAGTAAATCCATTTCTCCCGTCACTGCAAAAGTACGAGCGCGAGTGTTAAGTAACAGAGTGAGTGAGAAAAAAAATACACAAAAATTCTGGTGAACGTAACCACTAACCGTAATCTCTTTCAAACCGACACGCAATAAAGAAAGGAGAAAAGGGCAATCATAAAAAAAAAAAAGCCAACTCAACTCACTTAATCATAGCCATTTAGTAAATCGTTCAACAACAGGAGGAAAGTTTTATGTGTATTTATATTTATTTATTTAATTAAATGAGACGAAGACCTACGGATACACAATTCCTGTCGGGACTAAATCCTCAAGTTACGGATGATTTAAACAACTCCCGTGCTTACAATTCGTTAAGATCGGTGAGCACACCCACAGTATCGGGCATACCCAACACTGGGAATGGCATGAACCAACATCCCGAAGGAAGTAAGAACCATAGAATCTCAACAAGCTCCATTTTCTCGTCCAGGAAGTCAAAGTACACCAGTACCAGCCAGAACCATAATGATTCCTATAGTGACGTATCTCTGGTGGATTCAGGAAGTATTCTCAGTGGGACGCATACACCCACGGCAGCCGGAGGGGCCAACAATGGTAGCAACAATCCATACGGCTACCCCTACAGTAATGCAACCACGGCAAGACGAACTAATTCATCGGCGTCCGCCATTTCGTTGCCAATAAGTCAAAACCTGACCATCAATAATAGAACTAATATAATACCTTCACAGCAAGTTACATCATCGAATCATTCGCGTCAAGCATCTACATATAGCATCTCAAGCACTCTTAACAATAGCATATCCAGCAACAACAACAGTCCAGTCAAGAGTACGAATAATAATACCAATAATAATTATACCTTTGATCTCAAAAAGGCCACAACCTCACCTTCCTCTTCGTCCATCAACAGGAAGAGTAGTCATTCGTCAGTCATCTCAAAGCCCTCACTTTCACTCACAAACACGAACGACACTTTAACAAACGGCTCTACGAATGGGTTCACCCTCGAAAAACCAAACCTGGTTTATGAAATTGATAGAATGTTCAGAGAGTTGATGGATAAGCGAGATTTCCGCTCGTTACCGCCTCAGGCTAAACAGGAAATGATTAACTACAATCCTGACAAGAAGTGGATGCTCATCTATCAAGATGCATTGACAGAACATAAAAGATACGAAAGACAGATGAATAATAAAGAGGAGAGTGCAACCCCCGAATTTTATTCGTACAAATTGAGATCGATAAGCATCACCTCCCAACAACTCAAAAACCTTTGGGTTTCGTTAAGAACTGAGCCAATCGATTGGGTGAGGGAATTCATATACAATTACCAAGGTGATACAGTTCTCTCCAATTATCTCATAAATTTACAAAAGAGAATAGAAGAATCAAATATCGACGACATAAACCACGACTACTTCGATAAGGAATTCAACACCTTGAAAGCATTAAAATGTATGATGAATCAGAAATTGGGGGCAGAAAGAGTGAGGAATGAAATAAACTTATACGTGAATGCAATTTCCGGATCCCTCCTTTCACCTCGAATCTTGACCAGAAAGATCGCAACGGAATCTTTAACATTTATGATTGTATACTATAGTCATAACGATGGAGATCTACAACAAGGAAAGTATCATAATATCTTGAAAGCTTTAGATCAAATCCCATCCAGAGCCTACTACGAGTTTGAATCTGATTCAAATAGTAAAAAACGAGGCTTAGTAAGAAAACCACCTGCTCCACATTCATTCAAAAGATTTGAATTATGGTTGAAGTTAGTTTCCAAGACCATAGAGGGAAGAGGAAAGTACATGAATTCATTAGTTGGTGCCAGTGACGAGCTTAAATCTGCCCATGCTGGTACTACTGGAAATGGAGGTGGTCAATTGGAAAATCATTTATTGGAATACTGTCTAGGCACCATGTTGTTAATCAACACAATTATTCAGTATGGCTTAGACTATAGAGTAAGAATTCACTTAAGGGCTCAATTTATTTCTGCTGGCTTGGAAAACATAATTGATAGATTTCTGGACTTGAACTATGACAATTTGAATCAACAAATTTCAACATACTACACAATGGCTGAAAATGACGAAGAGGATTTGAAAAGTAGGGAACACATAGATGAAAACTTGGATTTTAACAATCCAGTTGAATTAATTAACTCTTTGTGGAAAGCTATCAAGAAAGGAGGCAATACCGAAGCACTGGGTTTCTTCTTAAGTGCTATGCAACATTTGTACCTTAACCAAACCGAGAAGAGGGATGATTTGGATTCCATGACTAGAAGTTTAAGATTACTTGATGGTATTGTTCAAAACGTAACCATGGCTCATACTACCAATGATGATTCTGCTGTTGGTGTTGCAATCAACCGTTTATACTCTAGTTTGAATACTGATGAGATGTACAGAAAGGCTCAAGAAGAAGTTAAGGTATACAAGAAGAGATTTGAACAAGCCTTAACTGAAAGAGACGAAATGTCAAGACAACTCTCGGTTGGAACCGATGGCTTGATTAATCAGTTAACCAACGAGATCAAGGAACAAGAAAATGTCTTGCATAGAACAAGAAGATTGAATGAAGAAATGACTCTAGAGTTGGAAGAAATCAAAAGAAAGCATCTCTTGGACAAGCAAGAACAAGAGTTGGAAATGAGAGAGCTTTTAATTATGTTAAACAACAATTCTGCATCAATAACTGGAGCATCAAGGGGACCTGGTAAAACCACTTTGCAAATACAAACGAATAATGAAAACTTGGTCAAGAAATTACAGAAACAAATTCACAGGAGGAAAGCCGAGTATAAACTTGACAATAGACAATTTGGTACTCAGGTGGAACCTAGCACAAGATTAAGAGCATTGAGAGAACAAATGGGGGATATTGAGAATATGGCCAGAGAACTCGAAATGACTGATTTTGAGACGTACTCTAGACCGGAACCACAAGTGCAAGAGCCAATAGTGGTAGAAAGCGAGGAAGAGGAAGAAGAAGTAGAAGAGGACGAGGAAGAGGAAGAAGAAGAAGAAGAAGTGATACCGATCCCTCCTCCAGTTCCTAAAGGACCTCCAAGGGCAGTCAGGGAAGATGACTTGGAAAAGTTGGATAACTTGAGAAAGAAGCTTTCTTCATTACAAAGTGAATCGAACGATATCATGAAATTCAACAACAAATCTATATACAACAAACAAAAGTACTTGGCCATGGAAAGATTGAGAGAGTTGGAATATAACTTCAAGGATCTTAACATCGATTTCAGCACCCAAGCTGAAGAGTACGAGACTGATTATGTTGACCCAATAATTAAAGCCAAGATTCAAGAGGAATTGAAGGAAGTTGAGCTTTTGAAGGCCAACTTAGAAAGCAAATTGATCTCCTTAAATAAGGCCAAAAAGACCGAGAATACATCAAGCAAGACTGATAGAAGGAAATCCGTAATGATGTTGGAAAGCAATGTCCTTGAAAAGTTGGAACAAAAGTATACTAGGGGTAAAAAGGAAGTTGGCACAGCTGATGTACTGCTGATGCCGTCATCAACTTCACCAAAGAACTATAAAAATAATAGAAAGACAACAATTGGAGGAATGGATCCAAAGTTCTTGAAAGAATTGAGCACTAAGGTAAATAAAGCCCCTCCAATTAATGAGATTGTTGAAGTATCAGGGGACGAAGAAGAACCTGCATCTACTCCTGTTTCAAATGTCGTACCTGAATCTACTGAAAAGAAATCAAAGCTGCAAGTCTCGGCTGGCCCACCTCCTCCACCTCCTCCTCCACCCCCACCACCGCCATTACCCTCTACATTATTCAGTGGGGGTGTTGCCACAGCAGCAGCAGCAGCAGCAGCAGCAGCAGCACCACCACCGCCACCTCCTCCTCCACCACCACCACCATTCTTGAGTAGTGGATCGCCACCACCTCCACCACCTCCACCACCACCACCACCTTTCCCATCTGCTAAGCAAAGTTCAAAATCACATGAACCTGTTTCGATTCCACTTCCCGGACCATTTGATAGATACCCTAGACCAAAGAAGAAGTTGAAACAATTGCATTGGGAAAAATTCGATAACAGTACTGATAACTCGTTCTGGAAAGATACCAATACCAATACTATTGCAAATGATTTGATGTCGAAGGGTGTTTTCGATGAAATTGAAGTAATCTTTGCTGCAAAAGAGATCAAGAAATTGGCAACCAAGAAAAAAGAAGATATCGATAAACTTACATTCTTGTCGAGAGATGTATCTCAGCAATTTGGTATCAATTTGCATTCCTTTAACAATTTGTCAGACGAAGAATTAATTCTCAAAATCTTACGTTGCGATAAAGAAATTGTATCGAACCAATCAGTCATTGAATTCTTCGGAAAAGAAGATATCGTTGAGATTTCTAATACTCTAGCCAGAAATTTCGAGCCTTATGCAACAGATTATTCGAGCGGAAATGAAAATGTTTCAAAGCCTGAAAAGGATCCAATCGAATTGCAAAGACCAGATAGAATCTATTTGGAACTCATTTATAATTTGCAGCATTATTGGAAATCAAGAGTTAGGGCCCTTAAAGTTGTTTCCAACTTTGAAAAAGAGTATGAAGACTTGGTTTCTAAGTTGAGATCAATCGACGAAGCAGTTGATACTATCAAAAAATCTAAACATTTAAGAAGTGTTTTTGACATTATTTTAGCTGTTGGTAACTATATGAATGACACGACCAAACAGGCGTATGGTTTTAAGTTGAGTTCTTTACAGAGATTGAGCTTTATGAAGGACGATAAAAACAGTATGTCCTTCTTACATTATGTTGAAAAAATCATCAGAACCCAGTACCCTGAGTTGTTGGAATTCATGAACGAGATTTCCAAATGTATTGAAATTGCCAAATTCTCAATTGAAGTCATTCAACGTGACTGTAAGGAATATGCTCAAACTATTAAAAACGTTCAAAGCTCCATCGATATTGGTAACTTGAGCGACCTGTCCAAGTTTCATCCAAATGATAGAATCTTAAAAGTTGTTTTACCGACATTGCCAAAAGCTAAGAGAAAGAGTGAATTATTAATCGATCAATCAAACTATACTCTCAAGGAGTTTGATAAATTGATGATTTTCTTCGGTGAGGATCCAACTGATTCATTTGCTAGAAATTCATTCATGAGCAAATTTTCGAACTTTATATCTGACTTTAAGAGGTCTTCTGTTGAGAACTTGAAGCGTGAAGAGGAATTGCGCGTCTATGAACAAAGAAAGAAATTGTTAGAGACTCCAAAGAAGGGCCTTCAGAAAAGCAAATCTGGCACTAAAGGTGAAGAAGAAGAAGATGGCGATGACACTGATGTTATGGATACTTTACTAGAGAAGTTAAAGGCAGCTGGCCCTCCAAGAGGAGAGCCTTCATCAGCCAGAAAGCGGGCACTTATGAGAAAGCACCTTTTAGAAAACAAAAAATCTTCAAGCTTGCAAAGTGCCTTGAATGAAACTACTGAAGAAAGTGACCCTACAAGCGAGCCGGTACTTTCAACCTTACCCGAAACAATCCCTGAAGAGAGTGTTGCCCTGAGTCCTGTGCTGAAGAACAAATCGCTTTCGTCATCTCCGGAAAAGACTTTTGCTGAAGGCGAAAGCGCCAGCGAGAATACGAGCGATTCGGATCTTGGTTCCAGAGCTAGAAGTTTACTTCAAGAATTAAGAGGGGCATCTGGCGATGGAAATGGAAGCGAAAAGGAATCGGCATCTCTGAAGTTGAGACTGCAAAGATTCAGGAAGAAATTATCAGCGATGGAATTCGAAGAAGGGGATGGAAATGTTAATGACAATCATGACCACGAAAATGAGTAACTACTAGAAAAGAAATGGTGATATTAGTTTATTTATTTAGTATAATGCATTTACTTATAACTAGTTTTTTTTTAGTTATAGCTATTAATTTAATGTGTATGGTTAGTTTCTATAGCGTGATATTGATTGAGCTTTGTTTTGCAATAGTGTCCAAGTCAAGATCAAAGACCGAACCTTTATTATCCTTGTAATTGAAGTAAGGCTTATACAAAGAAAACAACCCCTTCCCATTAACTTTATCGCTAAAGGGCAAGTCTAGATCATTGACCGAAGGAAAAAAATCTGATGATTTCGCCACTTTACGTATGACAGTCATTTCACCGTTGACACCAACACTAAGTAAATTTCGAGATTGAACCTCATTCTCATCTTTCTCAATTTCATCCAACGCATCTTCAATTTCTGCTTCCTTTATATCATTTATAGCACTGGTAATGTGTATTCCATCAAATGTATTGACAACTTGATTCAATGGGGTATCCTTGTATTCACCATGTATTGGGAAATCCAAACGGGTGTCTTCTTCCCAAATACTCTGGATTCTGCAAGTAAACACCCGCGGAATGCTTGACATCTTATATTGCAATTCCTCCTGTAAAACTGGCCCTTTTTGGCTCATAATCAAGACAGATGAATGAAGTTTATCAGCAACAGCAACTTCCGTATCAACAAATTGTGCTTCGTTAACCAATCCTTTTGGTGATGGATCAGTTGCTGAAAGTTCAAATTTTTCACCACCCAGTGGCAACTTCCCATACGTGAACTTGTAAAGGGAATCCGATCTCGTAGTAACAAGAAGGTTACCTCCGGTCTTATCTATGGTAAATGAAATAACTTCACTCGATAAGGTACCTAATGTACACACAGTGTTTAGTCTTCTTTCGCTCACGTTATAGCTCGTGGAATTAATCGTATTCCCACTGCTAAAGATAATCGAATCATCGAATTGTCCAATGCATGAAATAGGCTCTTTCCAATCAAATGAATTCAACTCACTAACAGTAATAGAAGGTAAGCTATCCGCTGATTTGGCAGAATTACTTGTTATGTCAAGAATTTTCATACATCCTTTTGTATTGTTTTCCAAACTGTATCCAACCAATATTTTTTTCGATACTCTATTGTAGTTCCGCTGAATTGACCAAATACTAACGCAAACAGGGATATCCAGCTCCCCAGAAATTGAATCAACCAACTTACCCTTTGAGTACTCGTAATGTTTTATTGTCTTTAACAGTTTTCTATCCACAAACTTTAGTCTTCCATTTGAACTTTTCAGTGAACAAAGCAAAATGAAGGATGTCACAAACGGTAAGTACATGAGTTTTTTTGCATTTTCTCCTACCGATATTTGCCGTATGGCAGGGACTCTAGAGGTGGTGTGGATAATTCCAACGCTTACTCCGTCTTCTTTCAAGAAACCGAAATATTTCATAATTGGGGAAGTTATATGGTTTGGACCCGTCGGATTTTTCAATTGCACCAATGAGTAGACTGCTCTATCAGAGTTCTCGTTAAAAAATACCTTTTGGGGATATATTGACTCATACATGTTAACGAGCCAAAGATTTCGTGATATAATAAAATACATGAAGTCATCGTCCCTGAGTTTGTAGAATTGAATAGCGGTATCACTGAGTTTCAAGAACTGCTCACATTTGAAACGTGGTTGATTTTGAAGGTCACAATCAAGGTCAATTTTCAAAGTAATGTAAAACCCATCCTTGGAGCCAACACCTATTTGACTAGTTCCAAGTGCATCATAAAAGAGTATATCGTTTGGCACAATGAGATGTTCAGTTCCATTTTCATATCCTTTAGGATATGGATTGAATGCATCTAATTGTAATGTAGATAACAAGGAAAAATCAGTCAAGTTCCAAATATGTAAACTTCCTTCATAACTACCGATCGCAAGATAATGATCATTATTCATTTTGAACATTTTAGAAACAGAAGGTTCAAAATTTAGAGGAATGGATCCAACCTTCGTAAAATAATCGGAAATTTGGTTAGACTCAACGATATTATCTTCATTGGTATATTTCATAATGTCTACACTAGAAATCACCGAATTCGAACCATCGAATTCCAAAGTTTCTTCAGAAACTAGTGCTAGAAATGGCCCAAGAACATCACCAAACACGAATCTTTTGGGGAAGGTCTCACGACATGATCTCCCAGAAAAGTCAGATAAACAAACTGAAGTGTTGGTGATTTGTAGCAATTTCCTATCAGGAAGTGTGGAACAGATGATTGTAGCTTCATCTAGAATTAACAACATCAGTGATTTATTGTCAAGTTCAACCAACATTTCAGATTCGTCCTCCGCATCATCATGGTATTCGTATACTTTTGTGTGAAAGGAATATGACAAAATGAAAAACAACTTATCGTTGGCAGTGTAGACAAACAATTGCTCGCCTTTCCTCAAATTCGAAAACACTTTCCCCATCCTTTCAGCACCATATCCGCTTCGAATCTGTGTCAATTTTGTTCTTTTTCCTACCCCTGCCAATGTCCAGACTTCTTGATCTGCATAGTTTCTCAAATTTCTCAGCTTGACAGAGTCTATAATCAGAACGTCAAGCAAGGGGGCCCAATTCTTGTAATCTGTTATCAATTTGGTTTTACTATATCTTCGATTAGAATCATTTTCATCGGATTGATCGAAAAGGTCTGCTATTATCACCTCTCTATTTGAACCAGTATCGCTGCCAAATATTAGGCTGTACTCGTTAGCTACTCTCTCCATCACAAATACGGCTATTGGATCCGACATTCTGGCGATTGGATTCACGGTAATTTTGGAGTTTCCATCAACCAATACGGAATAAAGGTTCCCAGAATCAGTTGCAAGTATGAACTCGTCAATTTCGTCGTCCATTATGTTTGAAATATTTGAAAATGGTATATAGAAGCTTGTGGGAAAGGATATATTGTTCATTGACTCTGTGTGGAAATCGTATTCAACTGACATTATCTGGTGGACTGTAACAACAGTCATTTCCAGCTCGGAAACGAAAAGAAAGGAAGAATTTTTACCTAATGGCACAATGAAAATTGGAATTGGGAAACTGTTGTTCAAGGGCAATGTCTTTTTACTCAAATTATTGATCGTTGTCTGTTGGTTTGCTTGCCACTCGAATAGGTTTATTTCTAACCTTCTGTGCTCTGTAAAAATCAATGCAATGAACATTATATGATTTTGGTCGATACAATCCACTAAGGGCTCCGAGAAGCAAGCATTAAGAATAATCCCGTCCACGGGAACATTAATATGAGGGGCAAATACGATACCTGCTTCTGTCGGCTTGGTGTTGTAGATTCGAAACACATTGCTCGCCGAAGTGGATACAGCAGCCAATCCGGATGAATGTGAAAAGAGTTGATAGCCAGAAGAATCCAAGGCGGGGCTTTGCAATCCACTTGAAGTATCCCACCACTGAACAATGAATGGTTTGAAAATCAAACTAGTGTTATTATTGATATCAGATGACTGGTTAGTCTCGTAGTATTTATCAGTGAAGTGTCTCGGTATAAGGAAAACTCTAATCAAGAACAAGAAACCCGATTTCAATGATATCAATAGTGAGTCTTCTCCATGCTGTCCTGTTTCATTATCTTTAATCCCGTTGACCACACATGATGACCTGATCGGAGCTGGAAAAGAAAACTCCACGTTATTCACCAATAAAGATGTGACTTTGACAATTACCTTTATGGCTACTAATTCAGGTACTTTGGGAGAATCGCTTTTGGTATAGGGTGGAAGCTGGTTTGGTGTAGTGTTGATCCCACCAATTATCGAAAACTCATCATCATCATCACTGAACGCATCCATCTGAGAATCTTCCTTCGGAACTAAGTATTGATCACTCTCGTCCACAGAATTGGTGGGTACCCCACGAAACTTTTTCGCTATGTCAACATTGAAGACTGGAAATATGTTGGTTATTATCGGCGAGTGAACAAGGGTTTTCTTGACATATTTGTATGGATTTCGCCTCTTGCTAGCCATGTTTGTTTTGTTTATGTACTTCAAGACTTGATACGAAGGTGTACTGTGCATATCAAACGAGCTGATTAACAGTCTTGATGCCTGCTCTACGCGCCAGGATCATTACGCTATCTCGAGTGATTACATGCAGGAGAATGCAACATGCCACAAATACTGTTGTATGTGGTTGCAAATAAAATATTCCCACACAATAAGAAGAAGCATGGTTAATATACATATTATTCACCTTGGGATTTCTATTCACGCTCAAAATCAGTAACCATGCTCTCTAAGACTTACAACGCGTACGGTATCACGTCAATCATCGCACTCTCAGGATTTTCCTTAGGACTTGAGTCTTCATCCTTAACCGCGTTTTTAACCTCTTATCAGTTCTACAATTTCTATGGAGGATTATCCAGTTGGGAACAAAGCATGATTGCGTCCAGTAACGCTATTGGGGCGGTAGGTAAGTATATTGATTTGAACTATTGCACTTTTATTTTTGTTGTTGATAATAATAACTTGAAAGTGGGATGTATCATTTGTGGGGCACTTTCTGAGTTGATTGGCTCTATTATGTCGCTTCAGTTTGCTTGTCTTTTGTGGATCGGAGGAACAGCCGTAGCAGTATTCCTGACAAACATTTACATGGTTGTGATTGCAAGAGTACTTAAGGGAAGCTCAATGGGCTTTATATCAACCATATTGCCAGTGTATGTTTCCGAAACTCTTCCCAATAATAAGAAAGGAACTTCTTTAGCAATTGTTCAATTGAGTTCAACATTGGGGACTTTGGCTCTCTACCATACTGGTAATTTCTTTCAGACCCAAGTACAGAATGATCTTTCCTTTCGTTATACATGGCTAGTTGAAATGATCCCTACTTTATTCTTGTTCTTGCTTAGCTTCTTTCTACCAGAATCACCGAAGTGGTATGCATCTCGTTCAAAATGGCCAGATGCTGCTCGAGTTCTTGATCGACTCAAGAGAGAGGACAATACGTTGGACATGGGAAAGAGAGAATCCTTAGGCGATAAAGGATACGTATTGTCTGCATACACTTCAATGCCAGACGTACAAAGCGGAAGTTATGCTGATGTTTTCGGCAAAAAATATTGGAAGTATACAATTATTGGAATTACCACGCAGATTTTTGTGCAGATTAGCGGCGTGAGTGTACTTATGTACTTTTTCGTCTACCTTTGTGATGTATGTGGGCTAGATGGAGACAGCAAATACTGGGCAACTTCAAGCCAGTACTTTATTCTTACCTTTTTCACTATCTTCCCTATATTATTAGTTGATAGCAGCAGAAGAAAGGATACATTGGTTTTCGGGTTCTTTTTACTTGGGATATCTTACTTCACTATGAATCTCCTTGTGTTGATCTTTCAAATAAGCCCTTCTGCGACATTCTTGTTGTCAAACCCACCTTTCAAGTGGGAAATGAGGGAGATGCCAGCGTCTGCAGTTCTTGCTATCTTCCTATTCTTAGTATCGATTTATTCCTCCACAATTCTGTCAGTCAGCTGGTTGTATACGGGGGAAATATTTCCCATAGCCATACGGGCAAAGGGTTCATCAATTTGCATGTGTGTGTCTTGGATGTTAAACATGTGTTTGACCCTTTTGGTTCCGATAGTATTGCCCTACATCCGATTTTGGATATTTGGTATATTATCCTTATATTGTCTCTTGGCTGTTTTCATCCTTCTGAAATTTCCCGAAACCAAGGATCTTGATTATTCGAAGTTAGAATCTTTATACATTGCTGGTGAGAGTGCTCTTGAAAATGGTAATCATGGTGACCCAAAGCGTAGTACCAAAGAATCTGAAGTGAGTCAAAACGACTCCTTACATTCACACGAATTCGTTTCTTCTAAGAGACATCAGCCGTATTCTGGTCTGGATCCAACTATAAATGAAGAAGATATTGGAGATGCTGTAAAAGATTACTTAACTGTGGCTGACAGACTAGTTGTTAAAGAGCTTAAGGATAAGCTAATAGAATTCCAAAGCAACAAGAGTTCAACAATATCAGGCTCGATTAGCCAAGGTGGCGGTATCAATACGAGTAATCAAATCAAGTCCAAAGCAATAAAAGGACACACAGACTATCTACAATCTGATAACATTGGTAGCGAGACTTCAATCGATGAGAAGTCTCAAGTGAGCCAGGCGGTATTTGTCGACAAAGAGGAGACGGAGCCAAGACAATTGGTATCCAATAATAGAAGCCATTCGAGTGACTCCAATTTACTACTATATACTTCTAGACCCTTTAACGAAAATGAGGTATCAAAATCTGCTGTTCCCACCGCTGCTTTGCAGAGTCCGATTAGTTATGAAACGGGATCATTTTACTCAAATGATTGGAATCCAAATATCGCAAAGGTCGCCGACGTTCAAGCGGGCGATGCTAATGACAAGCAAGTGACAACTTCAGTATCTCCATACATACTGAAAAGCAGTTCCAACGCTTCTACTTCGTATACAAATAATTACCAGTATGAACCTGTATCGTTCTTAAGATATGGCGAACAAAAAAGCGAAAGAAAATCTGGTGAGTTCGCAGGGAACTCAACCTTCAACATTCAAAAGGAGACATTGGCCAAAGCTTTTACTATACCAAATAATGCTCGTTTTGGTTCAAACAAAAATAACATGACCACGTTGGCACCAACCAAGGATACAAACGTACCAACGAAAGGCGGCGTTGAAGAGCCAGATAGGAAGAGTAATTGGCATTTATTTGGTAAGGGCCGCAGAGAATGATAATATATTCAATGTCATTAATGTTGGTTCTGGTAAAAATTAAATGGATATATATACCTTTTGTAACAAAAAGGCAAAAAGGTAACATTCCTAAGTGAATGAAAGCAATGCAAATCAAGATATACAAATTCATACTGTTTTGAATAAAATATAAAGTGAATGTAGGTCCAAGTGGTAGCTCCTATCTACTTTTGGTTTGTTAGTGATTTGGTTGCAAAAATAGTCATGCGACGTTTGCACGTGAGCGTAGACAGATTATCAGACTGGAGAAAAACACACATATGCGATTAGCTAAATGAAAGCTCACGTTTCACATCAGCACTATCCCAATCACCATTCGAAGCAACAATGTCGTATTCAAAGGTTAATAAAGACCAAAATGTATGTACGGAATAACTCTCTAACTGAGGCACAATTTAATTGAGTTCTTTTTACTAACCAGTTTCAATTTTAGACGTCACTTATTGACCATGAAGACGATTTAATCCAACACGACGGTATGTATACCAAGAGAAGTAATTACTCGGATTGACTTCGAATTGACCCTCACCTCTGATGGAGTTTCATTACTAACCTCCCCTTCTCTAGATATTACAGCGCAGCCATACATAGTTCCAGATATTGAACCGGATCATCCACAACCAAGCGGCGACGCCCCTGCCGCCACTGCAAAGAAACAAAATGTTATTCAGCCACAAGTGCCAATCAACAGCGGCAATGCACACATATTCCAAATCAACTTTTATAGACAATTCTTTGATCTTGATACTGATCAATTTATCAGCAAATTACAAAGGGCGCTCAACCCCTTAGACAACACTTTTTCGGATGAGGAAAATGGGCAGCATAATACTGAACTTTACGGGTTTATTTGGATTACAGGTACACTTATTTTCCTCATGTTTGTTAGTTCGACCGGTTCCAATATACTTTCTAGTTGGATCCATGGTCCAGCAGAAGGCGACGGAAAGGGAAACATCAAGTACGAATACAAGTTTGACCTCCTTAGACTTTCCATTGGCTTGTTCTATGGTTACAACTTGTTTGTCCCATTTGGACTCTATGCCATCACGTCCTGGTTTCTTAAGTTTCCTCATAAGTTTTCGTTCACTGAACTAATTTCCATTTATGGGTACACAAACATCTTATGGGTCCCCATTACATTTGTCAACTTTATTATCGCTATTATAGTCAGCAATGAAAAGCATAGCTTCATTTTAAACGTTTTGGAATGGGTAATTGTATTGCTCAGCGGATTGGTGACAGGTGCAAGCAACTTGGTGAAGATCAGTCCTATTTTGAAGAAGAACTTGTTAATACTACAAGAGGGAAATCCAGAGATCGTTGCTACAAGGTATCATTTAGTCTTCATGGGGTTATTGGCAGTGAGCCATTTGATTTTCACGATAATTGTCAAGGTTTGCTTTTTTGGATTTGATTAGAAAATGCCCTTATGTATATGTTTATTTAGCCCTAATAGTGTATGCCTTATTTAGCTCACTACATGTTACGTGTATTTACCGACTCGAGTATAATTTTACTGACGGATATTTGAGATTATCAAGTTTTTTTTTTTCCAATCAAAGGGAAAATTTTTTTTCTCTCTCTCTTTCTTATTCTTTTCTTTACACTAGTCAACTTGTGATAACATGTGTATCTAATCTTCTTCTGAACAGTTCGAAGGACGACTTCGTGCGTGTATCAGAGTCTGATAGTTATACGCTTTTAAGTGAAAGGTATGTAGACAATCCGTCATAGCATCAAAGAGAAGAGCAAAGTTTTCAATTTACTATTGTGATGGGCGAAGATTATTTGCACTATACCAATTGTTCCAACTGAATGAACCGTGTTGACAACTGCATTATCGTTAAGTTTCAGCCTTGTATGAGCCCATACACATAATTGATAATTTTTGAAGATTCTCAAGTTTCGAAACGTAAACAGTATACTAACATTGAGTTTTAGGTATGTGCACATTACTTTGAATTCTGTTTATGAACTCCTGGAAATGAAGGAGACATAAGCTTTGAACGTTGTCAATATTCAGTATCAGTTGTTTGTATGAGGATACTCGTGACCGGGCGGACATATCCTCTAGTCTGTCCCATTCTTGTACAAATAGGGAATGGAGCCGCAGTTCTGTGTACAAATTTTGAGCTGCTGACGGACTGGAGTTGATGATAGGTCTTTTGCTGACAAGCAATGATTGAATTAGCCAACATTTTCGACTATATTGCCAGAGTATTTTACTAACAAACTTTAGGTTTTTCTTAATTGTATATAAGTATTGGAACTCTTCAGACTTTTCTATGATGATCCTAACCATATTCACACTGTACGAGAAGTTTACACTTCCCTGACTAGAAATACAAAAAACTGATTTAATGAATCTGATGAGAGTCTGAATGCACGTAATCTTAGTTAGTTTACTTTGACGGAAGAAGAAATAGGGGAATGACAAATAAACAGATGCCAAAGAAAAAACCAGAATGCGGATGTAGATTGTAAGTTACCTGTAATGTACTTTTGGAGTATTACTCGAGAAAGGTACCTTGGTGTGTTTTGAGGTTTTCCATCTCTCATCGAGCATTTCTCACACCATTTTCTATATATTTTTTAGTGTAAGTGCAGTACTGAAAAATTGGTATACTACATTCGATTTCTCTCACACGGGACTACTTCATGATTAGCTAGCTGCCCAATTTATTTAACCCTAAAAACCTTGTACATATTCATATAGATAGGGAGCATATATCCCATGAGAGGACTCATAATAAAGGCTCGATCCTATAGAGAGTCGCATATAATACCCCAACTACTACCTCGACAGTATGCTAGATTTTATATGGTCTCGAGCTCTCGAGTGTCACTGGCACCAACGCCAACGCCAACGCCTCCTTTCATAGCTCATCATACTTTCACTCGAAAAGTTTCAACTTTCAGCATGATAAATGATACCGGTCGACTCAATTCACAAGACAGAAGTCGAATCCTCGTAAATCATTCCATTTCACCCACAATGTCCGAAGCTGAAATCGAAAGCATGGAGTACGCTTTCCTATCGGCAACAGACAATTCGAATGGTGTGCTACACCCTGAAACCATTGAGACTGCAATAAGGATATGGTCACAGGCATTTCACATACTGGACGAGAGGAGGAATGCTGGTAGCGTGAGCCAACTTCAAAGAAAACTCATTTCTGCAAAGTCACAGTTTATAACGTTCTTGATGAACCACAAGCGGTACGATTTGTACCTCAAACATGTGCACAGTTTGTATTCCACTCATCATTTATTCCAAGACTTGGAACCAGAATGGCCAGAACGTGTATTCCAAATCATCAAATTCCAAGACGAGGAGATTGATTCCGATAGAATTAAGTCTTTCCTTGCCGATCAGGACGAAGACATAGAGAAGAGAAGAATGGTTTTGACAACCATGTTGAAGAAGGGATTTTTATATTCTGAAACGAGACTCCATTCTGACAGTCTTGAAATATACGTGGATAGACGTGACTCCTTGCATTACTACATTGAAACATTCTTTGAATATTTGCCGCTTATTGAAGGTGACATAAGCAACTTGGCCCAAGGAATGCATACCTACAAGGGTGCTTTGAACTTGCTCATTAGAATACCCAACATAAGCACAATCTTGAAGAGAGTCTATGATCAGCAGGATGACACACAATCATACTTGGATGTACTAAGTGTGCTCTTGGGGATTCTGGTTAGGTATAATCAGTCCAAAATTGCACTTTCTTTCTGGAATGAAAAAGTTGATTTCCATAAGCAGAGACAACCAACCACAAGTCCATTTGCAGAACCTTCCAAGCGCAAGATGGTTAGTAGCTTGAACATTCTTACCAAATCGGATTTAACGAACGTAATGCAAGCAACCTTCAATACCGGCCTATACGCAAAAACCATTGAATTATATAAAGAATGGCAATACCTCCTAAAGGATGATTCGCAAATTGAAGTATTGCTTAAAATTGCTGAAAGGGAACGCGATTGGAAAGCACTACAGAAACAGTTCGAAGAGATGTATGGAAGAGGAACTTTACCACACAAGGTGCATTATGGCATTGTTATGAACGCATTGGCATCGATTGGAGCTAAGGATGAAGTTATCACTTTATTCAAGCAGCTACTTCGTAGAAATTTAACTCCAAATACTGCAATTATCTCTGCATTACTCAACAGTGCATTGTACTACGGAGATTTCAATGAGGCAAATCGTATTATTGAAGAATACGTTGCGAAAAATGATGCCATCTCATCTCCATATTTGTACCAAATTGTGTTCAAATTCTTTGAGATATCTAACGATTTGGATACATCTATGACGTGGTTCAAAAGGATTCTAGCTTCTGGCCAAACAGAGTTACTTGGTACGGACTCCATTATTTCTATAATCCGAGTTTGCAAGAAGAATTATGCTCTCAAGGAATTGAACTTCGTCTGGTCTCACATATCATCAGATTCTGCTTGTGATCATCTACTTCAATTGCAGTCATACGTCGAAATGGTGAAAGCGTATACAAAATTCAGCCTTCATGAGAAGGCAGAGGAGCTTTGCAACCAGGCAATCGAAAATCTGATCCATCCATACCTCTCAGGGAAACTCTTTACGGTTAAGCTTGCCAACTATAAGAGATGGTTACAAAACTACCAGTTTCATACGGTTCAGCAGGCAGATTACTTTCATGACCAAATCAAGCAAATCATCAGCTTGAATAATAACAATAAACTAGCCCAAGATACAAGCTGGTTTGTCGAATTAATCAAATACTACATATACAAGTACGACTCCTTAGATGAGGCTAAAGCGATCTTGGGGTATTTGAAAAGGTCAAATTTGCAACTTTTACACGAAAGGCACTTCCATCCAATCATGGACTACCATATCAGAAAGGGCCAGCACAATGAAGTTTTGGAACTTTTCAAAGAAATGACATCAAGTGATGTAAATGTCACGATATTGTCACACTACAAATTGATGTCAGCTTTAACATTCCTCGACAGAATACGAGGAAAGGAGTTTACAAATTCAACAAACTTATTGAAAGCAGTGTATGAAATTAATGGATTATCAACCGATATGATATACTCCGGATCAAGTGGCGACTCTACCTTCACACTTGCTGGTCGTCAAGTGCCAAAGGGCGAGCTCTACAAAAATGTGGAAGTTTTGGCAAATATTACAATGACTTATATTGTTGCAAAGAACGAGGTTTCTGGAAACACCTTGTTATTTAACTTCTTGGAGCAAGTTCGTACCAATACAAATGATAAAGTCACAAATACATTCAAGTACCCACTTTACAAAAACATTTACAGATATTACCTCAAGCAAGGAAATTATGCGCAGGCAAATAGTTTAGTTGACACCATCTTTGAAGATTTGATAAGAACTATAAAGCGGTACATTAACGAGTACAAAGAGGTAGTGGCGGAGCATGATTTCAATAAGGGTGAATTTTTCATTCCAAGATCCATTGAAACAAACTTTCAGTATTACTTTCTTATCAAATTGAACTCACTTCTGGCCAAGGGCATAGACAAAGATAGCAAGAGTGAGGCTATTTTAAAGTTGGCCAAAAGTTGTGAAGATTGTCAGATTCATCTCAGTAATTTTGGGTATAATCAATTAATTCTGAATTTAGTACAGGGCCGTTCGAAAGAGACATTATTCGAGGCACTAAGAATAGCGGAAGAAAATTTGACCTCTGGTAATTTCAAAGTTATCTCGATTGAAAAATCGAAGCAGTATATATTGAGGTCACTTCTACGTCACTTGAGCACAAGCATGGACTCGACTGCTTTGAAAGAAAAGTATAACTTACTTATTGACTATTATCTGATAAAGATGAAAGACTTGTCACAGCATACGGAGAAGAATGATGATACAATTGATGCATTACAAGTTGCAATTGACTCCTACAATAAGAAGAGTTCAGAGAAGGACATATTGAACGATAATGAATTAACTGTTAATGGTTTGCTAGAGAAGGACTTCGAATTTTTCAATCCGCCAACTGCCAACAGTAATCACTTGGTGATTCAGAGCCATACTTTGAGATTATTACTTGCGAGGTTCAAGAAATATATCAAGTCGAACCCAAAAGACGCACAAGAGATTGAAATGTTCAAACTCATGGATGAATTTCCATTAACAATAGAGTTCTTACTCTTGGCCAATTCCAGAGCCCCTCGGATAGCGCAATTCATGAAGGTAGTAGACGCAATTCAACCACCACCCGTTAGTGATCAGTTGGAATCAAATGAAAGTAGAAAGGAGAGAATTATCACTGTCTTGAAACAGATTCAGGGACAATATAAACCCAGATATGATGACAGTGGTTATTAATCAGCATATAATTGACTTGAGAAGCATATCGCTCAGGCCAATTCACTTGTACATAGATTTATATATAGAATCATACATAATTAGCATTACACACACTTTAAATTACCTACATTTCCTGGCTGCCTCCTAGTCAGGGATAAATCAAGCAATTTGTACTCATTAAGCAGTTAAAAAATACTCATATACATTTCTATTTTAATTCTTTTCCTTCCATCTCTTAAACATCATCTACTTCTTTGGTGGAGCTGCGAAGTTGAACGTACTCTCTGAAGCTGTTTCTCCAAATATTAATGGGCCAATATGGGGTTGGATATTCCACTCTAATTTAACAGTTGCTTCTCTGCCACGGAACGACTTTTCAACATCCCAAACTGAGTACTTAGACTTTTGGTTAGATAAATGTAATACCGCATCTTCCTTGCTGGTGATAATCTTATCCCAGTACGTGACCTTATTCAGAGAGCCATCACTCTTTCCTGGGTATTCCGCAGTCAAGTACACAAATACTTGCTTAGTGTTCCAATTGAAAAGCGGGGTTAAGTCTGCATCCAAATCGAATGAGATCTTGGAGTTTTCCTTTGGCTTTCTATTGACAGAGCCGTAATTGAATGAGTTTCTTAACAGCGCACTTGCTTTGATATTTTGAATACTAGTGGCGTCCAAAGACCACACGTCTGTTACATAAAGTTGTATCAAAGTCAACGCAATGATTATGCCTGACACAATGGAGGACGCGGTTAGCGCCTGGTTTGAAACTTGCTGGAACCGTGTTACCAAATTGAACATTATTCTCTGTGGTAGACTTTAGTATTGGGGTAAAGCTCAATTGTGTTATCAAGTGTTCTCATTGAGTCCGTTTTGAGACACAGGTGTCAAATATGCGATCATATGGCACACCAGATTGGAAAATCACAAAAATCACGTGACTAACTACCAATTTACACAGTACGCGCTATTTCGCTCAGACCTATCTTTCGCAACCATTAAGTATATGCTTTTATTAATTTCTCTAGGGCTCTAATCTTTACTTCAGAGCCTATCTCTATTTACTGATTTTTTGATATTCATCAAAAAGCTTTTGCTGTTGTTGCTGTTGCTTAGTCAACTTCTTTCTCATACTCTTAGTAACTTCTTCTCCTTTTGCATCCTTAGTTGGAAGACCTTCATTGTCCCATTCAGAGTACAATTCAGTGTTTTTGAACATTTCCAAAGGATTTATCTTCATCTTTTCCAATTTTTCCTTCTCCTTTTGGGCGTTTGCAAGCGCAAGAGCCTCTTTCTTCTTCTGCTTTTCTAAGGCTGCGGCTTCCTTTTCCTTTTGCTGATTTATTAACTCTTCTTGTTCTTGTGGGTTCAAAAACTTGACCAAGGCTGGCATGTTATTAGGACGATCATCCAATGAAATACCAAGTTTTATCAAATCAGCTCTAAGGGCATCAGAAGCTATTAAAATTTTAGAAAGCTCTTCCTTGTTAATTGCCAAGTTACGCACAGTGTCACGGAAGTTTGATAATGCTTTGACATATGGCATGGCAATGTCTTCAATCAGACCTGCTGAACCGGAACCAGAGGCCGAACTTTCGGTATCTAACCATCCGAGACCGTCAGGTCTTGCATCAAATCCAAGAACACTCAAAGTCTTAGTTATCCAACTGGAGATTGCGAATAATGGCTCAATTCTTAATTCTACCTTACCACTACTACTACTTTGAATGTAGTTATTAGATTTGGAGACCAACTCTTGAATAGCACGCAAGGCACGAGGAGTCGATAAGTTGTCACAGAAAGCTAAGTGGACTTCATCTTGAGCAGCATCCAAGCCATCGTATAACTGCTGCTCAGCTTCACTAATTCTTTTACTAATGAAAGCTCCCTCAGATAATTCATGCTTGTAATCATTGTTTAAAGCTCTAACAGTGGTGAAGAACTTTGAAAGCGTGGATTCTAAAGCCTTAACTTCCTTGACAAAACTGTCCTTGAAATCAATTGTCTTTTCCCAAGCGTTCATGGCAAAGACAAGTCTCAATTGTCGTGAAGTAAAGTTTTCGAGTGCCTCTTGAATTGTGATGAAATTCTTCAATGACTTTGACATCTTCTGGCCTTGGATATGCAAGTGCCCGTTGTGTAAGAAGTAGTTGACCCATTGCTTGCTGTTAAAATAAGCTTCAGTCTGAGCAATTTCATTGTCATGATGTGGGAAACACAAATCGACACCACCAGAATGGATGTCTAAATGTTCGCCACCAATGTCAGATGCCATAACGGAACATTCAATGTGCCATCCAGGTCTACCTTTACCCCATGGTGACTCCCATAATGGTTCACCTGGCTTGGAAGACTTCCATAATGCGAAATCAGCAGCATTTTTCTTTGATTCACCTTTACTCAACGAGCCTTCACCATCCTCGATCAAAGATAAGTCACCCTTGTTCCAAGGTTGCAACTTTGCGTAAACGTGATCCTTTGAGTTCTCAAACTTAGTAGTGTCAAAGTAAACCGATCCATCGTTTGTAGCATACGCATACCCGTTACTGATAATCTTCTCAACATATGCAATAATATCTGGAACGTACTCAGAAACTCTGGTGGTGATGCTTGGAGGTAAGACGTTCAACTTGGTCATGTCATCGTTGTACTTATTTTCCCAATATCTTGGTAACTTGATAAAGATTGAAGGATCATTGATTGTAGATCCAAGCTTAGCATCCAAGTATGGCATTGTCACCTCCTTCACCTTGGCGAAGAACTCATTGATATCAATTGACTTGGCGTTGACAAGGGCACCTGAGGCATCCTTCACTGCCTTCGTGTACATTGGGAATTTAGGGTTTGCTGCAGTTTGAGCAGATGCATCTAATGAGTCAATCCATTTGACAACGTCGGAATGGGCATCTGACTTCTTGTACTCTGGTAAATTCTTTGCAATATAAGCAGTCAAAGAGTTGTCCACCAAGTCAACTAACTCCGGAGTGACTCCTTCCTTATATTTCTCGAGGACTTCAGTTTCATACAAATGCTCGTGACGGGCCGCTATAATGATTTTATCATCAATATCAGTGACGTTTTGGATGAACTTGATATTGTAACCAAAGTAGTCTTGTAAGATTCTTCTACTGATATCGGTTTGAACATAGTTCCTTGCGTGTCCCATGTGGGAGTGGGTATAAACTGTTGGGCCACATGAATACCAAGAAATGTGACCTGGAATCAATGGAACGAATTCAGTCTTGGTCCTAGTCAAGGAGTTGTAGAGTTTCAAGACTGGTTCATCCCCAGTCTTCTTGGTTGGTGGAATCCATTCAGGTTGTTGCACGGACGGTTTCTTGGAAATGACAGACTCTGCACTAGCGGCAGTGGAAGCGGTGGTGGACATTCTCTTGTAAGCGGTGGATGAAGCTTTCAAAAGATGTCTATACATAAAGTATGCAAGTTACAAGAAAATGACTCTAACGTGAGGCTGTACAAAGTGGCACGTTATAAGTAATGCTCAAAGACATATTGAATAAATACACGAGATGAATCACCAGTGACTACATGCAGGTATCATATAGGCAACGCGAAAGAGAGCGAATGTAGTGAAAAAAAAAAGTTAGCCACACACAAGGGTCTCCACAACTTGGCGAATGGCGGTTTCCAGCATACGTGCTGTATTGAGGTAGAAAAAATAAACACGGTTGCAATCTACAAGTACAGAGTAGCTAGGTTACAAGAAAAGACTCCGTATTGATAAATCAAAACAGTTACTGATAAATATTGAGATTGTCAGACATGAAATTGGTCGCATGTTGTAGCAAATCCATAATGAAACTAGGCATGTCTCGAATTTGATACTCTAGAACGCAAATTATGGGTCATCATTTGATCTCTCTATCTTATTAAGTATATTTTCTCTTCTCATTGTCATAGTAGGTCAACAACCACCTGAATTGATTTGTTATATCATCTGAATAATAAACACTACCATTGTAAACGTTATAGCAAATCACTTCAGGTAACTGAGGTTTTTGGATATGCACTGATAGAAATAAGCGGCGACAAGATGTGCCCCTGACCTTCTTAAAGCTTGTTATCGAGTTCAGAAAGCTCACTTATTACTTGCGATGAGCGAAAAGAAAGTTGTGAAGATCAGTTTTTATACGGAAAATACGAAAGCCTAGCGAGATGAGTAAAACAAATTTACTGAACTTGTGTCTGGTGTATAAGTGCCTCTTCAAGATCGAAAATTCATGGGATAGAACCAAAATGAGTGCGCTTTATCTGTTAGGGCTTGTACCCTATTTGTCACGTTATCTACGTCCTTTGAGAACGCAATTGTGCCACGCACGTCAGCACACTATTACTCACTACCAATTTTCTTTTTTTCGCAGTATACTCTTCATTTTTACTATGTAAATGAGCTACATGCAGTATCTCAGCTATCGTTAGAGTGCAGTCAATTGGTTTCCGAAAATTTTCAAAGACTACATACTAAGGAAAAAAAAAAAAATCTTTAAAGAAACCTTTTTTAACCTTCTTGTAAAGTATCAACGTTTAATATAATCATCACAAATGTCTTCATACTCCACCGTTAAAGCTGCCAACTGGAGACTCGTTGAATTAGGACGTGTTGTCTTGATTGACAACAAGGACTTAGCAACTATCGTTGAAATTATTGACCAAAAGAGAGTTTTAATCGATGGTCCAAAGATCCAAAGACAAGCTATTTCTTTAGCTAAGGTTGTTTTAACTCCTATCGTTTTACCAAACTTACCAAGAGGTGCCAGAACCGCCACCGTTCACAAGAAATGGGCTGCCGCCGAAATCGACTCCAAGTGGGCTTCTACCACTTGGGCTAAGAAGTTAGCTTCCAAGGAAAGAAGATCACAATTAACTGACTTCGAAAGATTCCAAGTTTTAGTATTAAAGAAACAAAGAAGATTCGCTGTTAGAAAGGCTATTGCCAAGGCTTAAATGTTAAAAAAAAATTAATATTAATATATCTCACAACAACATACGTGTATTCTTAGTTTTTATTAGTTTGAGGGTATCATAAATTAGGTTTTTTTAATGTTTACGTTCACAATTTGAGACTGAAAGGATGTAGAACGAAGTGGTTGGATATGGGATATTCATATTATGTTTCCTGGTGTGAAAGAAGTGTGAGTGGATGAACAGCTTCGCCTATCTAATCATTAAATAAATGCTTACAACTTAAAGTGACTAGCCAAGTACTCTGTAGACGCCTATCCTGATTAAAGGATTTACTTCTTATTACCCTCGACTATGTTCAAAACTTGAACACTTATCTAAAGATCTCTAATAAGCTGCAAAAATTGTTACCGTGCTACACCAAATCTCAATACTACCAAGTAAAAATATTATTCTAAGCTATGTACACGACAACTATTTTCACATATATATCATTCTTAACATCCTCCTCCTTTTCCTCTTACACTAGCTCGCTTTCAACTAGTTCTTTTCCTTCAACTTCTTCTGGTATTCTGCAATCAATTCCTTTTGTAATTGTGGGGAACATTGGTTGTATTTGAGGAATTCCAAGGAGAATTCACCCTTACCTTGAGTACAAGCTCTTAATGAAGTTGAGAAACCAAACATGGAGTTCAAGGAACTTTCTGCAGTAACAGTGAACTCTTCTTGACCATTGACGGTTTCCAAAATCATACCACCGATCTTGTTAATCAAACCAACAACTGAACCTTGGAATTCATTTGGTGCAGTGACTTCTAAAGACATGATAGGTTCCAATAAAGCTGGTTGGGCATTCATGAAGGCTTGCTTGAAGGCACCGTTGGTTGCAGTTCTGAAAGCTAATTCAGAAGAATCAACAAGATGGGTTTGACCATCGTTGATGTGCATGTGGATACCCAAAACCTTGTGGCCAGTCAATGGACCCTTTTCCAAAGAGTCTTCGAAACCCTTGGAGCATGCAAACAAGAATTTATCAGAGATCTTACCACCAACAACATGGTGAGTGAATTTGTTTTCACCAACCAATGGTTGCATTTCACCCATGACTCTACCGAATTGACCAGCACCACCAGATTGCTTCTTGTGGGTGAAATCAAAGGCAGTCATTGGAGCAGTAATGGTTTCTCTGTAGGCAACTTGAGGCTTACCTGTGGTACATTCAACACCGTATTCACGCTTCATTCTTTCAACGTAAATCTCTAAATGTAATTCACCCATACCGGAAATAACAGTTTCCTTAGATTCTGGATCATATCTAACTCTGAAAGTAGGATCTTCCTTTTGGAAACGGTTCATGGCCTTGGAAAAGTTACCGTTATCCTTGTTCTTTGGTGTAATAGACAAGGAGATAACTGCATCAGGAACGAACATAGAACTCATGGCAATCTTAGTTTCACTTTGTTGACCGATGAAGGTGTCACCAGACGAACAGTCAATACCGAAAGTGGCGCAAATTTCACCAGCACCAACTTCGTCGACATCTTCCATATCGTTGGAGTGCATTCTCACTAATCTGGAAACCTTAACCTTCTTACCAGACTTGATGTGGTTCATGTAAGCACCCTTCTTCAACTTACCTTGGTAGACTCTGATATAAGTCAATTGACCGTACTTACCCTCTTCTAACTTGAAAGCTAAACCGACGAATGGCTCACTGGATGATGGGACCAAGTTGATTGGCTTTTCATTAGCTGGGTCAGTGACATCTAAACCTCTGTTCAAAATTTCGTTTGGTTGTGGTAAGTAGTCAACAACTGCGTCCAAGACAGGTTGGATACCCTTGTTGGCTAAAGCGGAACCCATTAATACTGGAGTGAACTTTCTGGCAATGGTGGCTCTTCTGATGGCGCCCTTGATCTGTTCAACAGTTGGCTCTTCACCTTCCAAGTAGATATCAGCCATTTCTTCGTCGACATCTGCCAAGGTTTCGATCAATAAGGCTCTCTTTTCTTCAACGAGGTCCTTCAAGTCGGCTGGGATCTCTGGATCAATTCTGAGGGTTTCACCTTGAGCACCTTCGTTGTAAAGGGAAACTCTATCAATAATGTTAACACAACCCTTTAATTCAGCCTCGGCACCAATTGGAACTTGAATGGCAGCTGCTGGGGTCTTCAATTTCTGGTTGATTTGTTCGATAGCTCTGAATGGATCGGCACCCATTCTGTCCATCTTGTTGATGAAGGTGACTCTTGGAACATTGTATCTACGCATTTGACGGTCAACAGTAACAGTTTGAGATTGAACACCGGAAACAGCACAAACAACTAAGACTGCACCATCCAAAACTCTCAAAGCTCTTTCGACTTCGATAGTGAAATCAATGTGACCTGGAGTATCAATCAAGTTGAAATGATACGCGGTGTCGTCCTTATCCCAAGAACAGTATGTTGCGGCAGATTGAATGGTGATACCCTTTTCTCTTTCCAAATCCATATGGTCCATCTTGGCACCAACGGAGTCACGACCTCTAACTTCGTGAATCGCCTTGATTCTACCAGTGTAGAACAAGACACGTTCAGTGAATGTGGTCTTACCGGAATCAATATGGGCCGAGATACCGATATTTCTCATTCCAGTCAAAGTCTTACTATCTTGAGGAGTCAAAGACTTGTTCAACTCATCGATAATGACCTTCTCTTCCTCGTAAGTCTCTGGGTTGGCAGCGTTAAACTTTGGAATAGATGAACTGAAAAAACGAGTTTGGGAAAGCACATTCGACTTGAATCCACCTTGAAAGCCAACCACTCTGGGTGATTGACTCTTTAGCACGGTGGCAAATCCTCTGAGTAAGCTAACAGACATTGCAGAGTACCAGTTAAGAAGCTAATCGATAACCTGGGGCTTTTCGTGGCTGCTACTTTTGCTTTACCTATACTCTACAAATTAAAAACTTTCAATGCGATTTGAAGTGAAAAATTTCGATGTGCAGTAACCGAGAAAAACATAGCCCTGCATATAATCAGCATTAGGCGTACCTCTAATAGTTGCAGAGATAAGAAATTAATCACCAAATCCTTAGCTCAACGAGGTTTTGCAAGTTACAATGGCACATCCGAAGGTTCGCACCAAGTTGAGTGTATCCATGCTTTCTGAGTAATAAAGCCCAAGTTTGTAGTATCCAGGATGTGTGTGCCCGCACACATGGTGCCATCTCGAATCTAAAAAATAAACTTTGGAGAATATGCAATATCTAACCACTCGCGAAATGCTTCCTCGTTAAAAATGGCTGCGAAAATTGCATCGTAAAGCCACGCGTTCTCTACACTGTACTTGGAAATTACCTTTATGTTCGTTTATTTGAAGAAGCCATATATACTATTCTTATGAATAGTATCAAATGATAATAATAATAATAATAATAATAATAATAATAATATAATAAAAATAACACTACTTGTACACACGAGACCAATGTCTGTGCTCTATGCAAAAATAAATAATGTAATAGTTAGTTTCGCCATTTTCTTTATCTTTTCCCTGTTGCTTAATCCTTTGGCTTAACTGGACCCCATCCGTTGACGTTTCTGAACATCATAACTCCCTTGGCATCTGCCTTGTCATCGTCAACGAATTGACACATTCTCATACACTTCCAAAGAGAGTACCACATGCTTTCGCCTTCGTATCTGTAATGTTCGCCCATAACCTTCTTAATAGCAGCAGAGGCCTCTCTGGCGTTGTAGAATGGAATTCTAGAAACGTAGTGGTGTAAAACGTGAGTTTCAATGATGTCATGGAAAATGTGTTGACCGATGAAGCCATATTCTCTGTCGATAGTGGCAGCGGCACCTCTGGCGAAAGTCCACTCAGAGTCCTTGTAGTGAGGCATGGTTGGGTCAGTGTGTTGTAAAAAGGTGACAAAGACCAACCAGTGGTTAACCCAACACCATGGCAAGAACCAGTTAACAAGCATGGCGTGGAAGCCAAAGATCTTGTACCATTGGTAGACACCAGTGAAAGTTAAAATGATACCAATATCAGAAAGAACAATGTACCACCATTGGTGCTTGTCGAAAACAGGAGATGATGGAGCGTAGTGAGATCTGGCAACAAAGTTGTAGCCCTTGTAAATTTGACCAGTGGCATTGGATGCCAAGTAAGTTTGTAAACCGAATAATTGTTGGAAAATCAAGACGGTTAAAGACCAAATTGGAGAGTCTTCCATAACATCAGAAATCTTCTCAGCACGGCTCTTTTCAACAAACTCTTCCTTGGTGTATGGAATAAAAACCATATCCTTGGTTAAGTGACCAGTAGCCTTGTGGTGCTTGGAGTGAGAAAACTTCCATGAGAAGTATGGTACCACCAAGTAAGAGTGTAACACCCAGCCGATGACATCGTTGACATTTTGGTAGTCAGAGAAGGCACCGTGACCACATTCGTGGGCCAAGATCCAGAGACCGAAGCCAAAGAGACCAATGAGGTACGATTGACCGAACCAAAGAGCTCCACGTACGGCAGTAGCGAGTTGTTCGTGGTTTTCAATTTGAACTTGAGGGATAAATCTGTGTCCAATGTAACCAATGACAGACATGGCGATGATATCTCTGACAACAAAGTGAAGAGAGTATAACAAAGATCTCTCGTAACAGTGCTTTGGAATAGCGGAAAGAATATCCTTCATTGTGAAGTCAGGGACCTTGAACTCATTACCGTAGGTGTCAACTGTGGTCAAATTAGCCGTCGATGTGTCTTTATCGACACGACGAGAAACGAGTGTGGTAGACATGATTTTGAAGTAGATCTACAAATTGCAATAATAAGAGGACTCAACTATTGAAATGAAAAGATCAACTGGATCGGAAAAGAGAAAAAACCAAAAAAAAAAATCCAAAAAAAAGACTCAAAAATATCGATGAGACAATTATTGAATGCCAATACCTATATATTTATATAATACAAGTAGTTTGATCCAGGCTATACAAATTCGAAATTTCTCCTAGCAGAGACAGAAAAAAAAAAAAAAAAAAAAAAAAAAAGAGTTAAAAAATTACTTGTCAAAATTAAAAAGAAATTTCTTATGCAAGGCGAAGAAAAAATAAGGTCAGCACGGGAGTCGTATTGGATGGAGGGTAGGCTGCTTCAGAATCACAGTTGTAACCACAAGTAAACGAGAAGAAGCCAAAACGATTTAGTGCATTGTGTGTTGCTGCTTTCACAGTGTGTCTAGGTAGTAGCTTAGTATGACTTACATGAACTTCGGGATCCAAAGGGTCTCTTGACCTTAGTAGGGCTCATTGGCCAGATGAGGAAAAATAGTTTTTTTTTCGCCAGTGGTGAAAATTCACATGATTCAAAATAAAAACGGTCTTGTCGTAGAAAGACGCAAAACACGAATAGAGTTAATAGCACCTGGCTACTGAAACGTACAGAGATACGATTCATAACCGCGCCGTCCTATTTCAGTACCTTTCTTTATATTTTATTGTTTTCTTTTTTTTTTTTGCAGTTTCTTTCTTTTTTTTCTCGCTACGTTTTTTTGGTCTTCGTTATCGTTTGTTTATTACCAATGAACGGCGATAGATTGGTCTAGTGAAATTTAGATGTGCCAAAGCGCGAGCGAGAGGAAAAAAAAAAAAAAATAGACTTTTAGGTCGCACATGGGAAAGTTGGGCAAAGTGAGCTGGGGGGCTCAACCTCACGATACTAAAAAATAACGAGAAATACTTACTAGAACTAGCGGGCGGCCACTACTACATTTAGTTAGTTCCGGGTCCTTGATTTCGTAAATAACCCACATTCACGAAAAGCTTATTGAGAATTGGGGAATCACACAGCCCCTTCTACCCGAACGAATCAAGGGATAAAAGTATCTGGCAGTGCTTCTATTCCGCTTCCAGAGCTAAAAATTTCTTAGTATGTACGTTTGTTTATCTCCATACATAAATACGTAACTGTGTAACAAATGTTGGACCCATCGGACCAAACGGTGAAAATTCGTTAATGCTAAAGCCCTGCCGCGTCAATGTGGGCCCCGAAGCTTTCCTTTTTATTTTCTTTTATTCCATTAAGTGATCATGTGACTTTGATCACGCGACTCGCCTCACGTTTCTTTATCTGAATGACATCTTTCTCCGTCTGTGACCCCATCTAAACATTGTACGAGACTGAAGCTAGGCACTGTCTTTTTCCTTTCTTCTCTCACTTTCTTAACCTGGCACATATAGCTCATATATAATGCGATGAAGATCGTCACGCCAATGTTAGCGGCTCTAACAATCGTGCTCACATTGCCCTTGGCATTGTTCTCGTTTCTCCTACCGCAATCTCTTCAGTTGCAAAAAACGCAACAAACGTTGCAAAACCTATCTCCTTCACCTGCTGAAGTTGCACATATTCCCTTTGAAATCTACCAGCAATTGCACGTATATGCACATCTTATTGATATTTCGTATTGCGTCTCGAATGCAAATCGAATATCAAGTCCTTTCAATTGTGACCTAGGCTGCTCCAAGGCTTTCCCAAATACAACTTTGTTATACCAGTGGTACTTTGATGATACTGTAGCGGGCTACATCGCTATCACCGACCACCTTCTCTTCGGTAACTCATCTACACCGAAGAAGTCCTTAATCATATCCTTACGAGGCACTAGGTCTGCTCCTGATACGTATGCAGATCTCAATATTGAGATGACCCAATACTCAAATATAAACCAAAACTTACCCCAATGTGCAACTTGCAAAGTTCACGAGGGGTTCTACAATTACTATTTGTCAACTAGAACAAAAATAAACCCTGTGATTGAAAAAGTCATAAGCGAAGAAGGAGAGGAAAACTTACAAATATTGATAATGGGCCATTCACTAGGCGGAGCTGTGGCATTGCTATTATCACTACACTATCTAGATTTGGGCTACCCTGATGTAAAACTTGTTACCATGGGTCAACCATTGGTTGGAAACAAGCAATTCACCAATTGGGCAGACATGCATTTGGGCTCGTACGATGCTCTTAGCGACCGATTATTCTGGAGGGTCATCCACAAGGGTGACGTTGTCCCCACACTTCCAAACAAGCATTTAAATATCGGAGGAGGACTTTGGGGACACTGGGGACATTGGGGACACTGGGATACTCAAGGGCACTCCCTCCTCTCTCCAGGTAAAAAGAAATGGTTTGAAGGTTTTCCACCATTTTTCCGACCACAACCTCCAATAGACTTGCAGCCTGACTCCTATCAACAGTTTGATAATCAAATATACATAAACTGCTCATCTCACAAATACAATCCTATCCAGTCAGAAGTTGTTGATTGCTTCACAGGAAGCAATGAATATTGCATAAAGGGCGATCTCCCACCTATTTTAAATCCAGATCAAGTCTCGGTGGAGACGGTTTCCTATGATTCACATCTAGCATACTTCAGGAAAATGGGTTTTTGTGGCGTCAGAATATAAGCGAGTTCAATATCTCCTGCTGAAACCAAACTTGGGTTGGTCGTCGTCGCTATCATCGTCATCATCATCATCATTAACATTTCGCATGGCACCCCTTCCTCCACTATTTCTCGTGGTTGATGAGGCTATAGTTTCAGTAAACGTATCATTCAGCTGGGAGTCTTCTGATACAAAGAGCCTTTGGCTTGAGTTATGTGGTTCCAGAAACGAAAAACTATCCTCGTCATCCTTGCCTGGTTTGTATCCATTTATATCATCCATAGCACCATTAAAATCTTTAGATAAAGTGGCAGATTTCCTTCGGTTTAGTTCCTCTTGATGTAAGACCTCTTCCATAGTCAATGAAATTGCTACCCGCGAGCTACTTCCTGGAGGTTTGGCATCTGCATTTACTGCATCCATTTGAACAAATGATCTTGAAACTCTTGACTTAAGGGGGATATTCTTTTTGAATTGCTTGAAGTTCTTTCTTCCCTTCCACGCGTTAGAGGTACTCTGCTGGGCTTCGGGCTTTTTGCGAAGCGGCATGTCAACCACTTCCACGATGGCTAAATTCGTTAACCCCTTATCGATTTCTTGTGAGTACATTCCTAGCTCTTCTCTCACGGCATCTGTAGCCTTTGATTTCGTGAGCTGGATGGCTTCTTGAAGTGAAAGTTTCGGAATAAAAGGACCAATAGCGGTATCCCCAATCTTTTGCTTCTTCTCAATCGGCTGCTCAATTTCGTCATCTATCTCGATATCATGCTTATTTCTTGAGGGTACATCTTCATCTCTTGTGGCTCCCGTTTTCTGTCTCTTAGTAGCAGAATTGGCACCCTCTTCGTCCTCTTCGTCTTCTAAACCATGCTTACCCTCTTTCACTTTTGTTGTACCCAGACCTCCACTGGCCTGATCTGATACTGAGTTTTCAGTTTGGGGTATTCCGGTATTGGCACCATCAGTCCTGCTCTCTAGACGCTCTGGACTTTCACTCGTTATTTCCCTATTCTCGGCAGCAGCTTCCGATGTCTCTACAAATCTCTGAGACTGAGTTGGAATTGATTCAAAGTCGAAAAATGCCAACCGATCCACCTTTTTAACCTTTCGACTTCCTAGTCTTCTCTTTTTTGGAGATATGCTTTCTTCCTTGACGGAAGTAGTGGGGATGCCATTACTGCTCGCCAGTTGAGGACGAAGGTTAACCAAATTATCTATGCTGACATTGGCCACGCTATCATACAAGTTGTTTGGGTTTATTGGAGGGCTGCACTGAAGTCTGCTAACGATTTTTGAGGCAAGACTAGTCTCGTCACCAGTTGGGTTGGCGGATACCATTACGAAAAACTTAGACGCAGTTGCCTTCTTTTTGTTGATTTCATTAACCAAACTCTGTTCGTCTGATTGATTTGACAAGTCTACAATTATGCCCCCTAGTGCGTTGACCCATTTCGCCAATAGTTTGCCATAGTCTGATTTCTCGCCCCGTGATATCGAAAAGATAACCACGTCGTTCAATAAATTCTTCCGTTTGGGATCTGGTAAGTAATACTTACAGTCGAGGTCCGATCTGTACGTAGACGGGAGTAACAGAGCTGTCAATGCCGCTGTTGTGTTGGGGTATAGCCACCTCTCGAACGATTTGATGTTTTGCAACACAAAGCTGGGCCATTCAGTCCCAACAATGGCAACTCCTCTCAGAAGGGCAATGGCCAAGCCGAACCAGAATTTCTCGTCTGACGGAGTTATTAAGTGTGTGACTAGCTGGAAGTCTTGAACGATTCTAATATCGATGTTTCTATTGAATAATTGGAGCAACGATTCCTTAAGGGTATCCCTTTGGCTCGCAATGTCGTCCTTCAGACTTGCCTTCAATCTACCAATATTGAGAGGTACCCAGATCAACTTGACTCGCAAGTCGGTACCAGATTTGAATTGGAACTCCAATTCACTCTCCTGTGTGAGCGAATCCACCTCGATAGGCGCAGGGTCGTCTTTCTTCACCTGGTAGACCTTATCGTTCACCAGAGTTCTGGCTCTACTCTGGAAGATGATCTTCAAAGGAGTGTGGATATCAGGGTTGGTGACCTCTGTAAGTGCAATTGAGCCCACACTTATGATCATGTGCTTCTTGGATATGTATAATTCATTTAGATGGATTTCGTGTTCGTTTGGATTGTTGATTCTGCCTATCTGGTACGTGTTGTTGGGGTGAAGCCATTTCTGTATTTCTAGACATGGGGTCAGTACGCAGCCAATTATAAGAATAGAAAGATTCAAGAGTTAACCTTTTCAAATACATACTTCTGTTGTTCCGAGGATATTCCAAGATCCACATTTACAGCCAAGGAGATTACGAAGGTACTGAGTAAGAACTGGTTGCCAACTAATTTGTAGACACGGTAGATTCGTTCTATAATGCGACACTTTCGCAGTTTGAAAACTAAACTGTTTTGGGTTTGCAAATCGCAGCCTGCGTGAAAAATTATATGCGAATACAAAACGCACTAAACTACAGTCTTCATAAAGTTTCCTACGCTAATGTTTGAGTTTCGTTTTATCTCTATGATGATTAGTTATCTGCCGATATAATGCTATACATGTTACTTTTTAAACTTTGGGAGGGGTTGAGGGGGTGATTTTTCGGGTTGTTTATGCTTTTTGTGGTTTGCCAACCTTTCCAGTCACCTTCTTCTTGGAAGATTGGTTCATCTTCTTACCAATAATCTTAGCAACTTCGTCAGCGTCACCCAATTCCAACAATCCCTTTTCGAAGGCAGAAAGCTTGACTTCCTTGATGTCCTTCTTGCTCTTCTTTTCCTTGGTGTCTTCTACTTCCTTAACATCTTCTTCAGAGTGTAACACATCGGTGTAGTATAATGGTAATGATGGGGAGAGAGAGGTCTTGACCAGGACACTTCTGAGGTCTTCCTTCTTGAAGGCACTCAAAACATCGAACACGTTTTCAGCAAGCTGAGCATCAGTTAATTCGCCCTTGACAGCTCCAAACTTAACAGAAACGTTAACACCAACCGGTGGTAAGAATGAAGTGCTTTGTAAAGCTTTGTTTAATTGGTTCTTGAAAGTGTCCAAGGAGAACTCCTTAGGCTTGGTGCTGGAAACAACCTTGACTGCTAATGGGGCCTTGTTGCTGGAACCGTTACCGTAGAAAACCTTACCTAAGGCTTGGGGTAACATGTTCAAACAGGCGTCGTCAACCAAGAACAAGTCGTATTCGGAGTATAATTGTCTACGCTTTTCGTATGGCTTGTATTCCTTCTTTAAATCGGTGATCAGTACGATTTTCTTTAAGGTTTCGTAGTTTTCAGCTTCAATTTTTTCCAACTGTTCTTCGGTGGTTATCAACAGGTCACGGATTATCAAACAGGTTCTTAAGTTTTCTCTGTCCTTGATCGAGTGGGTCAACTTTAATTGCTTTGGCTTCAAGTTAACGTTGGCACTGTAGAACTTCTTGGTGACGATTTGGAGGAAGAGGTCGTTGGATCCTTCTTCGTCAGCATCATCGAATAACGAAGCCTTCTTGTCGTTCTTCTCAGCGGCAGCGGCAGCTTCTCTTTCGACGAACTTGGAGAGTTCAGAGATTGCCTTGGTGACTACAGCCTGCTTGACGATTTCTTCGGATGAACTGGAGGCGGCCTTCTTGGCTGGAGTGATCTTGGTGGCCTTGGTGGTGGTAGCTGTCTTCTTAGCAGTGGCGGTTTCCTTCTTAGCAGGGGATGCAGCGGACTTCTTCGTAGGAGTGGCAGCAGCGGCCTTCTTAGCTGGAGCTGCTTTCTTGGTGACAGTCTTCTTCACTGAAGGAGATGAGGCAGCGGCTTTAGCTGCCTTCTTCGTTGGAGTGCCGGACTTCGTAGGAGTGGCTTGAGATCTGGTTTTAGCCATCTTTATTGTATGATATGTATATATGTAGTTGAATAGCTTGAGCAAATACTACAGAAAAGAAAGGAAACAAACAAGGCACACACTCAACTGCAACTTTTCTAACTTGGCAGTTTTGAGATGAGACGAAACTCCCCCATCGCATCTAGCAGAAAAATTAAATCGCAAAAAGAAAATAAAAAAAAAAAAAAAAAAAAAACTGAAAAAAAATAGACTCGCCTGCACATAAATGGGTGCAAAGTAGTACACCACCCTGTGTTAGTAGTGGTGAACGAGTTCATATGGCCTACAAGCTCTGGTGGGGGTTCATGCAAGTGTACATTCCTATAATCTACCTCGACTAATACTCGGGGTCCATGGGCGGCATAGATGTCTTTGCAATCGGCTTTTTCGGTATGTTGTCTGCACTAGAACTCACACTCTCAAGCACAATTGCTGGAACCCCGTTATCAATATCCTTGAACAATATCTCTGGCTCCTTATTCAAATCGTGCACTGGCTCGCTAAAATTTGCGTTACCGTGTCCCGCATCAAATTTCCGAACACGGTCAGGAGCAGGCAGATGGCTATCTTCTTCATCGCCATCGTTGCTCTCGCTCAATCCGCCCAATCTTTCCCATAGTAAGTGCGAAAGCTCTGCAGGCGAGTGGAAAGTTTGCTTATTGGGGCCCTCTTCCACCTTATGCCAATGGTCCCACTCCACTGGTGGAGAAAGCGGCGGAGAAATCAAAAACCTCTTTGTATCGTGTTCCAGTGGGAGCTCAAGGTAATCAACTACTGTATCGGATGTGGCTTTAGACCTCCCCAAATCGTTATCTCTTAGACTATAGCTCACATTGAATTTAATATTCTCAGGATTGCTTGCTTTCCATTCCATCAAGTCATTATATATTAATTCAGATTCAGGTCTTGATTTGCAAAGCAAGAGTATTCGGTTGAACTTCGGCAACGCAACAAGCTCTATCTCTCGCTTCAGCCTCGACAAGAAGTTGACTATATGCGTAGGATCCTTGAGGTGGGTGCTGTCCAACCCAGTAAGGATAATCGTGTCAGTGGGCGAACGGTACATTACTGTCTGCTAAGGGAAATGATTAGAGGGGCAAAATCAAGTAATATCCAAGTTATTTATGGGGTAAAAAAGATTCACGTTACTTCGTTTTCGCGATACTTTCTTGCGCCTTGTATTTCTAATTATGACGCCTCCATGCAGAATGTAGCGGAGAGTTTAGGGGAAAGTGCGAAACTAAAGAAGAAGTACGCAGGAACGTTAGCTGAAATTAAAAAAGTGCCATTTCAAGATTTCTTGGGGCCCCCACCCACAAAAACATTCTCTCTTTCTCTCCAGGTATTAAAGGAAAAAATGTCTTGTGAACACGAACACAGTCACGGTGGAGCTGGGGGCCATGGTCACGACCACGATCATAGTCATGTAGCACCAATTCCTACTCTGACTTCACTGTCGTTGTGGAGCAAGATCGACCACTCTCACATCACCGCGTTAAATATGGCTAACGAGTCTGATGACATAAAAAAAATATTCAAGAATTCTGAAGACAAGTACAAGACCAGACCGATCGTCAAGTCCGACTGCGATGCTCAATTGATTATCCACATCCCATTCGTCAACTGCTCGGTGAAGTTGTTCTCCATTATCTTGAGAACGAATGGTCAGAGCTACTGTCCTAAATCAATTAGACTCTGGAAGAACGATCCGACAATCGATTTCGATTCCGCAGTCTCCAAGAAGCCACTTTTCACCATTGAACACCCACAAGTGGGATTACCGGACTACGACGACGAAGATGACGACGACAGTGCATCTGCAATAGTTGAATCAGATGCAGAGTTTGTGGAACACTTCTTGCCCAGACACGTGCTTACCGGTGTGCAACATCTTACCTTATTTATTGAGGATATATATGGAGATGAAGACGAACTGCATATACACAACATCGAGTTACGTGGGGAGTCTACCGAGTTGACCAAGGATCCAGTGATCACCTTGTACGAGCTGGCAGCCAACCCTGCGGACCATAAGAACTTGACTGCAGAAGAAGCATCCAACTACAGCACTCTTTAGAATGGCTGGATGTGACGACAACACATAAAACTATGCAACATAGGGGAACTAAAAAAGGAATAATTAAAAGGGTTGAATCAAGGCACCCAGGGCCAAATTGCGCCTGTTTTCAGGGGTGTGCTTCGATTCAAGACAATACTGGTGTATACAACATATAAAATCAAAAGCAAAAACTCAATGAATGAAAGTGATCTTATCTTTAGCAGTAGGCTGCAATTTTTTAGTTAATTGCCTTTTTTTTTTTTTCTGGCGGTTTCACCGAGAAGTCCACTTTAGCGCATAACTTGCTTCACCACCATGCATTTTACGGTGTGTGGAAATTTCAATCCTCAGTGTGGTGAGGTGATGTCTACTGTGCAACCACACCCACCCCATATTTGCCGATTTTCAGTCTCCTTCATGTATTTTTTGGCTGTAACACCACCCAGTGCCCTGCGGTTTTATACCTGAGAACGGGAGACTTTCTTAGAACCTTGTGGAGCCACATGACACTTACGCTACCTGTTGGCAGCGAAGGCTCGCAAGGCACACCACAGTGGGTTCCATTCGCCCTACATGCAGTACCATACAAACTACCGTTACCACCATGAAAAGCACCCACGACCCGGAGATCGAGCACCCGTACATATAAAGAGTATTAGTTCCCCAATTTGAAAATTTTAGTAGATTTGAAACTCTCTCTCTCTCTTTTTTTTTTTTCTTCTTTTCTTTTTTTACACAGATATATTTATATATAATTAGAATCACACATCATGCCAAAGTTAGTTTTAGTCAGACACGGTCAATCCGAATGGAACGAAAAGAACTTGTTCACCGGTTGGGTCGACTGTCGTTTATCCGAAGTTGGTGAAAAGGAAGCCAAGAGAGCTGGTGAATTAATCAAGGAAGCTGGTATCAAGGCTGACATCTTATACACCTCCAAGTTATCCAGAGCCATCCAAACCGCCAACATTGCTCTTTCCTCCGCCGACCAATTGTACATCCCAGTCAAGAGATCATGGAGACTTAACGAAAGACACTACGGTGCTTTACAAGGTAAGGACAAGGCTGAAACCTTAGAAACCTACGGTAAGGAAAAGTTCCAAATCTGGAGAAGATCTTTCGATGTTCCACCTCCAGTCATCGAAGACGACTCTAAGTTCTCCCAAGCTGGTGACGTCAGATACAACGACGTTGACCCAGCTGTCTTACCAAAGACCGAATCCTTAGCCTTGGTTATTGACAGATTATTACCATACTGGCAAGACGAAATTGCCAAGGACCTTTTGGACGACAAGGTTGTCTTAATTGCTGCCCACGGTAACTCTTTAAGAGCTTTAGTTAAGCACTTGGACAAGATTTCTGACGAAGAAATCGCCGGCTTAAACATCCCAACCGGTATCCCATTGGTTTACGAATTAGACGAAAAGCTTCAACCAACCAAGCCAGCTTACTACTTGGACCCAGAAGCCGCCGCTGCTGGTGCCGCTGCCGTTGCTGCTCAAGGTTCTAAGAAATAGATGTTTTTAGATAAACTAGCTTACACAATCGATAAATAAACTAAATCCTGAACGAGAGAAACTGGGAGGGTGACTTCTGTAGCGCCACATTGCGTATTTGACCCACTACGTAGAAGAGACAAGTAACTTGTTCATATAGGCGGCGCGTCGTCTCTGGGCTGACCGAAAGGAGCAATCCTGGTGAAAATTGACCAGTTCCCATCGTAATTGATCTGTCAATGCCTCTTTGTATTTCGTAGTAGGTCTATAGTATGTACTTACACAGATGTTACACAAAACTCACTTGACAAATTTTCCCGTTGCGTTTGTGTGCGACATGTTTATATTTTTTTTTGAGTGCTATTTTCAATTGAGCATATCCCAATCCATCAGCATCGACAGACGTGTACCTATACTACCAAGTACACAACATACAATGTCACAGCCAAGTGGTAATTTATTCGGGGGGTCTGGAGCAGGATCTGGCTCAGCTTTTGGCTCGGGATCAACCGGTGGAGGACTCTTTGGAGGCGGATCGAACACTGCAAACAAGGGAGCTCTAGGAACAACATCATCAACCACCTCAGGTGGTGGTCTTTTCGGTGGATCATCGACTTCAAAGCCTGCCTTTAGCTTTGGAGGAGCGGCGCAACCTTCTTCTGCCACCCCAACATCTACCCCATCACCTGCATTTGGATCAGCAGCTTCTGCACCAGCAGCAAACAATACGGCTGGTGGTGCCTTCACATTTGGCAACAGTGCTAGCGCAAAGCCTGCATTTGGAAGCGGAAATAGTAGTACTACCGGCGGTGGTTTATTTGGGGGAAGCGCCCCAGCAGCAGCAGCACCTAGTACTGGAGGATTATTCGGAGGTGCTTCGTCATCATCAACCGCTGCACCAAGTGGCGGTCTCTTTGGAGCAAAGACATCAAGCCCAGCCCCATCCTTTGGAGCTCCTGCTGCCAGCACCAACTCCACCGGGGGACTCTTTGGAGGAGCCGCAAGCACGGCCAATTCTGGAGCTGCTTCATCTGCTGCCCCAGCCACAGGAGGTTTAGGATTTGGATCTAAACCGGCTACTGGATTTGGTGCCCCAGCCCAATCGTCCGACAAACCTGCTGCACCAACCCCTTCCTTTTCTTTCGGTGCAAAACCAGCTGAAAATAAGGATGCTGCACCTGCTTCTGGAGGTTTCAGCTTTGGAGCCAAACCAGCTACACCAGTCGCATCCACTCCAGCGGCAGCAGCACCAACATCATTCTCATTCGGTGCCAAACCAGATGTATCTAAAACAACACCAGCATCATCCATACCAAGTTTCTCATTAGGATCCAAACCGGATGCATCATCTCAAGGGTCTTTGGCTTTATCGAAGCCCGCTCCAACTGAAAACAAGCCTTCTACTCCTACATCAACGGGATTTTCATTTGGTGGAAATAAGGATGCTTCAAAACCTGCTTCATCCTTCTCCTTCGGAGCACCCAAGACAGACGAGAAGAAGGATGACAAGCCTGCCTCTACAGGCTTCAGCTTTGGAGCAAAGCCAGCTGAATCTACGACCGACAAGCCTGCAGCTTCAACTGGGTTCTCCTTTGGAGCAAAGAAAGATGATCCTAAACCATCAGCTGCTTCTTCCGGATTATTTGGAGCTAAACCTGCTGAGAAGTCAGCAACACCAGCTGCAGGCGGATTCAGCTTCGGAGCCAAGCCAGATGACAAGAAAGACGACAAGCCAGCTGCTGGTGGCTTCAGTTTTGGAGCCAAGACTGATGACAAGAAGGACGACAAGCCCGCCGCTGGTGGATTTTCCTTTGGCGCCAAACCTGTGGAGAAGAAAGACGACAAGCCTGCTGCTGCTGGTGGATTTTCATTCGGAGCAAAACCAGCCGAGAAAAAAGATGACAAGCCAGCTGCTGGCGGCTTCAGCTTTGGAGCCAAGACTGATGAGAAGAAGGACGACAAGCCCGCCGCTGGAGGATTTTCCTTTGGCGCCAAACCAGCGGAGAAGAAAGACGATAAACCCGCTGCTGCTGCTGCTGCTGGCGGATTTTCATTTGGTGCTAAGCCAGATGAAAAGAAAGATGACAAGCCAGCGGCATCCGGTGGATTCAGTTTTGGTGCTAAGCCAGAAGAAAAGAAGGATGGTACCAGTGAAAAGAAGGATGGAAGTACCACCACTTCTACAGCCAAGCCAGAAGCGACACTTAAGCCTACCTTAATACAACCGCAACAAATATCTATAGACAACAAGACATTGGATGATTTGATACTAAAATGGTCTAAGCAATTGTCTTCTACATCATCTATCTTCCAAACATACACCTCGAAAGTTCAACAATGGGATCAGCAATTGGTGACCAGTGGAGACGAAATATCCAAATTATACCAAGATACTTTAGAAGCAGAAGGATTGCAGGCTAAGATTGACCAGAACTTGATATTTGTAGAAAGTCAACAGGATGAACTTGACAAGTTATTGAATAACTACGAGGCTCAAGCAGACCAATTACTTAGTAACATCGAATTAAGCAACAACAGCAACAATACCAACATCAACAACAATAGCGCGATTGGCGGTAACAACAACAGTTCAAGAATTGATGGAGGCAACGGAAGTGGTGCCTTCAGCGTGACTGATAAACTCAGAGAAAAGGCATACCACAACGCGGAGTTGTTAGATGAAAGATTGGACTCCATGGGAAACAACTTATCCACATTGATCAACGAGATAAATTCTGTTAGTGAAGTCTTCAACAAGAATTTATTGATCGGATCTACCGCTGCCTCGGGCACCGGCTCAGATTCTACAAACAAAAAGGGAGCCGCTGGTCAAAACTCCACCGACAAGGACGACGACTCCGAGAATCCTATCGAAGAGATTGTCAAGTTGTTGAATTTACACTTGGAGAATCTCAAGTACATTGAGAAGAGCGAGCACGTATTACAGGAGAAGTTGGAGAAGTTGAAAAGATAAACAGATAATATAATGTTTTTTTATATAATAGAATAGCACATCAATAAAAAGAAAAATTGAAATTAAAACCACAAGGCAGGGTAAGTTTACCTGTTTATAGCGCCACACACATTTTTCGCTTTTGTAGCTTCTGGTTTCTTTTTGTTTTTTTCTTTTGTTGGAGAGAACATTTTCAGTGTCGTAATTATACGTCCTATTCCCCCTTACCCCAGAGTTTATCCAGGGCCAGTGAAAATAAACGAGAAAATATTTTTTTGTCGATAAGCCATTCACGTTTTGTAAAGTGCATTAACCCCACGGCAATACACACAGACACACGATGGCAAGCATTTTAAAACGTCGTACATACTCGGCAGAAATCCACACCTAACCTGCCAATTCAAAACGGGGTAATTCCTCACGAAAATTGAGACTAGAAGTATTGTGAGATTGTTTCTTGTTGAGGAAGTTTATTGGGCTGCTAGCACATGCGAATTGCATGTGAGTGAATTCTTGAAGTTAAAAGGATAGAGAGATCGTAATTTTAATAATTTTTTTTTCTTCCAAAATTTCGGTGCTACTTCTCTTGCTCTTTGACGTGCTATTTTGAAAATTTGTACGTTTACCGAATAATTTAACCCACCGATGTCCCAAATAACTCCACTCGACGCTATCAGACTCTTGTCCAACCCCAATGTATCAAACAAGTTGATCTTGCAATTGGCATGGCAAAAGGCAAGAACGGCACCTAAGGGTCCTTTAATCTCGAAGTTGCTTGGGTCCTTAATTGTTGGGGTATCGTCAGTGATTAGGGTTCCCCAAATCAAGAAAATCATCGACCCTGTCACATTGCAGGAACGTATATCGGTCGCCAATGGTTTGTCAGTCGAAGGTATTAGTTTGGAAACGTTAAACTACCTCATCCACGTTGTGTACAACCGCCAAAACAAGAACCCATTTGTCAACTATGGGGAAACCTTCTTGTTAGGTTTACAAAATGTCGCAATAATATTGCTCATTCGTTACTACAAGGCACGTAGCGCAGGATCCAACGAGGCGGGAGCCTTGGTTGAATTGATCCAGCCTCTCGTTATCATTGCGGGCGTCACCTTGGGATTGAGCAAATATCTTTCAACAGATATTGTTCAAGGCTTACAGGTGTTGAGTATCCCTCTTTCTATCATCTCCAAGATTCCTCAAATCAGAAAAAACAGCCAGTTACAGTCTACAAGCCACTTATCCAACATCACCGTTGGAGCCAATTTCCTTGGTTCGATTATCAGAGTGTTCACAACCGTACAAGACTTTGACAAGCTAGGCAGAGATAAGGTTTTGTTGTTTGGATATGGTAGTTCATTCGTCTTGAATGGTATCCTTGCGGCCCAATGCTTGCTTTACGGGGGTAACTCCAGTTCCAAGGGCAAAGAGGCGCTTCCAGATTATTCCGATGACGAAACTGACGATTACATAGATGATGACAGCGACGATGAATACATAGAAGATGAAGACTAATTAGAGAGACAATATATATTATGAATGAAAAAGACGAAACGATGCCAATTTTTAACAATGCTGTTACCCCATACTTTTCGATTGTAGCAACGAGGTCGCACAAGATATTTGGAGTGAAAAAATTACACAAAAGTCAGTGAGAGTCAGACGTCTAGCTCTCCAAAATGTTTAGTAAGAAGAATCACTGCATGTGCCGACTCGCACCCAAAAACCGAAGCATCACATTTCTTCAAGTACATAGATTTCCCCAGCTTCGTCTACTCTGGTCTTATTCCTTTAGCATACCACAGAACCAAAAAAAAAAAAATGTCACACACTGCCGAATATACGCCAGATAGAGGTACCTCTATATCCTCCATCCTTCAAGGTGGATACAACCATCCACTTTCAAGAGAGTGGGCCAACGAGCGCCAATTAACGAAAAATATGTTCATTTTCCCACTTTTCATTTCCGATCAAGCAGACGAAGAAACCATCATCCCATCCTTGCCTAATATCAAGAGATACGGAATCAACAAGATAGTTCCATACGTTAGAGGATTAGTCGCTAAGGGTCTTAGAGCCGTGATCCTTTTCGGAGTTCCACTTGCTGAAGGTGCCAAGGATTCCGAGGGAACCGCTGCTGATGATCCAAACGGCCCCGTCATTTTAACCATCAAGTTACTCAAGAAAGAGTTCCCAGATCTTTTCATTATGTGTGACGTTTGTCTTTGTGAGTACACCAGCCACGGACACTGTGGTGTCCTATATGAAGACGGTTCCTTGAACACCAAGCTCTCGGTCCGTAGATTGGCTGCAGTGGCTGTAAACTACGCCAAGGCCGGTGCAAACTGTGTAGCCCCATCCGATATGGTTGATGGGAGAATCAAGGAAATCAAATTGGGCCTCATTGACGCTGGCTTGGCTCACAAGTGTCTCCTTATGTCGTACTCTGCCAAGTTCAGCGGTGGGTTATACGGACCATTTAGAGACGCTGCTTGCAGTCTTCCAGGTCAAGGTGATAGAAAGGCTTACCAATTACCACCAGGAGGTTCAGGCTTGGCTCGCCGTGCTCTCTTGAGGGACATGGAAGAAGGCGCCGATGCCCTTATTATCAAGCCATCCACTTTCTACCTCGACATCATCAGCGATGCCGCCAAGTTGTGCAAAGACTACCCACTCTGTGCTTATCATGTTAGTGGAGAGTACGCCATGCTTCACGCAGCCGCCGAGAAGGGAGTTGTTGATTTGAAACAAATCGCTTTTGAGTCTCACCAAGGCTTGTTAAGAGCTGGTGCTAGATTAATTATCAGTTACTTTACCCCAGAGTTCTTAGACTGGTTAAGCAACTAGAAGATGGAAGCACCATCTCTTTCCAAGCATGTAAATAGTTTTAAGTACCAGAAAAAAATCATAACGAGAAAAAGAAAATGAGCCTACAAAGGACCACAACCCAAATATTATAATAAATCCACCACATCAATGCAAATCTGCTCGACACGATAAATAAAATAAATTATGAGTTATATATTATTATACGGTTAATACATATAAAGGGGCAAGTATGCTACTTGTGTATAAAGTTCAGGAAATTGAGAAGTGAACATGACGTGGTATGCAATAAAATTAGGTTAATACAGCTGTGATGGACGTAAGGGTAGATAATCGCCGCCCATTCACCCCTACTATGCTAGTAATGATTCATTTCTCCCTTGTTCTTCCTCTTCTTCAACCTTTGCCTTTGCCGCCTTAGCAGGTGTGGCAATGTCTCCACTTGGAGCTTCTGGAAGCTGAACCTCTACAGGAATGTCTGGAAGTTTCACTTCAGTGTCCTTGGTCTTAACCTTGCTCTTGCCGTTGACCTCTTCTTCAAGTTTCTTCAATTCTTCCTCCACCTCGTCTTCATCACCATTTGTCAAATTAGCAGAGCCCAACAAGTCCAGTACCTCGTCGACTTTGATTCTTTCATCTTCAAGGTCGTCAAGTATCTTGTCTAACTTGTCCATGCTCATTTCCGAGTTCAATCTCTTCAACACTTCATTACCTTGCTGCAATCCATATATCACATCCTTCTCGATAATTTTGAATTCTATAGTGCCGATAAGTTTCTCGAGGTTATCCAATTGTTCGTATGTTTTATTTATGGTAGATTCCTGCTGCTTTTTCGATCTCAAGAAGAACTTTGCTCTTTCGTTATCTTTCTTGAGGAGGGCAGCCTTTGCAAGTTCATTTTGCCTCTCTGCCACACTAGAGAGTTTCACTTGGTATTGCTTGAGCTTGTCTCTTTGCTGCTTAAGCTGGAAGATAGCTCTATCTTGTGCCGTTATCTTCGGGGTCGAGGTTTGTTGTCCCATTGTTTTACCCCAGAATAAAGAAATAAGATAATCACAACGAATCAGTAGTCTAGTTTTTTTTTTTTTTTAGCGTTTGCTTTTCATGTTCAATTTCTCAACTTTCCCTTATCTGAGCCATAGCCAATGTCAGAGACGGCTCGCCGCTTAGGATCTAAAAAAAGGCAGGCCCAGCTAGTGAAATCGCGCCTCCTTCATATAAGGAGGGGTGGTTGCACCAATTTCTTCGCTACCATCTCGGAGAAACTTAAAAGATGTCACTATGCACACCTTCGCTTTTGTAACCTCGTTTTTTCCTCATTTGTACCCAAATAGGGTGAAATGTAAACATATCTGCTGCACTTTTCAATCGACATTTCCAGTACAAGTATAATTATGATTTAGAGATTCATTGCCTAAAGGAAAAAAAAAGTAATTAGCGACAGAGAGAAGAGACTGACGATTTATAGACAAAGCGAGGCACTACGAACAAACAGCGTCTAGCCTCTAAAAATATTACGATCAAAAAATCAAAAAAAAAGGAGAAGGACACTTTATTAAAAAAATTTACAAAACTGATCTTCCAACTAAATCGTCCAAAGACAAAAACGGGTTCACTTGAAGCCAGATCTTGAGAATTTCAATAGCAATAGTATTACATCAGTAGTGGATTAACTGAAATTTCTTTTCAAAAAGCAACTGCCTTGAGAAGCTCATATCAACCCACCCCTTTTCAGTTTTATTTACATACCTTTACTTTTGTATTCAGCCACTTTGAACATTTGCTTCCTCTTATAAGAGATTTGAACGGGTATCTTTGCATTCATAAGTCGATAGACCATCTTACTTGATCATCATGTCAAGTACTATCTTCTTCGATTCGCCGAATAATACGGCAGTTAGCATACCCTCCCCAGCACGGAAAAAAATAGTATTGGGCAATTCCCCTACGGAAAACAACAACACTAACAATGTTTCTCCATATAAAAGAGGATACTTGAAGAATATGAGTCCGAATATATCTCGAAGAACAATTAACTTACCAGAAGAATGGGAAAAACAGATCGAAAAGAGGAGTCTCAATCTTAATCGCCAGATCGAAAGAGTCAGTAGTCAGCCATACGATCAGCTGCAATCGGGAATCGAAGCTCGTGGTAACATAAGCACAGCTCGCATAGGCAGCAATTCTGGAATCACCAACAATGATTCCATCGTCAACAACAAGAATGGTCCAAGTGTGCGCAAATTCGAACGCCCTAAGATGAACCTTTTGAACTCTAAGCCTTTCCTTCCAGCTACAAACCATAGGTCTGCTTCTACAACTCATCTTTTACTCAACAAATCACCTCCACCATTCAAGAGTAAGCTTAGAAGAACAAACTCTTTAATTTCTCAAGGTGGATCTTCCTCGTCGTCTGACAATCAACAACAGTCTGCAACAACATCATCAGACAGATTCATTCCATCACGTCATAACTCGACGTCTGGTAAATTACAAACGGATACGGCAGTGCCTCATCCAAATGCATCTCCACAGGCTCATATAAAGGCACAAACATCCAAAATCTACCAACATCATGTAGCTGAAGCCTGTGGTTTAGAAGTGAACTCAAGAGTCTTGCAGTTCCAGCCATTACCACCTGAAAGGAAGAGACCAGTGAACTTATTCAGAAGCATCTCGAATGCGGATGGTGAAGTGATTTCTGTCACCACAGGTAGCTCCTCAATGAACTCCAGAACCATTATCAACTCAGTACAGATGCTCAAGCCAGCCGCTGCTACCGCAAGAGCTAAGAAGGTTCCTAGTGCACCAGAAAGGGTTCTTGATGCCCCGGGCTTGGTGGACGATTTCTATTTGAACTTGGTTGCATGGTCTCTGACAAACTTATTAGCTATTGGATTGGAGGATGCAGTTTACGTTTGGAATGCGTCAACCGGAAGTGTAGGTTTATTGTGCGAATTACCAAAACTTGCAACTCTGATAAAGTGGTCTGACGATGGTTCCTATATCTCAATCGGGAGAGACGATGGGCTCTTGGAAATATGGGACATTGAAACGAACACTAAGTTGAGAACATTAAATTGTGACCACCAGACCAGAATTGCATCGCAATCATGGCTGAAGCATATCCTCACCAGTGGTTCAAGACTAGGACAAATTTTCCACTCTGATGTAAGAATGCCAAACCACTACATTTCGAAAAACGAAACGGCACACCTGGCAGAAATTTGTGGCATAAGTTACAGAAACGATGGGCAGCAATTTGCTACTGGCGGGAATGACAACTTAGTATGTATCTGGGATGCAAGAAAGAGCCATTCTGCTAGCAGCAGCATCAACGGTTCCAGCTCAATCGGCTGCGGAGGGGACAGTCCTCTCTTTACAAAGACAAATCACAAAGCTGCAGTTAAGGCATTACTGTGGTGTCCATTTCAGCTGTCATTACTTGCTACAGGAGGTGGTTCCTCTGATAAGACAATTCATTTCTGGAATACAGGTACCGGAGCAAGGGTCAACACTATAGAAACGGGATCACAAATTCTGTCATTGAACTGGGGTTATGCAGCCGGAATTGGAATGGAAATTGTTGCAACCCATGGGTTCCCCACAAACAACATTTCTATATTCAACTACCCTACATTGCAGAAGACCGGAGAGATCTTGAACGCACACGATTCGAGAATTCTTGGAGGTTGCCTCAGTCCCGATTCGTTAACATTGGCTACAATTGCGGGCGATGAGAACCTCAAGTTTTGGTCTTTGTTCGATTTATACAAGACTAAGAGAAGAGCAGGTCAAAGCGAAGAGATGGCCAACGATGGTAAGCGCATGAAGAAAATGATGAACATTCGATAAACACCAACAGGGACAGGAAGAGGAACACAAATGCTTAAACATAATTGCTGGCATTGACTTTATGAACCCGACAAAGTACACTAGAAACACAATTCGCATTCAAATAGACACAACTACTTACATCACGGAACCAAGTGAAGAAAAAAAAAAAAAAACAAACGGCCCAAACGGCCTAAAACAAAACAGATAGAGCCAACTAGAGTCCCCCCACACCATCACCCAAAAGTATTCAAGAACTAAAACATAACCAGATACAATCTCAGCATTCTAATAAACATTTTTACGATAATCTTGCAACAAGGTTCTGTAGATCCTCCAGTGGAATGAAAGATCTCGAGTGAGATGTTATTGGTACTCGAAGTTTAAATAGAAAGGCTAATAGAACCTCAAACGCTCGCTCACTAAGTAGCCAAAATTATTTTTTCTCTCGATTGAGAAACACCGATAGACTTTCCTTTAGAGCTCATTTCTTATTGTTTTGAGATACAAAATATTTAACGTAACCACTCTTGCAGTTTTCTAGATTGCTAAGATACACACACGACACTGTGAAAAAGGAAAAAAAAAAAGAAAAAGAAGGCAGAAAAAACCCACATAAGCACCGATACATACTTCGTTTCGCAAGAGAGTGGGCGAAGGAAAGTCTATTAGATATCGAATCTTCACCGTTTTTTCTCCAGATATGCCTTCCCTCTCCCCTCCCCACCTCACGGCAAAGTCTTTAACCTTTTCGTCTATGAAGCAGATGCACTGTGTTTACCTACCTTTCAAGCTTGTCTGCATGATGCCTATATTTTTTTATTCGTTTAATTTTTTCCTACTGTTATTCTATTTTTATTTTTTTTTTCCCTATTTCCGTAAAAGCAGAGAGCAAGAGAATTGTGTCCAAGCACCAGTAGTGGAATTGCACTGCAAGCAGCGCACTAAGTAGTACCACCAGGTGGTAATCTCTAGGCAGATACGGACCAATTGATACTAACCAATTGGTCCTTTCTGGCACCATCTTTTTTTTTTCACTTGATTCACGGTCCATGTTCTAGTGGGGTGTGAAACTGCCGGCTTCCCACTTGCACGGTTTTGTTCAATATTGCACATAAAAATTTCCACTACTGCACATTTAGGTATCCTTTTGACTTTCCCCCATTTATTTTTATTTTCGTTTTGCTCCTTGTCTGTAAATTCTCACTAAATCTCACCGACTTTCTAATTCTTTTGTCAACACACACGGTAACCCGTTCTTTCACTGTTTTGCACAGCGAGAATTTTTTTCTATTACCAGCACTGACAAAGAGCATCTATTAGAGCGTTACACCTCCATCGTTCTAGACGTCAACTTTTCATCCCCTTGCTACTTCTGTAATTGTTGTTAACCGCCACCTCATCATAATAACGGTGAGCCAAGAGAAGCATTAGTCAAATATTAAGAACCTCCCCCCAAAAAAGATCCATTCGCTTTTTTATTATTATTGTATTTACTGTATGATAACATTATCCAAACCAGAATAATATATCCTAATTAGACGATCCCTTCAAACACACTCGTCCCCCTACTCCAACCCTTCACATCTTACCCCCACACATACCTAATTTAATAAAGCACAAACTAAAGATGTCGTCAGATGGTGAATTTACAAGAACCCAAATCTTCGGTACCGTGTTTGAAATAACGAATAGATACACAGACTTGAACCCTGTTGGTATGGGTGCCTTCGGTCTTGTCTGCTCAGCCGTTGACAAATTGACCGGTCAAAATGTTGCCGTCAAGAAAATCATGAAGCCCTTCCTGACCTCCGTCTTGGCTAAGAGAACGTATAGAGAATTGAAGTTGTTGAAGCATCTCAGACACGAAAACTTAATCACATTGGATGATATCTTTTTATCACCATTGGAAGATATTTACTTTGTCACAGAATTGCAAGGTACTGATTTACATAGATTATTAACTTCTAGACCCTTAGAGAAGCAATTCATCCAATACTTCACTTACCAAATCTTGAGAGGTTTGAAGTATGTCCACTCCGCAGGTGTTATCCACAGAGATTTAAAGCCATCCAATATCTTGATCAACGAAAACTGTGATTTGAAGATCTGTGATTTTGGTTTGGCCAGACTCCAAGATCCACAAATGACTGGTTACGTGTCTACTAGATACTACAGAGCACCAGAAATCATGTTAACATGGCAAAAGTACGATACTGAGGTTGATTTGTGGTCAGTTGGTTGTATTTTAAGTGAAATGATCGAGGGCAAGCCATTGTTCCCAGGTAAGGACCACGTCCACCAATTTTCAATCATCACAGAGTTATTAGGTTCCCCACCTCCTGATGTCATTGACACTATATGTTCAGAAAATACCTTGAGATTTGTTCAATCATTACCCCACAGAGATCCTATCCCCTTCAGTGAAAGATTTGGTCAATGCACCCATGTTGAACCAGAAGCTATCGACTTGTTAGGAAAGATGTTGATCTTTGACCCAAAGAAGAGAATCAGTGCTGCAGATGCATTAACTCATCAATATATGGAACCTTACCACGATCCAACCGATGAACCTGCATGCGAAGTCAAGTTTGACTGGAGTTTCAATGATGCAGACTTGCCAATTGACACATGGAGAGTAATGATGTATAGTGAGATCTTAGATTTCCACCAAATTGTGGGAGCCGGCCAATCACAGGAAGATCAAATGGCTCAAATCCAACAGGAGGGTATCCAGGCACAACAACAGAAGGTTGAGTAAGACATTTCACTCAGTATACTGTCTAGGAAGCAACAACGAAAAGGAGAGAAAAAGAGAGAGAGAAAGAGAGAGAGAAACCAGAGAAGGAAAGCCCCATTTACTTCCTGACTATGCCACACTGTAAACATTTGATGTTGATTGCGTGTAAGCTTCAACACATGAGTGGACATGGAATTTTTTACCATTAGAAGGAGTTTTTCTAGCACGTTCTTTGAAAGACGCAATGTCCCCATAACCATAAGATGTTGCCAAAAAATTTATCCTCATTAATATTATATAACTATAATTTTACGAATTAAATAAAATAAACCACGGAACGTAGCATCGTATATTTAGTGGGTGGAAACGTATATGCAGTACTCAATATTCTCGATATGATTCTTACGAGGCTGCTTCCATTTTGAGGAAAGCGAACGTGCCAACAGGGAAACCGACAGCTCAACCACTTTAGCCACGCTAAGCAAGAAAGCAATTTGTTTCAATGAATGGTACTCAGTACACTAAGCGTGTCTCAAACCAGCTCTCGATCTCGTTGAAGTATATAAAGAATGAGAACGAGAACGAGTGTATAGTTGGATTCACCAACTTGCTGAAACAGACCGTCAAAGTAAACCCCAAGGAAAGTGATCCAAATGGAGCCCACCCTTCAGCGAACGGAAGTAAACCAGTTGGAACGAACTGGCTTACTAGTGTTTTTGGCGGTGGAGGTGAAAACAGGTCCAGTTTAGAGAGTGAAACTGAACGCTTATCATTGGAGTCCCAGAACCAAACGGTGAACGTTTTTTTGGGGAACATTCAGTTACTTGGTTACGTAATATGCAACTATAAAGTTAATATAAACGACGGCAACCTCGACCATGGAACTGCAAAGCTAAAAGAGGAAAGAGAAGATAGTGACATATATGAAGAGCAGACAAACAACGAGTTCACTGCAAATGAGATGAACTTATGGAACAACAAGGAATACGTCGAATTATACAACAACGATGATCTCGACGACGTTATTACTCACACCGGCTGGGATAGCGAGCTCAAGATCGAAGAAATATTGGATACTGCACCTTTCATTCAGCAAAGTTATAAGGACAGAATGATAATTGGAGGGAAAGTTGGCGGTATCAACGATTTGGTGGTGGATGACGGTAAGAAGACCCACAACGTTCAAAACACGCTGGCTGCAGGCAGCGGAGAGGGGTCTAAGTTTCAAGTGGATAAGTACAAGAGGTACTTGTTGCAAGATCTTTTCGGAGGTGGGTTCAATTCATTACCTGAACCAAAAGGTAAAGTCGGGCCTAATGGAGTTATCGACGGCACTGACTTTATCAAGGATATTTCCGAGATAGTGCTTCCATTTTATACATCATCCCAGTCGCTTTTGTTCTCGGATTTACAAATCAAGGCAGGCGAGACCAAATCATTCCACGTCAAATTCCCAAAAGTGGTTGATTCTCCTCCTTCCTACAACACCCATCTGACCGGAATTACAGGTGATCAAGGTTTGATAAGTATCAGATATCTGGTAGCTATAGGGCTACTGGAAATGAGCTTAAATTCCTTACAACAGAGGACAGTGTACTTTCCACATGAAGTAAAGGCAGAGTATCTCAATGATGATGAGAGTTACTTGTTGCCGGATTACCTTCAAAGAGTGAAGATAGATACCAAGTGGGAGGCAAGCTTGATAGATGGGAAAGAGAAAGATCCAAAAATGGTATTAGCATCGAAACCAACCGAAAAAGATCACCTGTTGGACAAGCAATCATTTTTGGATGATTTGACTGAACTCATTGACTCTGACTTGTATAATATGCCCAAGATCTCAACTACTGAAAGACGAAAGAGCATCCACATTGTAAACGAGAGGAATGATGGACTTGTTCCCCAGCTCACAAAACATTTGAAGACCCAGTATCAGATCAGGCTTAATAGTGAGCAGTTGTGTATGGTCAGTATTTCTAAGCCATACTACCACGTCGGAGACGATATAAATTTTATTATAGATACCACAAACATTGGAAATGCAACAAATACTACCAAGATTGTTGGATCCATATGCCATCTAGAAGCACATGAAATATTTCACTGCAAAAGCGGCAAACAGCAGACAGACAAGGATTTTGTGAACATTTACAAGGTCAGTCCCACGTTGAAAATAAGCTCGTATGCTTCCGCCATGACCTCAAACGAGAACAAGTCCACCTCTTCTACACTCATACACGGATCGATCAACGTACCTAGATACTTAACAACACAATTTCAAAGTTCCCGCTTGGTCAATTTGCAGTATTTCTTACTGTTAAAATTTACGCTTAACGAATTTGACGATGCAGAGAGTAAAGCCAAAAGACACTTATCGAATGAAAATCTTAACCACGATGTTAATAACGGGAATGCGGAAGTTCATGAGGAGAACCAGACTTTAATCACAGATGCAATCGAAGGGATTGCCGATTCTACGTCTCCTGCTACAAATCCATATTCTAAACTTGGAAAGTTTCGCAAATACCAAATAGAAAGTAATGGAAGCGAATTCAAGTTCAAGCTACCAATTATTTTACTCTAGTTGGTTACGTTTTTTTTTTTTTTTTATTCTTTTTTTTTTATATTCCGGTGGATGTTTACCTTTAAGAGTTGCACGTTCCAAAGCAACAAGCCGACCACCGACCATACTTTCTCTTACTAAATATAGTACATTCACAACTCAATACAAAGGTAGAACAATAGCAAATACTGTAGCTTGAGGCAGCATCGGATCCTTAAAGTATAAAATTCCACTCCATGTGCACTCTTATGACAATACTTACCCCTGGGTATTACTCTTTCTAGAAATTCATCGAGGACTATTAAACTCCGTTATGATCGCCGAGTCCACCTTTAATACCGGCTTGACACAATTGTGTGCCTACCAGGGGCTATTCGAAGGCTCGGCTGCTAGGACATCGTCTCTTTCTCTAAATGGTGGTTTTCTCGGTTTTGGGTGCTAGGTGCAAAATGGACGTTTTCCGAATATGGAAATTTTTTTGTAAGAATCTGGCGCGCCGCACCAACTGAGGCTTCAGAAGTTTCCTCAATGGGTAGGTTCCAATGGGCTTTCCCAATAGAGGCAGCAGTGGGAAATAGAGTTGTGCCTTTATAAGTTGGGGAGGATATCCTTCTTCGTGAAAAGGTTTATGTCAGATTTCATACAGTTTTCTTTCGTTTAATTCGTTTCTTACAATCTTCAAGTTGTTGAGTAAAAACAGAATTTTTTTTTGATACACTCTTTCTGAAAAAAAAATCATATAAACAACATCATCACATATAGAATACAATGAGATTGTCAACTACCGTCCTTTCACTCACAGCAGTTCTTGCGGTTGCTGAATGTATAGAATTACCTCAAGTTAAGAGAGCAGACGACACTGGAGGAGACTACTCTTTCGACTGGTCAGCTGAGTCCACTCCAGCAGTAGGGGGTGGAGGTGGAGGTGCCGCCGCCGCTGGTGGTGCCACTGCCACTGCTGCTGCTGCACCAAAAGCAACTGGTGCTGCTGCTGCCGATAACTCTGCCATTGGTGGTGACTACTCATATCCAGGAAATGCTGCCGCCGGTACCGCCGTCGGTGCTGCCTCGGCTGCCGTGAATTCGGCCATTGGTGGTGACTACTCATATCCAGGAACTGCCGCTGCCCCATTAGCTACCTCAGTTGCCACATCGACTGCATCCTCTTCCTCATCGTCCTCATCTTCGGGCGGGTTCCTTGGAACTATCGAAAGTTTAGTTGGTAGTCTCCTCGGTAACATCGATTTCGAATCTATTGCTGGTTACTTGGATGACATTTTAACCTCCGGAAACAACATCCAATACTTAGACGATATCCTCGTATGGTTAAAGGACTCCAACTTACTCCCAGAAGCAGTTGACTTCTTATTAAAGCTGAACTTCAGTTCTCCAATTGTGAATGAAATCGTCGGTGAAGCATTATCTCTTGTCAGCACCCTCAACACCACTCCAGTTTTCGTTGCCTTAGACCAGTCTGGATTATTATACTCCATCCTTGCAGATGCTATTGAAGACCCAGCCACTCTTCCAGCCATTGGAAACATTGTCTCCAACGTTGCCGACAACGGTGGTATCACTATTAGTGAAATTCTTGCTGCCGTCGGTAGATTAGTCAAGAGAGAAGACGGTGAAGAAGAACCTTTGACCCTTCGTCAATTGGCCGCAATCCAATACGAAGAGGCTCAAATTGCTGAGGCTGAAAGATTCGCCAAGAGAGCTAACTTTGCCGATGTTATCCCAACTGACTCTGAACTTTACGAATTTGCTTTCGAAAAGAGAGACAACATCGAAGACTTGTTAACCACCATCTTCTCCTCTGTCGAAAGATCTGGTTTGATCAACGAAACTGTTCACACTTTACTTGTTGACCCATCATTCCAAACAGCTGCTGCTGACCTTATTTCTGGTGCCCTTAAGAGCTTTGCTTCTGGATCAGGTAACCCAACTAATCTCTCTTTCTTAGGACCAATCCTCTCTGGTTTAGTTGACTCTGGAATCTTACAACACACTTTCGAAAAGGCCCTCAATGACCCACAATTAAGAACCGCCATCATCAACGATATCGGTGGCTTATTATCCAGTGGTACCGCTTCCCTTACTGACTTATTCACCGGCAAGCAGATTGATACTTACTACAAGAGTCTCGTAAAGGCTGCATCTAACAACACTGCTCCTGCCTCTAGCACTCTCTCCACTGTGTCTGCCAGCGCTAGCGCTTCTGGCTCCAGTGCACCATCTTCATCATCTACCAAGAATGTTGCTGGTAAGGTTTCCAACGCCAACGTTTTAGCATTACTTGCTGGTCTTTCTGGTTACGCTTTGGTCGTTTAAAGAGACTCAGTAACAAGAACAAAACAAAAAACAAAAAAAACTAAAAAAAAGGCACCAGGGGTAATAGAAAGAGAAAATAGTACGAGGAATCTAGGACGTTTCGAAAAGAGCTAGTATTGGCTTTGGGGAGCTGTTTTTCTTTTCTTTTATTTATTTATCTTTTCATATTTGTGTCTTATCTCTATGAACTTTTCTTCACTCTTTTCATTTTAAACTGGATTTGTGAAAGGTACCGATAGAGAAAGTAATGGGGTTACACACAACTAGAAAACAGCAAATATCATGGATCCATCTCAAAGGATGGATTTCTTTAGGGGGAACATTCCTAATTTACAAGACACCAAAACTTATTCTAAAAAAAAAAAAAAAGCTTCTTTCGAAATCATTCCTTTTAAGTTAATACCATAAATACTGAAACACGAAAATATAAAATATTATTATGTACTTTTGATTCTCAGTGTAGTTAGTTGATAGAAGCGTTTGTGCAGCAATTTCGGAGTTGCTAGTTTTTGCGTGTGCAGTACCCCGATCGCACCTCTTTTCTTGGTGATGGGGAATAATAATTAAAGATAGGTGCTCCCACGGCGGCCGCGTTGCCACCTGTTTCATTGTAAGCTTCTCTTTCTTGTGTGGATAATCATTTCTAATCCGCTGATATCCATCGCATACTTCACCTAAGTGCAGAATGAGTAACAATTCCGAAGCAAGCCCATTTTACAACGAGGACGAAGATGGTATCGAGCCTCACGTTTTCGATAACGATTCTGATGACGAAGGCATGTCCAAGTCTTACCACTCAACTCACTTCTCTTCTACTGAAGACAAGTTCATGAAAGATCACGATTTGAAAGTGAAGGCATTTGAAGCACTTCATTTGGGAACTAACCACAACCAATCGGATGACTCAACAGGTAACACCACCCCAATGGAGGGTGCGGCTAAGGTTTCGTCTCCAGCTGGTCTGCTCAAGTCCAAATTGACTGAATCTTTCCATAGTCCAATTAAGAGGAGACAATCGATAATCGACTTCCCGCAGAACCACCAGCCATTTCAAAACGCAGTTCATTACCACCCATCTCCTGCAACCGCTGCGCACAATAACAACCACACCCAATCGTCGAAAGCAAGTGCCAATGCCCTCCCAGAGGAGTACCCATCTGAGGAATTGATCGAACTATACGAAAACGTGCGCGAGTGTCTTGAATTAAGACACAAGTACTTGTCCTTGTCGCTCCAAAAAGATGAAGCTACAAACCCTAAAAACAAACCTGATTGGAAGATTTATCCACCTCCACCATTGCCAACTTACAAGTCCAAGAATAGATTCAACCAGTTACCCGTTGAAGGAGCTGAACCAGAAGAGGTTGAGTTTGACTGGGAGAAAGCCGAAGAGGATATCCCAAAGCAAAAGTATAAAGACTACGACTTGGTTTTGAATGATGATGATATCTTCAACGCTATCGACCCTGACACGAAGAAGGCCGTTGTTGATGTCCCTTCACTTCATGACTACTACTCTGACTTGAACAAGATCACTAGGTTTTCTTCAGATGGCCCTTCAAAGTCTTTCGCTTTCAAGAGATTACAGTATTTGGAAACAAAGTGGAACTTGTACTACTTACTTAATGAGTTTGAAGAAACTAAGCAATCTAAGAGAAATCCTCATCGTGATTTTTACAACGTTCGTAAGGTTGATACCCATATTCATCATTCAGCTTGTATGAACCAGAAACATTTACTTAGATTCATCAAGTACAAGTTGAAGACCGAGCCAAACGAACAGGTTATCTTTAGAGATGGCAAGATTTTAACACTCCTGGAAGTCTTTGAATCGTTACACTTGACTGGATACGACTTATCGATCGACACATTGGATATGCATGCTCATACCGACACGTTCCATAGATTCGATAAATTCAACTTGAAGTATAACCCGATCGGAGAGTCAAGATTGAGAGAAATTTTCTTGAAGACTGATAACTTCATTGACGGTAAATACTTGGCAGAGCTCACTAAGCAAGTCTTTGAAGATTTAGAGAGCTCCAAATACCAACATGTGGAATTAAGAATTTCTATATACGGAAGATCGATCAGCGAGTGGGATAAGTTATCTTCGTGGATCGTTGATAACAAATTGTTCAGTCATAACGTTCGTTGGTTGATCCAAGTTCCAAGATTGTATGACTTGTATAAGAAGAACGGAAACGTCAAGTCTTTCCAAGATATTTTAACCAATCTCTTCAAGCCTTTATTTGAAGCGTCCATTGATCCTTCAAGCCATCCAAAGTTGTTTATTTTCTTACAGAGAGTTGTCGGATTCGATTCGGTCGATGATGAATCAAAGTCAGAGAGATTATTGACATCTAAAAAGTTCCCCAAGGCTAGCGAGTGGACATTCCCACTGAACCCACCATACTCTTACTACCTTTACTATTTATTTGCAAATATTACCTCGTTGAATAAGTTGAGAGAGCGTCATAACTTGAACACGTTCCTCTTGAGACCACATTGTGGTGAAGCCGGTGACCCAGAGCATCTTATTTCTGCGTTCTTGACTTCTCATTCAATTTCGCATGGTATTCTTTTGAGAAAGATCCCGTTCATTCAATACTTGTATTACTTGGATCAGATTGGATTGGCTATGTCTCCGCTTTCGAACAATGCCTTGTTTTTAACATACGACAAGAACCCATTCTACACCTTTTACAAGAAGGGTATGAACGTTTCCTTGTCAACAGATGATCCATTACAATTTTCCTACACCAAGGAACCATTGATCGAAGAGTATTCGGTGGCTGCACAAATCTACAAACTTTCTGGTGTTGATATGTGCGAATTGGCACTGAACTCAGTCAAGCAATCGGGTTGGGAGACTGCCATCAAGAAGCACTGGTTAGGAAAGAGATATTTGATGGGGGGTGTCTTAGGAAATGATATTGAAAAGACTAATGTTCCTGATATCAGAGTCATGTACAGAGAAGAAACACTTAAGAGTGAACTTGAATTAATCGACTACTATACAAATATGAAGAAAGTTGAATCAGCGAAGTAACAGAAGAGTAAATGAAAATAACGAAAAAAATAGAATCAAAAAATGACATTAAACGAAAATCCCATACGAAACAAACATGAAAAAAACTAGAACCTAGAGATGTGTGGATTAGATTGCCTTTCATATAAATTAAAATCCGAAAAATGCCAATGCAAGAAACTAGTAGAAAAAAAAAAACTGTAGATTAATCGCATATTTTCAGGGTAGAGGCACTGTAAACGCATACACTTTAGATATGCGATTATACGTCTCTGAAGTGAGATGTTTCTGAGGACAAAGTATATAAGTCGAAAGTTTCTACAGCAATTGAATCCTCGAAGAAAATTTGTACTTTGGATAAGATGAGTTCGATTCAAGTAGTTCATCTTCGTGACGTTGATATAGCCGCTCAAAATGTGGCCTCGCTACCAGTTGTATTAACAATTGCAGGATCCGATCCGTCTGGAGGAGCAGGAATTGAGGCAGATTTGAAAACCTTTGCGGCGCACAAAGTTTATGGAGCCACCTGCATTACTGCTCTAACTGCCCAAAACACCCAGCAAGTGAAGTCATTCGAAAAGACAGCGGAGTCCCATGTCAGTGACATTTTGCAGCTTGTTTTCGAGGACTTTCTCGGAGGAGACAAGACGCAATTGAAAGCAATCAAGACAGGGATGCTCACCAAAGAAGCCGTACATGCGATTGTGCCGCATATTGGCTTTTTAAGATCCAAAAATGTCCAATTTGTGATTGATCCAGTGATGATTAGTACCTCGGGAGCTTCTTTGTTTGCAGAGGATGAAATGAAGGATTGTATTTTCAATTTACTTGAGAATGCACACGTCATTACGCCCAATTACATGGAGGCGTTATCGTTGTTGAGGATTGCGGATCCGCAGGGCAAGGCTGCAAAAGATCTTGAAATTGAAACGTTTGACGACTTCCTCCAGTTTGTGAATAGTCTCCAAAAAGTGCTCAAGTGTGATAATATCTTGGTGAAAGGTGGTCATATACCATGGGACAAGGCCACTGAGACCAAAGCTAAAGGAGAGGTGTCAGGATTGGATATAGTCATCCGAGATGTACTTTACGAATCGAAAACAAACACCACCACTGTGTTCGAGTCGAAATTCAAAAACTCTGAAAACACTCACGGAACAGGATGCACCTTGTCGTCGTCTATTGCTTCAAATCTTGCTAAGGGAATCAAACTCCAAGATGCTATTGCCTTATCGATAGACTATATACACAAGAGTATGGATAGTATGGCAAAATTGGGGCACGGAAATGGGCCATTGAATCACTTGTCAGTTCCAGAAGAGAGGTCGAGTGCAGTTATCAAGCTGGCTCTGAGCAACAGTGAGTCCTTAAACAAGACTACTGCTGTCAAGTTTTTCACTTCGCATCCAAAGATTGCACTGACCTGGAAGAGATACGTCGAGCATCCATTCGTACAGAAGCTTGCTACCAACACTTTACCATATGACAGATTTCTCTACTTCTTGAAACAGGACTACTACTATCTCATTAACTACGCCCAGATTCTGAGCTTGGCAGCTTCTGTGGCACCTACATACCAGCTTACATTATTAGAGTCCCAGGCTATCCAAAGTATAGTTAACGAGATTGAGAGACACAAGGAGAAGTTGAGTAGAAAATACGGGATTCAGTACGATAGTATTGACAACATTGACGAAGAGTTGAAACCGGGAAAGGCGTGTATAGCCTACTGTGATTATTTGTTAGCTATTGGCAAAACCGAAAATTACGTAGGTATCAAGACTGCCCTCACCCCGTGCTTACTTGGATACCACGAAGCCGGAATTTTCGCAAAGAAAGCTAGAGACACATTCAAGGAAGGTGCTCCTGACCTCGATTTGGGAGTATTACCATCCAAAGAGGAGTCTGACGTGTACGACGATTGGATTGCTGAGTATATCCTGGATTGGTACACGGAAGCATATGAGGATGGCTCAATCGCCATAGACAACGCACTCAGACGTGAGTATATCTCTGAGAGCAGGTTAGAAGAGTTGGTGAACATATTCGCTCGTGCTTCTGAGCTCGAAGTTGCATTCTGGGATGAGATCTTACTAGAGGCATAGACGCCACAGAGAAAAGGGGCTCCCATCCCAATGCATTACTTAATCTATTCTCTCTTGTAGAAACTCTTGCGTTATCAAGATGCTTATCGGTTTTGGAGCCTATATAGACCTTTTATACACTCAAGTTGATTAAAATCTCCTTTAACGTTTAACGGTTAAAATTACTGTAGCGAGATTCCGCAGCTGCATTAAAAAAGGCTGCAACCTTTTTTTCAGGCAGTGCAGATCGTTCATTCTGTGGATCGGCAGTGGCAAATATGCACACCACCCTGCACATAGCCTAAATTAAAAAGGACGAACCTCTAAAATCGCATAATAGGAGTTTTGGCGAATTTCAAATGACCGGGGGAATATTTCAGCCGATTTACCGTAAGAACCTTAGCTGCCTCTGCCTGCAAAGTGGAATTGTTAGTATACATTGATCATGTATAATCCGTACCAACAGCAACAGCAACAACAGCAGCAACAGCAACAGCCTCAGTACGGGTTTGTGTCTCAACCCACAGGATACAATCCTATGGGTGGGTTCCAACAGCCCCAAGTTCAACAGTCTTCGTATTCAATCCAGCCTCAAGCAACAGGGTACAATGCTTATCAACCACAGCAGCCGCAATTGCAAAACCAAGCTACCGGCTTCTATGGAGCATCGCAACCAATTCAACAGCAGGCGCCACTTCAATCGCAACCTACTGGTTTCATTCAGACCCAGCCAACGGGATTCGGACCATCAGCCCCAACTGTGTCTGAAAACACTGAATTGAAGATTCCTTCCATCAGACTTTCGTTTCTTACTGCAGCTGACCAAACTAAGTTCGAGCACCTATTCAGAACTGCGGTTCCAAAGGGCGAGCAAGTTGTCAACGGCGATTCTTGCAGAGACATTCTTTTAAGATCAGGACTCCCTCCAGTTACCCTTGCCGAGATCTGGTCCCTTGCCGACACCAACAAGTCCGGTTCCTTGTTATTTCCCGAATTTGCCCTTAGTTTACACCTCTGTAACTTGGCATTGAAGGGGGATGCCTTGCCTAATGTTTTACCAGAAAAGTGGCTGAACGAAGTTAAGAGTTTTGTGGACGCAATTAGTTTCAGTGTACCAGAGGATGCCAACAAGATTTTAGCAAACACCCCGTTTGCTACATTTGGAACCAACACGGCAAATAATAACAACGACTGGCTTGCTCCTCAAGCAACAGGTTACAACAGCGGAGTAACTAGTCAGCCTCCTACCTCTTTCCAACCTCAACAAACTGGATTTCAACCTCAAGCTACAGGTTTCCAACCAACTTCCAACTTCGGTACGGCTTTGACTTCGCAAAGAACTGGTGGTGGCACTTTAGTCCCATTACAACCACAACAAACTGCAGGTCTTATCCCATCGCAACGTACCGGGTCCTTTGTTCCGCAACAGACCGGATACCAGCAACCACAAGCACAGCAACAGCAGCAGCAACAACCTTTACCCTCCCAACGGACAGGAAATGGTTTCCAAAGTCAACCTCAATTGATTTCACAAAGAACTGGCGATCAAAACCAAGCTGCTCTTGGATCTCAAAGAACAGGCGGCTTCCAACCTCAAGCTACTGGATTCCAACCTCAAGCTACTGGATTCCAACCTCAAGCTACTGGATTTCAGCCGCAAGCTACTGGAATGGCACCACTTCAATCTCAGCCTACAGGTAAGCCAGGTCAGTGGGGTTTTGTTTCGATGCCTACTGGTGGAATTCCCGGCTTGAACATGCTTCAGCAACATTTCCACCCCAGTGCTCAACTTCCATCCTCTCAACTTCAGGATGCAATGGGTGGTGCTTTGAAAAGCAATGTCACCTGGGCAATTACCAAACAAGAAAAACAAATTTACGATGGGATTTTCAATGCGTGGGACACTACAAAGAGAGGTTCTATTAATGGGGATGTTGCCATCGGTATCTTTGGTAAATCTGGTTTAGGTAGACCAGATTTGGAATCAATTTGGAACTTAGCGGACAGTAATAACAATGGAAAATTGAATAAGGATGAGTTTGCTGTTGCCATGCATCTCGTCTATAGAAGATTGAATGGGTTTGACATTCCTCTTAGATTGCCACCTGAATTGGTTCCACCATCCACCAAGTATTTGCAAGACTCTATGGATACTTTGAAGAATTCATTGAGATCAGGAAGTGTTTCGAACAATTCTACTTCATCAGGTGCAAATGGGAATAAGACTGATGGGAAGAGGTACAAAAACAATGATGACAATGTTGGCTATGTCTCTTCAACTCGTCATAGAAGAAGAGAAAACGAAAACAGTACATCGACTTCATCGTCGCTTCCAAGTAGTAGAAGTGATAATCTTTCTATCGATGATTTGAAAAAGTTAATCAGAGAAAAGAAGATTTTATTAGATGCTATTGATGCTGAAGAAAGCAATTCATCAGCCAGAAAAAGCAATGCGGCAGCAAAGCACCAACAGGATATAGAAAATATCAAAGGAAGTGTTTTGTCTGTTCACAATCAATTAGATTCAAGTGCTTCAGGATCTGCCGGTCTTGATAAGAAACAACTTTTAGAAAAATTAAATCACTTGACGAGAGACAAAGTGCCAAAGTTGATCTCAGATATTTCTGAGGTGAACAAGAGGATTGCTACCGCAAAAATTGATTTGGCCAAGGCAAAGTTGGCCAAGGAAAATCCAGAATGGCAAGCTAATAATTCGGAAGCCTCTATAGTTGGTACCGGACCAAACGGTCAAGTCACAGATTCTGACAGACGTAAGTTTAAATCCAAACAACTTTTGAAGCAAAGAATGGCTGCCTTAACAGGAAAATCCTTCGGAGGTGACAATAATAAGGATATTGATTTGAAGTTCGAACAACAAGTTGAAGCTGCCAGAAAGGAGAGCGAAAACCAAGGTGGTATCATTTCAGATATTGAATCCGGTATCAAAGAATTAGAATCCAGTTGTTTCAATAATTTGCACACATCAAGTAAGGATGATGTGTTTGAAGATAAGTGGGAGAAGGGCCATGGTGTTTCTTCTGTTGTTGCTAAGTTTATTCATAGCTTGGGACAGGCAAGAGCTAACGCTCGACAAGCTGTGCAAAACGCTCTGCAGGCAACCCCGCAGGCGCCACAAAATTCTGGAGTGACAAGCAATCAGCTGTCATCTCCAGCCGCCCAGCCCGAAAAGCCTGCTCCTCCACTTTCCTCAACCCCCTCTTACACCACTCCTGGAGAAAGAGCGGCATATATCAAGGCTCAAGCTGAAAAGAGAATGAATGAGAGATTAGCAAAACTTGGTATCACGAGACGTAAAACCACAGGGTTTAATTCAGCACCTGAGGATACCACGAAGCAGTCACCAAAGGAAGTGAAGCCGGAACCAGTTGTTGCACCCGAACCACCAGTACAGGCCTCTGCCCCTAAGGCGCCTGATGCGCCTATTCAGGAACTGCCAAGAGTTTCTGCACCACCACCACCACCTCCTCAGCAATCAGTAACTAATGATGAGTCTTCGGATGACGAAGATCCAGAATATGCTGAACTTTTGAAGCAGAAGCAAAAATTGGAGAACGAAGAAAGAGAAAGAAAGTTAAAGAAGAAGCAAGACAAAGAGGCCCGTTTAGCCAAATTGAAGAAAGAAATGGAAGACCTCAAAAAGAAAGAAGAAGAAGATTCAAGTGACGACGAAGTTGATGTTCCGCAGACGACAAAAACGTATGGACCATCAAGTGTCAAAAAGCCTGAGGAAACAAAAGTTGTCCCTGAGGCTAAGAACGAGCCTACAGCTATTGCGGCATCCCCCGAAGTCGTTGCACCACCTGCTAGTCAGCAAGCAAGTCATGCTGGAAACCCTTTCGCAAAGATCGATAAGCCAGGATCTGCGAACAACTCTAGAGCCAACACCAATCCTTTCTTCAAGCCAACCACACAAGAGGTCAAGATTGACCCTAAAAAGGCAGCTGCACAGAGAGATTCTCAAAGAGGTATTAGCAACTCGAGCGATGGCTGGAGTGACTCTGAAGAGAACATGAGTGATGATGATGTTCCAAACAATGCTGGAGCAGCTCAGCTTGCTAGTTTACTTTTTGGAGGTATGACCCAACCACCCCAAAGATCCAACGACGCAACTCCTACTATTGAAAAGACTCAAACTTCTAGCTTAGTTAAAGCAGTGCCAGCTACTGTGCCTGCCGTCCCTCAGCAGGAACAGGTTGTTGAGGATGATAACGGAGACACTGATGAATTTTCAACTCCTCCACCTAATGCTCCACCTCCTCCGCCATTACCTTCGAGCGATGCTCCACCACCACCACCATTACCCTCAAGTGACGCTCCACCACCACCGCCATTGCCCTCAAGTGACGCTCCACCACCACCACCATTGCCTTCCTCTGGCGCTCCACCTCCACCACCATTACCCTCAAGTGACGCTCCACCTCCACCACCATTGCCTTCCTCTGGTGCTCCACCTCCACCACCATTACCTTCTTCTGGAGCCCCACCTCCACCACCATTACCATTCGGTGGCCCGCCACCAGCTATTGCAGGCTCATCGAATGGAGCTCCTTCAGCTTCTGCAATGGATCTTTCTCCACTTTTGAGTCAAATAACGGGTGGGAAGTCATTGAGAAGGGTTGACGATAGCGAAAAACGTATAGCCGATGGCGCTACTGTTGGACGTGTTCTCTAGAGTCCTCATTTTTTTAGATCAAAAAAGAAATAGATATTAAAAGATATACTTTCATGTTCAAAATAACGTTACAAGGTTGATGTAGTTTTATGTACCTATTTATTTAACATTATGGCCATGCCTATTTACACTATTTACAATTAGTTTTTTTTCTTCTTTTGTTTGATAACTTTAAGAATCATTCTCCTCATCCTTCTCTTTATGGTTTGGTTTAACAGAAAGCTGCCCGTCCTTTACTGTCACATGGACAGTTTCTCCTTCACGAACTTGTCCCTTGATTAACAACATAGCAAGGGGATTGAGTAATTTTTTCTGTAAAACTCTGTTCAATGGTCTTGCTCCGTAAATTGGATCATATCCGAGATCACAGAGTAAAGATTTTGCAGCTTCACTCAAGTCCAATGTAATTCTCTTGTCACTAATCCTTCCGGAAATCTCAAGTAAGCGAATATCTAAAATGTTCCGCAAGGATTCTTTGGAAAGTCTGTTAAAGATTAGGACGTCATCCAACCGGTTCAAAAATTCCGGTGGATAGTATTTCTTGAGGAGTTCGTTGATTTCAGATTTTGTGGTATCACTGATATGTCCATCATCATAAGTTTCCTTATCAGCCAACAAGATTTCTTGACCAATATTGGAGGTCAAAACAATTATAGTATTCCTAAAGTCAATGTGTTTTCCGTGGGAGTCTGTTAAAGAACCTTCATCAAGGACTTGTAATAATAATTTAGACACATCAGGATGAGCCTTTTCGAATTCATCAAACAAAACTACCGAATATGGCTTTCTTCTCACTGCTTCAGTTAACTCTCCACTTTCTTCATACCCAACATACCCAGGAGGAGAGCCGATTAATCTCGAAATTGCATGCTTTTCTTGGAATTCAGACATGTCGAATCTAATCACAGAGGAGGAATCATTGAAAAGGAAATCTGCTAAGGATTTGGTGAGCTCAGTTTTTCCCGTACCCGTTGGTCCCAAAAAGATGAATGATGCTATTGGCCTCTTTTCATTGGTTAAACCAGCCCTTTGTAACCTAACCGCATCAGCAACAGCATGGATGGCCTCGTCTTGACCTATAACTCTAGTTTTCAAGATAGACTCCATTCCTAGTAACTTATCTTTCTCACCTTTCAAAAGATTGTTTACTGGAATTCCTGTCATCTTAGAAATTACATTGGCAATATCTTCAGAAGTGACAGAGTCATGCAACAAATTAGAAGTTGACTGCGATCCGTCGGTATTCATTGTTTCAAACTCCTTCAATCTGAGTTCCAATTCAGGAATAGTAGCATATTGCAATTCGGATGCTTTCCCGTAATTACCCTCTCTCTGGCATTCTTCCAAGTCAAACCTTGCTTGCTCCAATTCTGTCTTAGCGTTTTTGATCTTATCAATCAGTGATTTTTCCAGCTCCCATTGTTCAGTCAATTCCTTCAATGCTGCCTGCTTGACTGTTAAATCGTTATCCAATTTGTTCCTTCTGTCGATGGACAATTGGTCTTCTTCTTTTCTCAAAGATTCTAACTCGATTTCGATTGTCATAATTTGTCTGTCCAATTGCGCAATTGCATCAGGCTTGGATTCGTGTTGTAATCTTAACGTTGAACAAGCCTCATCGACCAAGTCAATGGCTTTATCTGGTAAATGCCTGTCAGTTATGTATCTGTTTGAATATACAGCGGCGGTAACAAGGGCACCATCAGCAATTCTTACACCATGGTGTACCTCGTATCTTTCCTTCAAACCTCTCAAGATGGATATGGTGTCTTCAACTGTAGGTTCATTCACCATTACCGGAGAAAACCTTCTGGCTAAAGCAGCATCCTTTTCAACGTACTTTCTATACTCGTCAATGGTGGTTGCACCACACAATGATAACTTCCCTCTTGCTAATGCGGGTTTCAACATATTGGAGGCATCGATCGAGCCTTCAGCCTTACCCAATCCCATCAATAAATGGATTTCATCGATGAACAAGACCACTTTACCTTCTTTTTCCTCAACTTCTTTCAAGATCTGTTTTAATTTAGATTCGAAATCCCCACGATACTTTGCTCCAGATATTATACCTGCTAAATCCAAAGTTATGATTTGCTTACCCTTCATACTCTCAGGTACTTCGCCCTTTAATATTCTTTGGGCCAAACCCTCCATGACAGCTGTCTTACCAGTACCTGCATTACCAATCAAGACAGGGTTGTTCTTCGTTCTTCTTGATAATATTTGAATCGTTCTACGAATCTCGTCGTCCCTGCCGATGACAGGGTCCAACTTACCGTCTTTTGCCAACTTGGTCAAGTCAGTTCCAAATTTCTCCAATGCAGGTCTGTTATCTTGGTCATCTTTATTCATAGACATTTGTAAGCGATTCACGGAAGATGAGTGAAGTGATCTACTCAAAGGTAAGTTGTATAATTTGGGTAAGTTCACTGTTCTTTGGTCTTTCCATGCTATGTGGCAATCATTCGATCTTGGAGCTTGAATAGTGGGGAGTCGAGATATCGATAAAGAACGAGCAGCATTCAAGTTGCCACCGGTGCTGATAGTACCACGTTTGTATTTTAGTAGCGTATTGCGACTTATATTTGATCTAATCATGACAGTAAAAGCGTAAACAACTAAAGTTAATCGAGAAGAGGAAGAAGAGCCCGGATGGTGTGACGGGTAAAATGAGTGGCTGCAGCCTTATATATATCGGAGCTATCGTGTGCACTCCCACAAACAATATGCAGGGCTGGATAAATTTTCAATTATGCAGGTAAGCTCCCACACATTCTAGAAGAGTCTAAAGGGTTCGATTGCAAAAAGAAGTCATGCCATAGAACCTAGAAACCTACGAAGGAGTTCTTTGTAAATACACACACGTATATGAAGTATGCAAGTACCGTAATATTATGAATTATGAGAATACATAAATTTCCTATACCCTTTTGTCCTTTCTTACCTTTTTATGAAGTGTCCCCAAATGTTTTTTAGGTAGAGCTTTTCTCAATCTGAATACGAGATTTCATAACTGTAATTGTCGGCGTCATGACTATTATTGGTATGATTTTCCGAGTGGTTACTTGTAGAGAGTACGTCTATAGGAACCCCTATATCGTAGCTGCTTCTTCGTTCTAGATCCGATTCGAAGGGTACTCCCAAGTCTTCATGCATATTCAGCTCTGCCGCAGAGTTGCTACGATCTCCACCTCGGTTTGTGTTCTCGTAATTATTAGAGTTACTACCATTAGCATTGTTGTGGTGAGAACTATTGTCAATGCTATGTTCATACTGGCGTCCAGCACCTGTTTCGTAGTACTCTTCTGTGTTACCTCTGGTAGATGAGATATTTCTATTCGACCGACTGATTGATGTTATACCTGAGGAAAAATCGGAGTCAGACGATGATATAATTTTTGCTTGGTTTTCTGAGAAGACCCTTTTCATTCTATTCATAAAGTTCCTTCTAGTATTGTTGCTAGTACTATTCTCAGTAGTAAGATTATTATTTTCATATCGATCTTTCTCGCCGCTGCGGTCCTTTCTCGTTAGCTTAAACCTGTACCTGTTTCTCATGCTTGAGAGATGGCCACCGGATGCTATGTTCAGACTGATGCTGGCAACATCATCCATAGATATTCTTCTACCCAACACCCCGGACATTTCATCCTTCTTTTCCAAGATCGAGATACTGTATATCCATTCCCAAATGATAGTCAACAAGAATATTTCGAGGATCTGGGGGGTATATATGATCCAAAACTTGACTAACCAATTGGACTTGAACATAGTGACCGAGAGAATGCTTATGATAATGAACAAGACAAATATTACCCACGTCAACACACTCAAGCCGAAAACTCTCCTGGAGTAGCTTAGTGTAGGGTTCTTCATTACAGTCGTATAATACAACAATGTTAAGGCAACCCACCCCATGATCAACAACTTGAAAATAACGATAATGAGTTGCCAGGTGATGTAGTTTCCTGTTGATTCCATTGTGAACTTATCTTCGTACTTGACCTCGAAGATAACGTGCGCACATGTATAAGCAATGACTAAAACCAGTGCAAATGCCGCAGATATTCGTCGTATCCTCAATTTGGTCAAGTGGTACCCAATTTGTAGGAAAGCTATATTGTTGATGAACTGGGAAAACGAAAACGTTATTCTGTAACTGTTCGACAGATAGATCGAAGAATGGATCCCTATGATATCTAGTGTATCCTCGTAGTACTGCTTGGACGAGGCATTTGTGATCTGACTGAGTAATATGGTTGTTACAATCGAATAGAATATGGTTGCTAGCTGGGTCAGAAAGGGCTTCCGTTTGAACTTGGGTGAAAGATACAATAGTAAGCAAAGCATCCAACTAGATACGCATGATCCGCTAACCACGAATAGCAATGCAATGAATGAGGTTCCACTATTTCTATGTACAACTAATGGTGTGCTCTCCTCAAACATAACTGTGAAGTTATCCAGCAAGATGAAAGACTGGAGCTCACTCATGGAGCAGTTGGTTATGTAGTACGCTGGTAGATATGTATTAGACAAGTTACCAGAACTTGAACCATTTATCCAGTTGAATACAATAGTACCATAGGATAGTGAATACACCGAGCATCCAGGCGGAGCAAAGGCTCCATCCCTTTGTATTTCCAGAATATCAAAGTCAGCCATAAGGAAGCCTATATATCACACTTGTACCTCAGATGTGTATTTGGTTTCTGTCTTGCGAAGGTACTGTTGTAGAGGTTAACCATAAAGCTTGATATATAATTTTTCCGTCTTGCTGTGTGCTTTTTAATGCTTGTCATCTAAAATATCACCAGTGACACAAAGAGGGGCGTGTATTTCGATTTTGAGGTGTCTAGGTGGATCTCAGGAAAAATAAAAAAAGATAAAATCAAAGAGATTCGAGGTAAAACTTAGATCGATTATAGATCAAGCGACGAAGATAAGAGCGTAGATAAAATTTTCGGATTTCTACTCCAAACTGTCCCATTCAATTAGGTCAGTCTGTACATAGTCGTTTTCGCTAGTGAGTCGTCAGTGCAATGGATCCGATAGCATCCCCAGATCCAAATGGGAGCGGCTCAAGTATTCCAGGCAAGAAGAAGAAAAGAGCCGTTAGAGCGTATCACCAGGACTTTACTTCCAACTTTAATAACTTGAATTTGGGCGCCAACAATGGTGGCTATGAAAACTACAACGCAAATGGTTTGAACTCGCCAAACTTGCCTCATCAAAATTTCGGTCAAAGTGCAAATCCAACTTTAAATAATAGTCCCGGCATACCACAAACACAGTCTCCTGCCCAATTTCATGGTCAGCAGTTCCAAAACCAGCAAGTGGTAGACGTAGCGCCCCCATACGCTGGAGTAGAGACGATCACACTGTCTTCACCTTCCATCTCAGAGTCAAGATATAAGCAGCAACTAGAATACACTACTCCGCTTCAAACCGAGGACGGATCTACTCAATACCCGTCTTTCCTTTCTTTCCAGAATGTTGTCCCACCAGTTTCAGGTACTCAATTCAATTGTGTTGACCAGGGAACGGCACTGCCAAAATTCATCAAATCGTCAATGTACAATGTCCCTGAAACTGAGCAACTCAGACTGGCTACTAAACTTCCTGTTTCCATAACTATTAGGCCGTTTGCTCCGGTTTTACCGTCCGAGGATCCCATTCCAGTTGTGGATATGTCACAATTGGGAAAGGGTCCAGGCAATAATGTCGAAGGTAACGCAGATTTCGGCCCTCCAAGATGTCACCGTTGTCGTGCATACATGAACCCTTCCATGCAACATACAATGAATGGTAAATTCACTTGTAACATTTGTCAATTTGGAAACAACACTTACCCATTTGAGTATTATGCAGCTATTGACCCACTCTCAAACCGTAGAATCGATTCCAATCACAGGCCAGAATTGCACAAAGGTGTTTACGACTTTATTGTGCCCCAGGAATATAATTTGGACGAGAAAATAGCCACCAATGAAATCTTACATCATGTCTTTTTGATTGACATCAGTGAAAACAGTATCAAGCAAAATTTGCCAATACTTATTGCCGACACCATAAGGGCTACTCTATACACCGGGGAGCAGGAATTTGTTGGAAAGGTTGCGATTATCACCTATGACAAGAAGATCAGTTTCTACAATCTTTCACCATCCCTTGATGCAACTCAGTTATCGATCTTAACTGACCTCGAAGACCCATTTATTCCATTTTACGAGGGACTTTTCGCCGACCCAGAGGAAAGCAGAAATACAATAGAAGATGCCTTGAACCACCTTGAATCGTTATGTCAAGCACGTGGACACTCTAACATCATGCCAGATTCGGAACCATGTTTTGCTGCCGCCTGTAGAACTGCTATGATATGCTTGAAAGAAGTGGCAAAGGGTGGTAAAGTCACATCTGTGTTATCCTCCTTACCATCATGGGGTCCAGGTGCTCTCAAATTCAAAGACAATAGATCGGTGGGCAGAGCTCCTACTTCTGAAATGGAAAAGAAAATTTATAACCCAGACTCAGAGTACTTCCACCTCTTAGCAAAAGACTTTGTTTCGAATAATGTCGGATTAGATTGTCTTGTCTGTAGTGAGATCAGTGTTGACTTATCTAACATAGGTTGGTTATGCTCTTCTACTGGAGGGGTTGTCTCGAAATGGCTGAATTTCAATCTTGAAAGGGATGGCAGGCAGTTCACTGCTAAATTTATCAATTCCGTGATGAAGTCGAGAGGCTACCAGGGTCAGCTCAAGGTTCGTTGTTCCAACGGTTTACAAGTTGTTCAATACTATGGAACCTCCTCTTCTACAGTAAATACATCACTGGCTGTTGGCGGAGGACCCCAAGATCCAGTCATTCCTGTTGTGCATGAAGACCAGTCATTCACCATTTTGTTCAATTATGATGGTAAGTTGAATACTAAATATGACTGCCACTTCCAAGCAGCTATCTTGTACACTGATGTAACTGGTGTTAGGAAAGTTAGAGTATTAAACTTAGTTCTTGCGGTCAGTGAAAGATTAGAAGACGTGTTCAATTTTGTGGAACAGGATTCCATTGTCACAACATTAATCAGAGATACTCTCTCCTTCGTAGGTAAGCAATCATTTATGGAATTGAGGGAATCAATTAATGAAAAATTGGTGGAAGTATTCACACAGTATAGAGCTATGAGTGAATTAGCACATAACACGAACAGGGCACTCAACAAGCAGTTATTGTTCCCTGATTCATTGAAACACTTACCAATGTATTTGTTGTGCTTTGCAAAGACCAAGGCTTTGAGACAGGAAAATGTTAGTGCAGACGCAAGATTAGCAGACATTTTCCAAATGTTGAACATGCCAATGGAAACTTTGATGTTCCGTTTATATCCTGCTTTGGTGGAGTTACACTCCTTACAGGAGAATGAAGGTACCGAGTTATCGAATGGATTCATCACTTTGCCTCCATATAAACCTTTGACAAATCTGTCTTTAGAGAAGGGTGTCTATCTTTTGTGCAATGGGGAAACTGTATTTGTTTGGGTTCACCCTCAAGCAAATATTCATTTACTCAAAGATTTGTTTGGTGATTCCATAGAGTCTGTTGAACACATAGATCCTTTGATGGATGAATTACCTGAACTACCAACACATATTTCTACCCAAGCTAGAAACTTGGTTCGCTATTTCCAGTCGGATATTATTGGATGTCCATCCCTTGGTTTTGCAGGCATAAAAATTGTACGTGAAGGTATCGATGGCTTCAGCAAGACATTTAAAGAGTACTTGGTTGAGGACAACTTAAATGGAGTTATTGGATCTAAGTCTGGTCCTAACTATGTCGATTACCTCTCGAATTTGCACAGAGCAATTAGAGTTAAGTTAGAAAACGATAAATCATCTAACAGTGTTCGCCAATCCATCAAAGCTACTGATAATACTAATCAAACATTAGCACAAAGGATTATTAATTTTTAAAAGTACATGTACATTAAACAAAATACAAACAAATAAACGACATCGAACATACATTTGGTTTATAATTCATGAGAAGATCATGTACTTCATTTGAGAGCTTGCATAATTTCCGTGACTTCACTTAAAATCTCTGGGTCGTTTCTATTATTTTGGAGTAATCCCTTGAGACAGTCTTTGAACCTGGGATTTTCCTTTAGCTCAGAAATATTATCTGAAGCATATGCTAAATTTGCTAATACGAACGCCAATCTTTTAACTAACTCTTTGTTTGAACTTTGAAACTGTATTACTCTTGAAAACCTTAATAGCAAGCTTTCGAATATTTCTTTGTCATCAAGTAAGATCTTGTCAACCATTTCAAATTCTGAAGTTGCATTGGCTAAAATTCCAGCAATGACTACTTGTAAATCTTCCTCATTCGACTCCAAGAGTTTAAGCAAAATTTCCAATCTTTTCTTATTTTCTACCTTCTCGAGATTGAAAAATTTTGCTAACAAGGTAGGCTCGGCTATCAGATTCAACACCAATTCCCACGCAGCCTTCTGGATCGATGGAATATCAGATTCAACAAGAAGATTGTCCACAAAGCGATCAAAAGTCTTGCTAATAATGAGTCGCCTTAAACCATCGTTTGAGACATCTGATGAAAGGTTGGTAAGGGCTAGCAAGGTCTCGAATTTATCCAAATTAGTGACATCATTGAGATAAGAAGCGTCACCATTACCTTCGCCAGTGAGGTTATTGGCTCCATGGTATTCTGATACATTTATTCCAAATAGCTCAACTAAGAAGGGTAAACATGTCTTGGGATCATATTTGTTGAACGCAAGTCTAGGGTTTACGGAAATTATCATTCTAGCAAGTGCTCTCACCGCTGATAATCGGACTTCATTATCGGCTTCAGTAGCTTCGCTTAGTGGGCGAGTTTCCTTCGTTTCCTTATTTATCGAGGAATTGTTGATAAGGTATTCCAACACCATGGTCAACGAGCCCTGGCGGATTAACTCTCTCCTAGTTGTTACATCTTGTAAAAATGTAATCAGATATATTATAGTCAAGACTAGTTGAGTCAATTTTCCATTCTTTTGTTCAGAGGAGACACCGTCATTATTCTTGTAAACTTTGACCTTCGATAGCTTTTCAATTATTTTATGATCGTTCAACAAAGCCTTGTTGAACAAGTTAATATCTTCTTGCGTTTCCTTGGCACCACTTTTATTTGCTTTCGAATTTGGGTCCGGAGTTGCAAAACTCTTCAAAAAACTCTTTGTTTTGCCTTCTGCATTGTGTGCGGTTTCAACAGGTTTGGAAAGGTTTGAAAGAATCACAATTAGACCATATGTTGATGAGGAGAATGTTGAGTCGATCTCCGAGCTCCCCAGTTCTGTTATATGTTCCTTAGAGCCTGCTTGAATTAACTCAATAATCTTTTCTATTGCTAGCTCATCTTGTCTCAAGTTTTTTCTGACTTGAATGTTGAGAGATAGGTATGCTAAACCTTCGATGGAATTAGTTAGAACGGGCACCACCTCAGAAGATTTGAAGGCACTGATTAGAATTTCGTATAGTGCAGATACAGTGACCCCTTGTTCTCCGTCTTTGTTGCTTTTTTCAGCCTCGATAAAATTCCACACCTTTACAATGCACAAGGTGGATAGGATTTTGATTTCTTCGTGATCTTCAAGACCGTCTTCTTCATCCATTTTGGTACCTGATTTCAAAAGAGAAAGATAATGCTTGGCATTGAACGTTCTGCATTGATCCGTAATGCACGAGCTGCTGACTAGACGAAGGATTGATAATGTCACGCTGGATGTTGAAGTTCGAGAGGAACCTTGACGCCTTGGAGCGGTTGTAGATGTACTAATTCTGGCCACTTGTGTTAAGATTGCCTTCAAGCATTTTTCCTCAACATAAATTTTGGAAGCCAAAGTAGCCACAATGGGGAATATCCTTTCGAGTGAATTGATATAGTCGAGAAAGTGATCAACTGTGGGCTCATTCTCGATATCAAAGGTATCAAAGTATTCCTGAACAAAGTTGAATGATTCCGCAAGATTCGATCGCACATTGCTTATCAAGATCATCAAAATTAATGGTGAAAGATCATCGTCCGACAAGTCTGACATCAACGAGGGAAGGTGATTGGGGATGCATCTGAATTCAGTAATTAGTTGAAAGTATATGGATAGATAAAACTTCTTGTCACTCTTGGTTGATTCCTTTATGATTCTCTTCAAATGATTCAAGGTGCCCTCAAAGAAATCACCTCCTTTAGTCTCTTTCGAATTTACTAGTACGCTAAGTATTTTGCCTCTAGTATCGTTTAAAAGTAATAACCCTCTAATGAATTCAATTGGATTTGTGCTGAAGTACTTCTCTAGGGTTGTAAGGCCTTCTTGTGATCTTGACCATTCTAAGACCTCTGGGAGAACGGCCTGTAGATCTTTAGCCGCATATTTCGACTCATTGTTGGTGAAGACCTGACTGTATTCTGAGAGTGATAAGCTCTTTATGCTCAGGTCCAATTCTGACATTTTGCCGGTTCCACTGTTAAACAAGCAAATGTTGCAAAATCTGTTACAGTTGCATCATGTATAGGTAACTCAAGATTCCAGTAAATGTTTTATGTACTGCATATACCAGAACAAAATTTATTTGAAGTCGATATTTGTGAAAACATTGTAAACAGAAGTTATCCTCTCTTACTAATATATACGTGCTATCCTGAACAAAGACTCGACACTCTGCCAATATGGATACAACTACGGTGCTAGATAAGTACACTCAAGACTTGTCCAACCTTCCACTTGAGGTTAAGCATCTTCTTCAAGAATTGAAAAACAAAGATTTACAATTACAAGACACGCGCAAGAAGTGCCAGGCTAAAGATGCTCAGATACACAAGTTCATACGTGCCAATGGTACCTTAACGAAACATCCCAAAGAGCAACAAATTTATGCCAGGATAGATGAAGATATGGCAACCATGAAGAAACTTCAAAAGGAAAAAATTCTTTTGGCAAATACTGCATTGTTTTTGATATCGAAGCATTTGTGTAACTTCGAAACTGATATTAGTAAACTTGAAAGAGATGGATTGTTACCGTTGGTGGAAAACATCATGGATGTGGATAATGCTTCGGATTCTGGATCTGTATTGACTGGCTTAAGCGATGCACTCTCTGGAACCGCTACTCCAAAGCCAACAGATATGTCAAGCATTGCTACCCAGAAACGACTTCAAAAGAGAAAGCAAGTTTCTTCTGCTAATCTCAAAAGTATCAGCAATAATGCTACCAATCCAAGTAATTTAGTAAATGGATCTACTAGTATCGGCTCTGCTGGAAACAATAGACCTCTTAAGCGGAACAGATCGGAGGACATAGAAGATGAAATTGGTTCTTTGGAAGGTTTCTCAACGTCACATGGAACATCCATTCCAGCTGGTTCTGGTACTCTTCATATGCATGCGATTGTTGGAAATACAGGCGGTAATGGTGAGGATGCTGATAATAACCTCTATTGTTTCTGTCAACGAGTGTCATTTGGCGAAATGATTGGGTGTGATAACGATGACTGCAAATATGAATGGTTCCACTGGGCTTGTGTTGGTATAACTTCTCCTCCAAAGGACGACGAAATTTGGTACTGCCCTGATTGCTCGCCAAAGATGGAGAAAAGAAAGAAGAAAAGAAAGACCTAAGCAACCTGCTTAGACTGACTGCCTCGACCGTTAACGGTATACCTAGATTCTGCATTAATTTTTTTGAGTTTTTTCTATTTTTTTTTTTTTTTTTTTTTTTAGTCTTTATGTATTATGCAATTTAATATATATACGTATATATAAGATGGTCTTTATCGTAGAAAGCTTTAAAACCCATAAGATCCCAACTTTTCCTCTAACTCCTTTATTGTATTTTCAAGTTCATTCTTATTCTCAAGTAGCGGACGAAGCTCGTCGAACTTTCTCAGCTTAGTCACCGTTTCCACAAGACTTTCGATTATGAATTTTTGTTCGTTCATGACCATCAATTGTTCCCTCAACTCTCTGATCTGTCTCTTGGTCAAGTCGCTTGCGGTGGTGTCCTTACCCAGAGTCAGCGGCATAGCTGCTGGAGAACCAGGAAGAGCCTTATCGGACTTCAGCACTTCACTGTTGCCATTCAAAATTTTGGAGCTATTATTCGCCTCAGTGGCTTCAGACAAGAACTTTTGATGTACTTTTAATTCTTTGTTTTCCTTATCCTTGAGATCATTTGTGAGAAGCTTGATATGAATCAATGTTTCTTGTAAGTAGGTTGCACTGCTTTGATGAATATTGTTAATTACCTTTTGGAAATTGGGACCAAATCTATCAACTGGCACAAGAACGTTGTCCCTTGTTGTGTAGTACGATTTTTTAAACAATGAAATCAAGGACTCTAAATCTCGCAAAAACGACATTAATCTCACCCTCAATTTATTGATTTCGTCCAAGTCTGAAGTCTCCTGGTAATTAGCAACTAAGTTTTCGTACTTTGGAAACAAGCCGTGTATACTTTCTTTCACTAGTAAAATTTGATCATACAATTTAAATATGGATTCAGTATCATCCAGCTCGACAAGACCAGGGTGTGATGAATTCCCAGTAATATTCACTTTCTTCCAATCGTGTAGTAAGTCATCTTTGCAATCCATACAGCATCTGAATCTGTACTTGTCATTGTCGTCTTTAATTTCACTCAATTCTTTGATGTTTTGCAAAACCAACGGTGAGAAATTCAAGTTTTTCAACTTTTTAACCAAAAAGAGATTTATGGGAACATCCATTGAACATATGATTTCCTTGTTGTTCAAAGTACCATCGCAAACTATTCTTCCACAGACCCGACAGTGATGTCTTCTAGTGATGAAGTTGAATTTTGAGAAACATATGGGGCACAGCTGTACATGGGAATCTAGCTGCCAGTTCTCATTACCCACTATAGCTTTCTCTTGTTCCAAGACTTCAGTGGACGACCATTTGGATACAGGGAATGGATTCCACCATCCGTCCGTAGCTGAGCCCTTAGTGCTCAAGTAGTATTCCGAATGTAAATTCACAAGTTTGATGAATCTTTTTTGTAGTTTATTCCTCAGCAATTCCTTATCATCGTTACATTCTTGTCTCTTCTTCTTGAAAGCAGAGGTTATGTCGTTAAATAATGGCCCATTATCCTCTGGTTTCGTGCCGTAACATGAGGAGCACACTCTTGCCCATACTCCATCTTTGGTAGGGTCGTAAACAAGAGGTTCGCCTGCCTTCGCTGGATTTTTCAATTTCATCTTGTAGTACGTGTGCTCATTACAGAATAAAAGTCCACACTTTCTGCAATTAACCTTCCCATTTTTTATATTCAAGGTCTTTCTGCATGTTTGATCTGCACAATGGTCGGAATTCATAGAGGAAGGCTGTTGCCAGTGAGATCGCTTCAATTTATTGCCTTGCCTATTCCTCGCTGGTGATGCTGCACCATCATGTGTCCCATTGGGATGAGGGGGATCGTTTTCAATAAAAATGTTAGATGTGGGAGATGCAGTTCCCGATAATGTATCACTCAAGCTGAAACCCTTATTCTTGTCCAATAGATCCAACCTGACCGTTTTCCTCTTCAGGGGCAGTGAAGAAGTGGGTGGTGGCGACAAATCTGCCGCCCCTTCAAAGTTACTCCTTATCCACTTCGTTACACTTCCTGTGAGAAAGTCATTATTGATAGCCTTTGGGAATGATATAGCAGAGGGCGACGGCGACGGCGATGGTGACAGGTTTCTAGAACTGGATGGTGAAAAAATTGGATTAGTCGAAGGTATTCGCAATGACGAATTGGCGTCCCCATTCCCCGTGTGGGCATCATCGATGTGCCGATTTAATTGCCTCAAGGACACCATTGTTTCGCTGCAGATAGGGCAAGATAGCTGACCGCTGTCTCCATTTGGTGAGGCGACAGACGAGCCTGTCGTTGGCGATCGTATTTGAGGAGTGTTATTCTTGCTCAGGCCATTGGGTTCATGTGAGTCGCTTGGTTCTATTTCGGGTACAGGAGGTATGATAATGGCGGGTTTAGTCTTGAGTGGGGAGCCTAAGACCCTACGCTTTGAATTATTGGTAGGCTCTGTCATTAAATAGTGATCATTATAGGTGATATGTTTGAAATTAGTGGAGCAGGACAAGGGCTGAGTAATGGTAGTAAGTAAACACCAAAGACAATAATCATATTGTGCATCTCCTTACTGAGAAAGTCGTTATCGATACTTCGGTCACGTGCATTCTTCATTGGCAAGTTTTGTTTTGCGTGCCTCATTGCCAGTATGTCAGTACATAGTGAGCTCAGTAGAAACCACCGGTTGGTGGAAATAAAACATCCGACTTCTCAAGTGGCCATTGTGAACTGTCTCATCTCCTCCTGGAGTTTACAATTAGCTTCAAATACAGAGGCATGTTTCCGCATACACCATCTTCTATTTCCTCTTACAGTATTGCTTTCTTCGTAGTTTACATACATTGAATTCTAAAGACTTCTGAAGACTTCTATATTACATCATTTTGCTAGTATGTTTGAGTATATTTATGTTGGTGTGATGTTGAGGGGATTTCTCGTTTGCTTGATGTTCCCTTTTTGCAGAGAGGTAGTCACAATTTACTGTAAACAACCATATCAATCAAACGTGAAATAATTGTTGATGACTGTAACGACTTTGTTTTCGTCTGTTTCTTCTTCTCTCTTTTCGATTTTCATTTTTTCGATTTTACTTTTGTTTCACCATTTCCTTCTTTCCTGAGTTTTGTAGGTTAACGATGATTTAATCCAACTTTTGAATTAATGATTCTAAAGCCTTACCAATGTCTAAGTTTGGATCTTCCCAGTTGATTGAGCCAGAAGTAGATGCAGGGGCTTCCTTTGGAGCATTCAAGCGAGCGTATTCAGCCTTGGCTTGGTTGATTAACTTTTGTTCCTTCTTGAATTGGGCAGCAGCTTGTTCTTGTTCGGCGTTGGCAAACAAGTTGTATCTGTGGACAGCACCGTAGACAATACCAGCACCTAAAGCGGAGTATCTCAATACGTTGAAAGTAGACATGGTTTTAGATCAATGTTATGAATAAATAAGGAAACTATAACAAGTATATGACACCAGGTATCGTAGGGTTCTTCTAAAGCTTTCCGGTATTTTCCTTTTTTTTTCATGTCCTCACTCACTCGCGCATATCGAGTTTTGTACCTTCTCACAATTCCTTTGTCCATATGACGCCTGATTGGTTGGCTTGTATACAGGTGCTGTAAGATATTTCTGCTCTCTTGTTATACTAACCAGAAAAAAAAAGATGGGACCATATGCAGTGCCTCTTATTGTGACATTTATCAACTGCAATCGTTCCATTTATGAATTTAGCGAATCGTAATTAAGTAGTGATATGCTTTTACCCCGGATTTCCTACACTCAACGGCGAAGTTTTGGGCTCTTTTTGCAATACCTAACCATATTCCTAGTGGCAATGTTGCTATCAAGCTTAACGAAAAGAGGTAAGTGAAGACACTGTCTCTTTTTTTACAAAGGGGAGCAAACCTTATATTTTATATTTAATTTCACTGTTTTATGCTGTACTAACTGTTTCCTTTTTTTATTTAGTTACTCCTCAGATCACAAGAAGTGCAGTTCGTAGCACCATCCTGAGACGTTCCTTCAGCTTCTCGTCGTTTTCATGGTCAAATTCAAACAGTAGTGCTACATCCGGCGCCGCTGCCGCTGCTGGTGCCGCTGCCGGTGCTGCAGCAGGTGCTGGTGCGGCGGCTGTGAGTCGTAATTACGACCCAGGCTCCATCCCAGAGGGGTTCCAGTATGATATATCAGTAGCATTTCAGCCAAAGGATAGAGAAGAGTCGAATATATTTAAGAAGAATAATAAGCTGTCTGGGAAAACCCCAGCTCAAGAGTCTCCTACTGGTGAGGATAACCTTTTCGTGTCTGCGCCAAATTCCACAGGATATCTTGCTCTTGGGGTTGCAGATGGTGTTGGTGGATGGTCTGAAGCAGGATATGACTCATCAGCTATCTCCCGTGAGCTTTGCTCGACAATGAAGGGGCTTTTTGAAAAAGAAAGCCTCACTAAAGGTTCACCAAAAGAACTTTTATCATTGGCATTCAATGATGTTTTGAAGTCTCCAAAAGTGGAAATTGGAGGAACCACAGCCTGTTTGGGGATTCTTTCTCCTGACTATACATTAAAGGTTGCCAACTTGGGAGATTCATGGTGTGGGGTCTTCAGAGATTACAAATTAATCGAAGAAACCAACTTTCAAACGCATAACTTCAATACTCCATATCAATTGGCTAAGATTCCAAGACAAATTTTGAGACAAGCTGAGCTTCAAGGCCGTCGTTACATAATAGATTCACCTGAAATGGCTGACGAGTATGAGTGGAAGTTGCAAAAGAATGATATTATAGTATTCGCTACTGACGGTGTTACAGACAATATCGTTCCAGGGGACATCGAAAACTTCTTGAGAGACAACAAGGCTGCTGACAAGGAAGCTTCAGACTTGAATGAAGTCACAAGCAAGTTTGTTGTTGAGGTGGTAAAACTCTCAAAAGACTCTAACTATCCAAGCGCATTTGCACAAGAATTGTCAAGGCTCACTGGCCAAAAATACTTGGGTGGGAAGGAAGACGATATAACTGTTGTTACTGCCAGAGTAAAATAGATAGAATATTAAAATTTAAATAGGTAAAAATACACTCAGGCACATTTCACGTTTCTGTTTCGTTTATTGTTGTATTGTATGTATCTCTCTTAGAGATATAAGTCTACTACTTAGCGATTTATGTAGCAGGATCATTCCATGTTTCTTACCAATTGCATAATTCTTTCCCTATGCATTTGTTGATCCATATCGCCTCTCCGCTTCGTTAATGATAACTTGGAATCATCTGGAAGTAAAACTTGCGTAGCATTAGTCTTCTTCCCCTTCTTGGAAAGAAGTGTAAATGGGGTGTGGTTTAATTTAGAAGCATCGGAATGGTGAGTCGTGGTGACAGCATCAAGAAATTTTTTCGACGGAACTGCTACCGAGAATTTACTCTTCCCGGCACCAACCTGGTTTTTGTTGTAAGCATACGTATCAAGAACAATCTTTTGAAAATCTTTTTCCAATTCATCGGCAAACATTTGTTCTTCCATTGAAAGTGGAGTTTCAAGATCTGAGTCCAATTCATCCTCATCTTCTTCGTCCTCATCATCTTCGTCTTCGTCCTCATCCTCATCCTCATCGTCGTCATCGTCATCTTCGTCATCATCTTCGTCGTCCTCGTCATCGTCATCATCTTCTTCGTCATCGTCTTCTGTGTCAAATTCTTCGTCTTCAATATCATTCTCAATTTCAGTATCATCGTCTTCTTCCAATTCCAAGTCGTCGTCCACATCAATATCAAACTCATCTTCCATATCATCAATCAACCTATGCAAGTCTTCATCATCTTCTTCACCTTGATCTAATTCATCATCATCCTCTTCGGCTTCTATTTCTTCCTTCTTAGTGCCATTCTCTTGCCTCTTCAAAATTATCTCTTGCAAATTAAAAATTGCTTCATTGATACTAACAGCTCTTTCACGGTTCTTAGAAGATAATTTCCCAAATAGATCACTTATTTTGAATTCGGTTTCAATTGGTATTGGTTGTTTCTTTGTGAATACATAATACTCAAAGTAACACATGAATTGATCTAAGTTATTCTCAGCTTCCTTACGCAACTTTTTAACTTCCTTCTTTTTGAAAAGCTTCTTTTTCGGTAATCCTAATGGTCTATCAATATTCATTAGCATCACACAGCAAAGTTGAATTCTGAAGTAATTATCTGGCATATCTGTTTCGACGTTGTAGTTCAAGGGTAATGGTTGATTATTTGGATGGCCTGAGTTAATTATTCGGTAAAGTAAGTTTAGAATTAATTTCCAGTTAATGAAGCCAATGTTGTATAGTTCCAGGATATATCTAACACAAGCAACTTGACCTCTGTTGAGTCTGTAGTCAGTTAGTTCTAGCCCTCTGGTTATTTTTTCGATGATTGAGTCGATTACGTAGACATGTATCCAATTAGTATTTGGCAGGGACGATAAATTTGATAGAACTATAGCCAAGTTCGGGATATTATCATAATTGATTAGTTCAGGCAGTGATAAACTATTAAGCAATGTCTTTTGAATCTCAATATCATGGAGGTAATCCAATTTACGTAATAACTTGATGATTGATGGAAGCCTTGCTGAACTTAATTCTATGCGAAGCAAATGATGAATAAATTTAGAGTATGACGAGAGAATTTCCTGAGAATTAGCAAAGTCGCTTAGCGGTTTTGCACTGATTGCGGGTGGCTCAACGATAACTAATAAATTGTTTATGGCCAATTTGTCGTTGCTCGAGAACTGTTCGTTTTTCCTTTTCAGCTTCAAAAGCATTACCATTTCTTCCATTAATTCTTTGTACTCAGGCTCATGGAGTAAAAATCTACCACATTGTTCATAGAATACGGAAAGGATATCCAAGTTATTAGTGGCTGTAATGTTCAAAGTCAACGCTCGAATCTTGTGAAATATGACATGAGTAGGTATCAACTTGAACTTGATTAACTCACAGAAGAAAAATATGTTCTTGAAGTTCAATCTGCTATTGCTATTGTAAATTTGAGTTCTGAATCCCCTATCAACATATTCAATAAGTTCTGTTATTAATTCAGAGAGGGTCTTTGAATGAATAGCCATAAATCTAGCAAAAAACTTCAATTTGTAAATCTCTTGTGTTTCAAGAAAGTACTTGAAAATACGATTCTTCGATGCCTTGTTGTTCAACTTGGAAGTTAAGAACTCTTCAGCCAATGAATCGATTTCTTGCATTGTACTCACTGTTTCTAGTTTTGCGATGAATTCTCTCATTCTCTCACCATCAGAGGAAGCATTGTTTAAGACGCCGGTAGATTGTCCGTTTGACTTCTCATTGAGATCAGGAAGTTTGGTATAGAAGTTTTTCAGTTCGATACTGTCCCAAACACCAGTTTCATCTTCCCCTGTCTTGCTCTTAACCACCTCAATAATAGAATCTTCTTCATTATGTGTTGATGACAGGTCATTCAATTCCGGAAGAGTGAGTATACTTCCATCAGATGTCTTCTGGATTATTTCAACAAAATATTGGCAGGCAGACTTCACATTCTGAAAAGTTTCATCGAGGATTGCCTTCTCAGATGTTAGTTCTTCCGGTATTTTACCTATTCGTATAGAGGTCTTTTTGATCTTTGAATCCAAAGTTGACAACTTATCGTGTATATGGACAAGTGCTTTGAGATTTGCAGTTGCATAGAGGTCGAAGATATGTCTGATTTCTGCAATGGTGTTTCCTTCAACTAGCGTCACTGCAGACATGGATTGATCTTCTTCGTGCGACTCAGAACTTTCATCGCTACTAGAAGGATATATGACATTGTGGAATCTTTTTAAGAACCCTGTGGCAATAGGCAATGTAGTACCATTCAAAATGTCGTCGTTCAATAAATCTCTTAGCACAATCACACTAACATCCTTCTTCTCGAATTTACTATAGTTCTTAATTATGTACAGTGGTAGTAAGTCGTCTTTGGAAGGTAAGTCAGAGATAGTTCTGAATATGCCAATGAAATTGAATTCTGCTAAAAGTCTTAACATGGATTTCTGTCTGGAAATGGGTAGTGGGTTCGCCTGTTGCCTTGCCATCATATTTAACATGATTGATAGCAATAGAGGAGAGAACGTTTGACAGAATCTTTGATGCAATGCCGATATGATTTCCATAGTTGCCACTATATCCTCTGGTTTCACAACTCGTACGAGTCCCTCAGAAATTGCCGTTATGATTTCCGAGAGATACTTCTCTAGTGATAATGAATGTATATCTTTCAACGTAGAAGATAAACCTTCATGGCTCATCGAGACCTTAATCTTTTTAACAAATGCAGTGTTCTTTTTCAAAGAAGAGTCTAGCTTTCCCTTGATAGGGAGCTCATCACCATTCCATGCATCTGTATTTAGTTTCTTTAATCGAATTCGTACTTCGGTGATCTGCTGCTAAGTTAGTAAAGTAGATAGTAAAAAAAAAAAAAGAGAGAGAGAAGAAGAGACAGAGTTCGAGACCTGGTACCAGTTTTCTCTGATATTTTAAACATACGCTTTGCATTATCGTTTCAGAATGACGATACCTCGGTTGGTTGGGTGGCTAGATGGGCTTGTCCACAGATGTCTTTGTATTAATGACGTACAACATATACTTTTTCTTATATATAGGGCACGTGATATAGGGCACATGATTTAAAGGTCAAATAACATTAGACGTTTCTTGACACAAATAGCGTCGCTTACACTTGGGGTACAGCTACAAAAGCACCTCCCTCTATATCGAAAATGCTCTTTAGTCTTTACGCTTATATGAAATCGGTTATTCTATGTACAAATCTTCTCTTTTTACGTCCCCTTTTGAGGATTAGACCTCAGTTTCTTAGCCCTTTATTCGACATTATTAATCTCTGAAAGAGAAACAGGATGAGGCTTTCTAACTCTGTGGAACACTCTACCTTCTGGCAAGCCGTATTCTTCTCTGACCTTGTTGGTGGATCTGTCAAAGTGTTGTCTCCAAACGTGAGCGCCGACAGCAGTTAAGTTGTTAGAGGCAGCAAAATCTCTAATGTCAAAAGATTCCTTGTCTTTTATTGAAGCGCTTATTTCACCTTCTCCTTGACGGAAAACCCAAAGACATGCTCTTTGAGTTTGTGCATTCTTTTCTGGCACAAGAGGCTCGTATTCATGGATTACATACTTATCACCATCGTTGAAGATTTTGGCGGAGTCTATGATGTTGTTGCTGTTGGACAATGGGACGTTGGTTAATGCATAATGTAAGGTGGTCTTGAAAGAGTTGGTTGACACATCAGGAGTATCAGGATTCACTAATAAGACTGTGTACAACAGGTTTTCTGGGACAGCTTCGAATTCTTGAATGTGAATGGTTGGAGGTTTGTTTACGGCGAAGGTTGGTAAAATAGTACCTGGCTCAATCCACTCACCAAACTCGGCAGTGGTATTGTGAGGGAATTTCACTTTGACTTCAGCTTTTGGGTCTAAAGTTGGCAAAGTGTCAGGAATGACATGTAACTGTTCCAATCTCTGCATGGTGAGCATTAAGTCATGAGATTCCCATACTTCCTTCAAATACTTTCTGTAGACTGGTTGGTCTCTGTCAATATTTTCAGGAAAGTTCTCAATATTGAAGATGACTTCAGGGTTGTATTGTTCGGCCTTAACGAGTAATTTCTCGATTTGTTGACTGTGCTTCTCTGGATCAGCGGCTTTCAACTTATCAATCTTGGCGTAAATTTTTGAGGCTTCTTCCTCCAAAAGTTGGTACGATAACTTGAAGGTCTCATCGATGGCTACAGGGGAGTTATAGGTGGATCTTCTTTCAATTTGGGTGTATGAACTTGGTCCGGTAGCCTCGTCAATTCCCTCGAAGATACCCTTTTGGAACTTGGAGTCAATCAACCTCAAGGTTTCTGGCCTTGCTTTGAAATCACTCCATACTTTCGTTGAGTAGCTCCTCTTCAACCCTCTTAAGGATGTTCTCACGATTGAAGACATGGTCTGAATCACTATAGAACTATCTGATGTGTCAAAAGGTAAGATTGGATAGCCGGAATCTCTCTTTGATGGTTTTTTTTTTCTTCAATCTCTGGTTTGATTTTATGGTTTTCGCAGCTTGAAAAATTTCAAGGTTCTCAATATTTTTTTCCTCCCATAGATCTCATTTAGTGCTGAAATTTACGCTTCTTGACCCGTATTTACGCAGAGCTTCATAGTTCTAACTAAAGTCTTAGAATCTGGTGTGAGATTGAATTAATCAATTAAATAACTATTACTTGTATTATAGTTTACGCGTACATATAAATAGTATTGTCATAATTGTGGGTAGTGAGGGGGTGGGATCATAAATACAATTGTGTTTATAAAGTGTATGCAAATAGCCTCTTGTATATAGGGCATGTATGGATTGGAGGTATCTAGGTTTAAGCAGACATGCTTATTCACTTAGATACGTATGCAGGTGTTAGCGGTAAGGAATCCAACGTCATGAATTGTTCGTTGTCATTGATATCCATCTTGGGAAATAATCCGGGAGCAAACGGATTATCGTTAGTGTCATTATCTTCGTCTTCGTCATCTTCGTCCTCGTATTCATCTTCGAAGTCTTGCTTGTGAGACTCAAAGTTCGATTCCCGATAGTGCGAGAGATTCAACTTTATCTCTTGTTGCCCCATTTCTAAATACACGGCATCGCTGCTTCCTGGTGAAGTGAGACGAGGAGAGGGGGTGCTGTGCAATGGGAACAGGTTGCTTACGATATCCTGGTTAGGGGATATTGGATTACGATAATTGGTTGCAACCTCGGTGGGGGAGGAAGAGTATGGCACTCTGAATTGACCTTGTGGTGACATGGATTGGGATCTAGTATTGTTGTTCAGCCTTGTCTGCGCTTCATCTTCGTCGAATGGAAACAAACAAGAACCAAACTCTAATTCTTCGTTACTATAACTTGAACAACAGGGACTTGCTATCGTACTTTTCAATCCGAAAAAGTTTGTACATAACTGTCTCAGACAATGAAGATTCTCCAGGGATTTCTTGCCAGGGGACGATGTAGGTAATGAGGAAGAGGGGCCGTTGCTGTTTCCTTTCCTCCTTTGTATGTTATTGGGGTGATTATCGGATATATTGTGTAAGTTTAAGGGGGTAAATACCTGTAAATCTTGAGGACAAAAGGGACTCAGTTCGTCATTCAAGTATGCGCTCTCTATTTGTATCAAGAACTCCTCAAACGTTTCGATCCTCTTGTTGTTCAATTCCATGATTTCACTGGGGAATGTTTTATATCTTATACTCGTGAAGTGTTATGAATGTTTAAATATAAACGTTAAAAAAGTTTCCTGAACTTTCAAGTCTATTTTGAGCAACCAGTGCCGTAACTAAAATGTATATGATCGGGGGTAAGGGGAAATGTAGTCTAAAAAAAAAGGCAAGGAAAAATAAAGAAGTACTCTGTTTTTTTTTTATCTTTACTTAAACTTTAACTTATTTAGGGGATTTCGAAATGTGTAACTCTGTAACGATAGAACGGGAATGGGTGTTTTGGTTTTAATAACCTTTAGAAGAAAAAACCTCAGATGAAAAGAAAGCGAAGGAAGAATTACGAATGGGATTGACCTAAAATTAAGCGGTGGTTTATCTTCAAAATACTATAAGGCTCTTTTCTTTTCTTTTTTTTTTTTTGTGCTTTGCTTCATTTTATTCCTTAGGCTATTTTCTACAACAGTGTAGCACTATGAAGAGCCTTACAGTTTTTTGTATTGTTCTGCTTAAAAATATTTCATACAAGGCTATTTTCGTACAGATTCCCAAGAGCCGTGCGTACGTGGGTGCGGCAACTTTACATTTTCACATTAACAATCTGCCACATGGTTCACGCTTTTTTTTTTTTTTTTGCTGTTTTGGCACATATTGCTCTACTTTGTAAGGCACTTTGTACATCAATGGTTTGTTTCATTTCATCATTTCTTTTCTATGCTTTCACCTTTAAGCGAATAGAAACTCAAAATAGAAGGTTTGCCCAGTGATAAGATGACTTTCACACGGAAAAACCTGAGTCAAACACCGCAAGCTTCGAAAATGCCTTTTTGAAGATGCAACCTTTTTTTTCTTCACCTCCACTATTTTGTACTCAAATTGCAACCCAACAAGAGGGTAATCACGAAATGCCTTGGTGAAATTGAGTGGTGAGACCTAGTTTGACTTTTAGGTAAATGATGTCCAATCGTTCTCCTCCCTTCCACCCTCAAAACACCCCTACATATTGATTACGTTAGATAGCTTAAAAGGATAAGTACTTGAGTCATCACAGCAGTGTTTATTTTTTACGCTGCACTTTTTTTTTTGCCCCCTCTGCCTAACTTTAAGTATATACCTTTAAGCTTCTCCCTTGATGTTAAAAGTTTCTTTGCCGGCCGAGAAAATCTTAAAAATATCAGATCAACTTTTGCAATCGGTGGAGGAAGCGAGTTTCACAGGCCATAATTAGATGTGTGCCTTAAGGCGAAGAGACCATCCGTCTCGTAAACTCAGATTGGGGATCACTTAGAAGTAGATTACTTGAGTATATGACTATATTGCAAGAAACCTTAACTAAACACGTAGCAACCGGGCTACATTCTAATCGCCTTCACATATCCCACTGGATTGTGTTTATCTCTTCCCCCCAAAAGTCTAACTACCCCATCATGTTTAAGGCTCTGAATAATATTTGAGTTTCTTCGTTCTAATTTTTTTTTTTTTTCTTTTTTATTTTTTTTTTTTTTTTTTTTTTTTTACGTACAGCGATTGCGAAAGTAACCCCCCACTATTTTTCAGGGAGGAAAATAAAACGGTGCCGTGAGGTATCTGCCGGATCCACCGTTATCGGGCAGTGATAAATTACATCCACAGTTCAGTCACTAAATTCCGCGCTAGTTAGAGGAAGACGGAATTAGTCATCTATCGATTTACGAGGATGTCTATGGAATCGGTGCTCTCTAACCTTGAAATGCCCTACATACATCCAGCCTCTCTCGGCTTGAACACCCTATTTAACAAGCAAGCATAGAGAAAATCAGCAAGAAAATAAATCTAATAACCGAATGGAGAATAAGATGTGTGAATTGCAGCTACAAGGGTCAGTCGAAATTGTATCATATTTTATTGTTTCTTATTTGCAGTTAGTCAATAAGTCAGTATGTATATAAGGTATATGTATGTATGTCTGTGTATGTACTTATATTTGTAATGTTACATGCATTATTTGTATTTGAAGGGCATATGGGGTTTGTTAATATATTGTGTTTGCGTCTTCGGCCTAATATTTCAACATTAGGACTTTTGTTTGGCATAAAATTCCGTCTCCATTTTATCGGTTCATATTGTAAGAAGCCAAAACCAAAACTCGTAAGTACTTGTGTCGATGCATGTTCCTTATTCCGTAGTTTGTATATTTCTCTTTCTCGCCGAGACTTGTCGAATCGGGAGTTTAAGTTTTGGGTAGGCGGGTACTTCCCATTCGTGTTTTGGTGAGTTTCCGTCGTTTAAAAATGTCTGTAGCAAGGGGGGAATATTTCTTCTCCTTTGAGGTTTTCATCACCTCACTTATCCTGAGTGAACATCTTGTTACTGTTCCCACTGAAGACGGCAGCGGGCGGAGGCACATGATCTTGCTGTCCTTGTTGTGGTGGATGACTAGGTGATAATTCAATGACTCTACTTTGCAAAGCTAGCGTATAATCCCTCAATTGCAAGTTTTCAGCTCTCAAATCTTCGATTGTTTGTTTTAAATGCTGAACTTCTGCAGCCTGCTCTTCAAGCTCCTTGATGTACTTTTCCTTCCTTAGCCTGAACGCCTTTTGTGCAGACCTATTCTGGGCAGCTCTTTTCGTAGTTGAGACTGGTCTACGTTTCAACTTGTCGAGGTCATCCAAACTCAGATGGTCGTGAATTTCAGGAGATTCTTCCTGAGACTGCAGTGATTGTTGATGAAGATGTTCTACAAGAGAAGCCTGCTGCTGTTGCTGCTGCTGTTGCACACCTTGATGTGCTTGTTGCTGTGATACTTGTTGTGATTGCGGATTTTGCGATCCCTGATTCAATCCCTGGATTTGGTGTGAATGCTGTACTTGTTGTTGTCGTTGTCCACCTTGTTGGTCCTGCTGCTGTACATTCGCCACTGCCGCCACCGTCACCTCATCGACGTTTGCAAACACGCTATCCTGGTGCCTATCAAAGTTCGGGTCAATTGGTCCATCGTCTTTGATATCCTTGTCGTTCCATGAGCTGAACCCCGTATTCATTGTACACTTCGCTTCACTTCAACTTCAATTCTGTAATATTTTTTTCTTTTTTCCGTGTTGCTTAGTAACAAGCGCAAATCACTTTGAGTTCCGTCTCTTTGTGGGGTTTGATTGTAAGAGATCAATTAAGAAAACGTTCGCTCCCTTCTATTTTTAAGATTTTATTAGATGCCCAAAAGAACACTTTTAGTTGGCACAAATTTTTGCAGCTATTAGTTTAAACCACGCTACGTATTTATTTTATTTTTTTTTTTTGTGAATTCAAGGTGTTGTGTTACGGGCTAGTAAGTGTGAAAAGACTTATGTAAGAATTTTGTTGATATTACAAATCATAACAAATAAAAATACAACTTGAGGTGAAGGCAAATTGACTCAATCTTACCGATTCTTGCATATAAAGGAGGGGCAGGGAAAATCTCAACCTTAAACACAGCGACACAACTTCAAATAGATATGGAAATTAGACACACTTCCTGCATCCACTGCGCATCAAAAATAAAAGGTCAATAGGAAGAGATCATTTTTGTCACAAGTGAATCTGAGAAGGGGGAAGCACAAGAACAATAGGACTTGTTTCAGTGCTTCTGTGTCTTATTTCGTAATTACATCACTGGGAACTTTGAAGCAGGGCAAGCCTTGGGCTACTGACAGAAACACTTATCTTCTTCAAGGCCGAAAAAACACTCTAACTCGAACATATCAGTTTCTCTATCTGCCTCACGTTTCTTTGGGCCACCATAAAAATGTCTTCAACTTTCCAACATGTCACCATCAAAAATGTTAGCCTTGTATGTTGAGAAACCTTAAAGTAACTTTGGGAATAGTGTAGATTTATTTTTAATGGCTCTATTTTTATTTTATTTTTTTCTTTTTTTTTAAGCTTTTTTGAAAAGAGAGTATTTAATGTTCAGAAAAAACTTCAGCTTCAGTTCGAAAAGGTGTCTAATTCAATATCTAGATACATCGTTCCTTTCTCTATTGTCCTGAGCTCTCAGACTAACTTGGCCAAGTTTTTTTGTTTCACCATTATTGCAAGCGATTTTTCAGCAAAATCTTGCGCTTATCTCCAAAAGTACGATCTTTAGGCAAAACCGCACATATAAATTATCATAGGGCATTAGAGTAGTGCAAATTGGAAAATATAACTGCAATCACAGTCTTCGCTAAACTGCGTCAAAAGTTTTTGGGCCACAGATAAGCCATTTTTGGAAATCCCTTTCCTCCCTGTACTTCTTGTTTTTGCTATTAGAAGAAGTATTCGTCCTCCCTGTTAATAATCAGTTGCTCAAGCGTCTACAGGTAGTGTGAAAGAGAGTGCGAGATATAAAGGTGAGAGCAGAAATGTCTGAGGTTGAATTAGATCAAAACTTGGCGTTTGGTCTAACCACTCCTCCTTCAATACCTCAGAAAAAAACAAGCACCTTCTTCCCCACCCCACTCAGCCAGGATGCCACCCCATCTACCCAAGATGCAAATTTCATAGGCGAAAGATCATTACCCTTTATTTCTTCGGTTGCATCTCCTTTCAACAACCCACGCAATTCTCCCTTGACGGGAGCGCACTTTTTCAATTCTTTAAAAACTTCTCAAGATCTGCCTGCAAGAGGAAGTCCCTTAATCGATAATAACATATTGGGATTTGGCATATCGGCCACTGAAAAGGAACAATACGATCGTGGGAACAGCATAAACAATGAGTCCGGAAGCCTTTATGAAAGAGCTACCAGGGGGAACTCAATAGCGGTTTCCCCAGTAGTGACATCACCTGAAAGTAAGGAGAAGTTGCCCAGCCTCCCCATGAGTACACCCTTATCTTCGCCTCCCATGAACTCAGTACCAAATTTCTTGAGGTCTTCCTCTATTTGGAATGCTTCTTCTTCAGGCATTAGCAATAACGTTATTCCCCCCTCCGCTAGCAACGGTGCCAACGCTAATTTTATTGCGGAACTTGATTCTTTGGACTCTCACCTCTTCTCACCGTTTATTTCAACAGAACACCTGTTTGTCGACAGAGATGATAAATATGCAGCTGACGAATTTTCAGGCCCAAATAATTATCACCATCAAGGGCCTTCCCCGTCGGAGCATTTTGGCCACTTGCCTAATCTTCAGACTCCAGATGCGCTTGTTGGTGCTGGGAATTATATTCCTACCACCTCAGTAGGACATAATATTTACCTGTCGAAAGTGAACAATCCTTCGTTCGTGCCCATCTCATTCACCTCAGCCTCAAGCGTACGCACCCCTGTGATCACAAGTTCCAGAGACAACCTTCCAGTACCAAAGCCCACAAAACCTCGTGCTTCTAATTCAAAGAATGTTTCAAATAACCCGAAAACTGTGTCCAAACACACGCAGGAATCAATTCTATCGTCAACTAGGGAAATCATAAACTCAAGCGGGAAGCAAAAGGTGATTGTGCAACCAAGCCCCGACAATACTAGCAGTATATCAAACAAAACTAGTCGATCTGCGATGAAAAGGGCTACGAATTGCATACCAAATTCTGCCACTACTTCGAGCTCAAGTGCAAGTTCCAAGTTGAACTCTGCTGCACCTTCAACCTCCACGTCGTCTACGTCTTCGTTGACTTCACCAGCTCGAAGCACTAAGATAATATCAGTTGCAGTCAAGTCTAGAGTGAGAGCCCCGCCACCTAGCTCTCGCTTTGCATTTTCCACACCATATCAGGAACATGAGAATGTAGGTAAGAACTACAAGGTGATTGTCAATTTACCCAAAAGGTTCAACAGTCGTAATGTGCATTCTCAAACACTTACAACTGCGGGACCTGTAAACAGTTTATTCATCGAATATTTTTTATCCAAGGAAAACACAAAGGGTTCATACCACGAAGATTACTGCTCTACATTTTACAAACGCAATAAACACGGATATATGTTTGTTAAGGAGCCAGCCAACTCACTTAAAGTGAATACGAACGGTATTGGTACAAAGTCGTGGGTTCAGTTGAAAGTCAATCTTCCCTCTTCTTATCTTGCACGCAATTTTGACGGCGAGCAGAATAGTGCAATAGGCGCTAGTTTGAAGCTAAGTAATTCAAACAAGAGTCAAGCAAAATCAACTAGTAGGAAGATAAAGGTTGACGTTAAGAAACTTCCATACTGGAAAACGTCCTCTAGTTCAGGTACAAAAACTAAAAGGCAGCACAATAAACTGAAATCATCTTCGTACGACACTTTGTCTTCATATCAAAGTAATCAAAAGGACGAACGGAGAAAGCTGTTCAGTAAAGGAGGTAGAAGACACTCCCAATACTAAAAATCAAAGGCATAGCAAAATCCAAACAAACGATACACTCTGTATGTACATCAGGCTCATCAAACATTAGAAGATATCGGCAACATAGCAGAGTCTGCGGCCGTTAATCAAAAATGTTACTGACATCTTTTGGAATCAGTAAATAAATGCAACACTTTTTCCAATTTGAATTCATGCAGGACCTAGGAAACTTTTCAGTTGCCTATCTCTATAGATAATTTTTCGGTGAGGAAAAGTAAACACACAATGCACATGAAGCATTTGAAAAACAAAAATCATACCCATAGATGTATTTACATACACTTGATATATAGCACCTGTATATAGCTACAAAAATTGGTGCAATTTTATTGGTTCAATTTCGGCTGACAGAATAGGTGCAAAAACATTTACAAAAGAAAATACAGGTTATTTCGAAACTTTTCGTGCAAACTTCTCGTAAGCGATGAATTCTGAGTAGTTCCAAGCGATGCAGTACTACTATTGGAATCAATTGAATGCTTTACCGTAGCTGAAGGCTGCTTAATGGCAACCAGTAGTTTCTCGTTCGATTTTCTTTATTTTTTTTTAGTGTGTGTTTCTTGTTTTTTCCGCTCGTATTCTCACTATGAGTGCTAGTGTGTCTCATACTCATGTTATATTTTTCTCTCACCAAACTCAGTCAATCTCGCTCTCTCTCCAATATTACCCAGAATGTTTCGCGCACGACTCGTACGATCCAATTAACATAAGGTTTTTATAAGACAGAAAACTAAAGTTCAAAATTGTATGATTGTAGAAAAAATTCAACACTTGGTGTTTAGCTTAGTACTCCACATCAGACACTAAATCCAACACACATTATCATGATTTCCTCATCAATCCGTAATGCTTTAAGGGCACCAGTCGTTTCCAGAGCTGTCATTAGACCAACCACTTTAGCCGCAAGACCAACCATGATGAGATTCCAAAGAAACTACTCTGCTCATCACGAAGAAACCTTCGAAGAATTCACCGCTAGGTATGTAAAATCAGATGAAAGTGACAATATCAGCATTTTTCAGAGACTAATTTGGTGCTGTACTATTTGGAACACCTGAATATCCAACTTTATGAATCAATCTCCAATATTCAAGAGATTAGAGGAATCTTGATAGTCAATTGCATATATCGATTGTTTTTTTTTTTTTTTTTTCTTTCTTTCTTTTATTGTGTTCGTCCATTTACTAACATCTGTGTTCTAGATACGAAAAGGAATTCGAAGAAGCATACGATCTTTTCGAAGTTCAAAGAGTCTTAAACAACTGTTTCTCATACGATTTAGTTCCAGCTCCTGTTGTTATTGAAAAGGCATTACAAGCTTGTAGAAGAGTCAACGACTACCCAACCGCTGTCAGAACTTTTGAAGCATTAAAGCACAAGGTTGAAAACAACTCCCAATACGAAGCCTACTTAGAAGAATTAAAGGACATTAGAAAGGAATTAGGTATTGACTTGAAGGAAGATTTATACGCTGATGAAGCTTAAATTGATTGAAAAGCAAAAAAACACAAAGAAAGATAATATAGATATTTCTTCTTACGTATTAGTCATTTTATAATAAATATAAAAAAGGAAACAAAGGAAATGACAGAGGGTAAGAGAATACAGTGATCAAAGCAGGAGTTGAGTACAACGAAGAATGGACGAAAATTCAACAAAGCTAGATGTTCAGCCATTCGCCAGTCACGCCTTCCCTGCTAACTTGAATTGTTGTTCTCTGCCTCTGTACTTGTAGGATACTGGTCTTCTTCTTCAAAGGCATACAAGTTAGACCTGGATTTCACTACTAACATTGGAGTTTGCAACTTTTGCACCCCTTCTTTCGGATCACTTGGGCGAGAGAATTACTAAAAGTGAAATCAAAACCACAATTATTGAAGCTAATCTCTCTGAATTTATGTTCAACAGATAGTAGCAGTAGCTGTTGTTTACAATTTATTTTCTCCCGTTTTGTAGCAGCAAGATAAAGCCAGACTAACCAGTGTGTTTTTCATTTGCTAATTTTTTTGCAGTGCAACATTTGTCGTGTGTATGCTTCACACACACACTGGAACAAAATATTATAAGATTGATGAAAATTGCCATTTAGCCTTTCAAAGTATATCTCTATAGACAAACCAATCCGTTTCCTAACAAAACACATTATTTATTCAACAAGGTCACAATGGGTTATATACCCCCTCCAGGAGAAAGTGGCTCTGGTGATAACAATGCAGGGTCCGATTCAACTTCAGGCTCTGGATCCTCAGGCACTGGATCGGATGGTACTATTATAACTATCCCCAACCCCGCAAAATATATCCCCCAAAACCCAAGCATAGGGTTGAAACTATTCGGCCCATTAGTACCAGCGTCTGACAATGTAGCTGGGCTATTCTTTTTGACTGGCTTGCAGTTTGGTATTGGCTGTGTAGGGTTTGCAAGAGCAAGACAACTTCGCAAGTCGAAACTCTTTTACTCAAATATTCCAAACACATTTCAACGAAAGTTGACCAAGTATGCATGTATCGCCGGTGGCTCCTACTTGATTTTCCAATCTGGATTAGAATTGACCCGGCTTTCTCTTCCCTACGATCCGTGGAAAGAAGAAGCAAGATACTACAGGAAAGTAGCAAGAAACAATGGTGATAAGCCCAACTGGTGGTTTGGCGCTACTGGTTACTACGTACCCATGTCCTTCAAGGAATGGAACTCGAAGGTTGAATTATGGCTCAATAATGCTGCAAACCAGATAGAGTTAGAAGAAGCTCTCCCGGGTAGAGGTAAGGGAACTCATGTGTCATCGACATCAACCTTGATAGCTAATTTGGCAAAGAAGGGCAAATATGGTGACATATACGAGCAATTGCGCACAACTAATCAGAAACGTTACCAAACGTTACTAGCTGAAGACTTGAACGATGTTCATGAACTAAACAAGGCTGAAAGGATTGATCTCATACTAGAAGAAAAAGGTCCAGTTTATATCAATTCCCAGTTCACAAAACCCCCCATTCAACTCGGAAATCATGCATTGGACACAGACGATCATCTCGATATTGTGTGGGGTCAGTTTGACCCGTGGCACGAATTGAAGATCTACACTGAGTATGACATCAGACTTGTACCGATCTGGAGATGGAGTGAAGGAGAATCGGAGGATGTGTCTGTTGTGGCTGATGTTGAAGATGAAGCATAGAAGCATAATTTTTTTTTCCCCATTTTTTTTTTTTTTACAAGTCAAGCCTCTAAAGCAGTATTATATATGTAAAATACAAGGTGCATTAACTTCAAGAAAAGTATACATCTGGTTGGCAGTATATGTCGTGTTGTAAATATTATAGTATCCTTTGCTATGTACATGTCTATTTGGAATTCGGGTCTATTAATTCATCAGCCCATTTTAAGCTCTTACTCTCTTCTGCAAGCAAGTTGGAACCGGTACCTTGAGTGACAAGTGGTTTATCAAACTTGGCCAAGTGGTGCTTCCAGATCAAGTCTGCTGGATCTTGGTCTGGTTCCACCCACTCGAACCCATCACCTCCTGTCATCCAGTATGCTTGCAACATCAAATCGTTGATGTTATCCTTTGGTGCAAGGAGTCTCACTTTCTTACCGTCTCTAGTGAACCCAGGCTGTAAGGTTCTACCATTAGTCAAAGTTTCATCTGTACGGCATAGCTCCTCAATCAATCCCTGGGAAGCAGCACCGCTGCCGTGGCTATTGAGCGCAATGTCTGTCTCCAATATCTTGGAGCACATTAACATTTCGTCTGCATGCTTCCACCAGTGTGTATAGAAGGTACCCTTTTGCCACGTTAAGTAGTCACCTCCTCCTCTCACTACAGCACGCCCAAATTTCACTACGGCCGCAAAGAATGACGAGTTAAGGATATACGCACCAAGCATCACATAAACCGATGACATACTTGACCAAGCCTCTGGGATATACTGCATCTCCAAGCCATACTTGACACCAAGATTGGACAATATACCGAGCCCCACGGTCGAAGTAAATAACTGGATGACGCCTCTCTTCAACTGCTTATCCTTGAAGGCAATGTAGTTTGGATGGCCACAAGTCAAGTCTGTGATCTTCAAGGCATTTTGCAAGTCTCCGTTGAAAAGTGATGCTCTGAGCGGTATGAGACCGGTGTCCTTATCTATGTAGTTTTGGGGGTGTCTCTTGTAATAGGTTTGCAATATCGAAAGATTAGTGGTTGTTGGTAACTGGAGTAATAGAATCTCTTTCAAAACTGCAGAATTGAAGTCGACGTTTTCGTTCTCCAAGATCTCTGAGATCTTCTTGTTGATCTTGATATTCGTTGGATCGTCCCAGAACTTGTCGTAGTTGTGTATTGAATGTTGAAGATCTCTACATGCTCTTATAGAGTCCACGATAGTCTTATTTGACACGGGCGATGCTGATTCTGTGGTGGATGAAGAGAGAATCTCTTTGTCGATCCTCGATGCCAAAGTTTGAAAATCAGTGATATATTGGAACTTGCTAGTTGCGTTGAACGTTGAAGTCGAGCTTTGGAACGCCCTTATCTGGAAAGTCTGGATTCCGATTCTATTTCGTATCATTTCAGTTTTACCTAACAATAGTGGATCAGAACTTGTTAGAAGCTCAATAGATTGAGTTTCATGCACATATTCAACTTCGCTATATCTCTAAATATTTTTGTCGCATTGTGAACAATAGGCGATTTGATGTTACACAAAAAAACCCACACAAAGCAGTCAGAAGCATAGTAGTTTGAGCATTGAACTGGGCTGTAAGGTCGTTCCTTGATCACCGAGAACACCTCGTCTCGAGGTTCGTCTAAAACTTTCATCCAGAGAACTCTGATAATACTTTTTTCAAGAAAAATGAAAATTTTTTACGCTTCATGGAGGTTCCTAAATAACAGTGTTTTATTGAATGTCTAATCCTTGGGTATCTATATAAAGTTAGCGTTCCCGCTTAAATGAGAGCATACGCTGCTACCAATCCAGCACCAATCAAGTAGTTGTTGGAATTTACTTTGAAGGATCCGGCGTCATTAGAGGACGATCCAGATGCAGATCCTGATCCCGATCCTGATCCTGATCCTGATTTAGCAGAAGCTGCTGCTGCTTGGGTTGGGAATTCTGCTGTGCTAGAAGGCTGGACTCTGGTTGTCACGAACGTTAAGCCATCGGTGGCGGCGTTGTCTGTGTCGGTTTGCAATGGTGGGTTTGCTATGGTGTTTGTGGTTGCGGTGTTTGCGCCAGCTGCTGCTGGTGCAGCGGGTACTCCGCCCCCTGGTGGTGTGGTAGTAGTTGTTGGTAAAGCGGCGGCTCCAGCTGGTAAGGTGGTGCTGCTTGTGACCTTTCCGGTTCCGGTGGCGGTTCCGGTGGCAGTTCCAGTCCCGGTAGCAGTACCAGTGCCAGTGGTAACAGCTCCAGCGGCGCCAGCAGGAGTGGTTGTAGGAGCTGCTGCTCCTGCAGCTGGCGTCGTGGTGGTAGTAGGGACACCTGCTCCTGCAGCTGGCGTTGTCGTGGTTTGAGCTGCTCCAGCTGCTGGTGTAGTTGTGGCGGTATCCGTGTCAGGAACTGGACCAGCTGGTGGTGCTGGTGGTGCTGCTGCTCCTTGGATAGCAGCTGTTGTGTCAGCAGGAGCTGCGGCAGCGGCAGGGGTGGTGGTGTCAGCAGGAGCGCCAGCAGGTACTGCAGCAGCCACAGGACGCTCAAGTGATATAGCCAACGTAGATGCTGACAAGGCTAATAAGAGGATAGTTTGCTTCATGGTGATGAGGATCAAATAAACTTTCGTCTTGGTCTTCTTTTAGATTCTTTTGGCCTTATAAAATACATCAAAACAAGAAAATAAAAGTAAATCAGATATCGCGTAAGTGACACAAAACCGGTGCTGATTTCTTCGAAGGGGGCTCGAGAATGTTGCTGTTACATGGAGAAATTTCGTACTTAGAAACTATAAACCGATAAATCATAACCTCTAGATAGCTTGAGATGTTACAAGTTTGAACTGTAGAAATTTAACTCCTCTTTATCTCTCTGGTGAAAAGAAATCGTACAACTACCGAAGCTTATGAGCGCGTTTTGCGATGTGCTACTGAACAAAGGCTGCGAAATGTACTGAAAGTTGTTTGCATAATGCAAGTTTCCATTTTTACCTTCGGAATACGAAATTTGGAGCGAATATTACATAAGTGTGCATTTTGAATTTAAATTTTCTTGCAACCTTACTCTTGGTAAAACTCTGCTTTAAGAATTAACTTTTTTTTTCTTTATTTATAGTTATGAAGGTCATATAGCTGTACGGTTCTATATGGGTAGATAGATATATAGATATTTGATATACTTAATTTGTATGAGGAAATGAGACCGTTTCGTTTTAACTCCTTACACCATCGAGCCAAATTGCATTCAATCTCTTCGAGGCAATAATTGGCTTAGAGATGACAACACCCAATAATAACAATAACATAGTTATCAATAATTTTGTCTTTGCGAAATTCTTACCCAAGGTATCATACTGCAAGGAAGGATGGATTGTAGTACAGAACCAATCCAAATTGTTCAAGTAGCACACAACTGAAGTAGACTCTAACTCAGTGGCAACCGTGAGTATTTCACCTGGAACTTGGGAAGATAATTGCTTCTTGTGGTTTATGACGTTGTACTTATCAGCTGAAGTGATAACCGCTTCGTAAGGGGATAATCTGAAATCATTCATCGCATCAGCTTGAGTGAATTCACGGTCGGCAATTCTACGACTATTCAAGATATACTTGGGGATTTGTACCAAACTTCCTGAATCTGTAAAGGCCAAGATGTTTCTGGTGGTAATACCAAATTTGGTGACTGAATGGGAAAGCTTCAATATTCTTTCCGGGAATATAAATGATTTGGTTGAAACTTCACCGATTGTCTTATTATAAGATGAGAATGCGGACAAAGAATCTTGAGCATGGGCAACTTCATTAGATTTTTCATTTGGAGTTCCTGTTTCAAATAAGTCAACCACGACAATACGCTGTTCGGCTCGTGGGTTAGTTGCAAAGTATGAGTAAATGATCCAGTTGTTGTCCATAGTAATGAGGATAGAGTCTTCTAAGATAGATTCTTGTTCATGGCTTTGAACATATAGTTGAGATCCAGTAACAATATCAACTATGTAAAATGTAAGCTTGTCTTCCCTGTAGGTGAGAACTGCAGCAATATTTGGATACAAGTACTTGTACAACACTGACTTATCAGCTAACACGATTCCAATACCGTTACCAGAGGGAACCCGGGAAGAAGGCTTAGAGACTTGAACAACTTCGTCGCTGTTTGGTAATCTCCAGGTTTCAATTAGTTCAAAAGTATCCTTGGTAAACTTGAAACCATTTCCTGTCCTTTTGTCGATAAAGTATTTATCATCACTAAAATGGACCTTTTCATTTCTACCGCTGGAACCTAAGAAGACCACGGCTGATGAATCTTGTACAACAGCTGCGATCAACTTATCTTCATCTTCAACATCAGCACTAGCTTGGTCTTCATCTGTTGTTTCAGTATCTACAACAAATACCCTTTCAATCAATCCATCAACTCCGTAAGATCCCAAAACGTGTCCGTTTCTTAAACTGATGACGAACACTTCATTTTCAAAGACAAGGAGTAATTTTTCGTCCGTAACTTGCACAATATCAATAAACTTGCCTCCTTTAACCAGAGTGGCCCATTCAATTGAGCCATCTAACGAGTTTACCGCAACCAATGACTCTCTTAATTCATCCAAGAAGACGATAAGCTTCTTCAAACCGAATTGTTCTTCGGTAATATCAGACGAAGAAGAGGAGTTTTTGAGCTTACCATTTGCAAGTGCGAAAAAGCTGTATTCAATCAACTCAATAATGTGTCTATTGACTCTTCTCCACCAACGGAGAATAAAGAGATCGTGAAGCGAGAAGCCACTTACTTGCTCGTCTTGTAAGATGTGATGGGCACTATCAATTGCCGTTTCATCCAGGATTGGTTTGTTAACAGCTAAGTACTTGGACGACTGTGAATGGAAGTAGTCGTTGCTCCTCAAAACCGATGTTTCAACACCGAAAGCATCATGCTTGATAATGTCGATATCTAAACCGAAGACTCTTGAAGATGAAATAAGTTGAAAGCTGTCTTTCTCATCATAGGCAATAAAGTCAACAATCCCGCTTTCAGATTTGGATGGGTGTTCAAATTTTGTGGATGGAACCGATGAAGGATCATCGTCTGACAACAATCCAGTGATATCAATAACAACTTTATCCTCTGAAGTGGAGATAACAAGGAAGTCATTAATGGAAGCTGTGACGTACGAAACGGAAACAATTGGGGAATAAACTTCGGGTAATCCTTCCACGACTGTGGCCTTGTTGCGGTCGTCAATGGAGTACACTTTGTATTCCTGCTCGTTTGCCTTGTAAGTGAGGAAATACTTAGAGTTGATTAATACTACTTGATCTTGCACACTAAGCAGTAATGACTTGACAGAATTTACTTTGCTGCCTTCAATAATCTTCACATCCTTGTTCTGAGTCACTATCAAATTATCCTTCAATTCAACAATTGCATCAGTATCATAAGAAATTGCAGTGACAGCATTATCTGAGCCTGTGCCACTGATTCCAATAATCTTCTTATCAGGAACTGCAATGTAAATGACTCCATCGTGTTGTGAAGCCCTCACGATCCCTACGTTAGAAGGAGCTGGACTGATTTTATAGATTTCCAATTGTGGCTGAATGCTCAAGTTTTCTGGTAAAAGTTCAACTGAACCATCACTTCCCACCAGTAAAATACCACGATTGAAGAAGTTGACAACGGATAATGGTGCGGATTTCACGGTATAAACGCTGTCAAGAAGTCCAGTTTGAGAATCCCACGAGTAGACCTTGTTGTCGCCTCTCGAGTAAGTGTACACTTTCTTGAGCTGCTTGTTAAGTAAGAATTGCTGGTTTTCACCAAATTGACTCAAATCAGCTCTCCACAATATTTCTGATATGTTTTGAGAGGATCCTACTGCTTGAGCTCCAAATAATTGGTTTTGGTCTGACAATCCAACAATCGTACTGGAATCCTGAAACTCAAAACTGGAAATTTGTCCAATCCAACTTTTGCTCCAGTCACGAACAAAAGCATCTTCAAGAAAGACTGCCAAAGTGAATTGAGCCAAAACTGACAACCCAATCAAACATGATATGTTGACAAGTCTCATGATACTTGGTTAATTGTGGTTAGAAGACTTTCTGGTTTGGTTGGCTACTTCCACCCGTTGAACGTGCTTTTCATCTAAATGGCATATTTCAACGTTTGCACAGTACACTCTAGATCTGTTATATGCAGAACACTTTGGCGTAGGTTTGATGTGCACTAAAGTGTATTCAGTGGGTGGAGAGACTATTCTATTGTCATTTTATTTTCTACCATATCTCTATGCGCAAGCCTGAGAAAAAAAAAAAAAAAAAACTTAAATTGCCACTAAAATGAGCCGTGGGGTTATCTTTGTTTCCTCCTTTTTCTTGATATCTCTTTTACATCCAACTACTTATATTCAACAAAAATGCACGCTAAAGATTGGCTCTTAGTCCTCATTGGATTCTTCATCCCACCAATTCCTGTTTTAATCAAGAGAGGGTTCTTCTCTGCGGACTTTTGGATCAATATCCTTCTTTGTCTCTTAGGTTTCATCCCTGGTTTATTACACAGTTACTACATTATTCTGTTGTATCCATACCGTGAAACATATGCTGCTATTGGCGGTGATGGACACGATAACAGAGTAAACGACTACGGATCAACTCATTAATCCATTGACTCTTTAGGTGGTTTTTTTTTTTTTAGTTTGGACCCTTCATGTCCGATCTTTTAGCTTACTGTATGTAACGACAATACAAAATATTTTATGATTCAATAATTCAAAGGCCCTCTGTTCAATATCATGGTGTAAAGCTGAACAGCTTCGATCATGGAGAATTGAAACTCAAGAGATGAACGTAGAATTGTTGTATTGGTCCAGAGAACTCGGAAACATAGATAAGGTGGGTGCAAAAAACCATGTAGAGCGCTAAATCGACCAATTACGTATACTAATGAGAGCATGACATTCGGTTTTGAAAGTAGGAGGTCTTACTGTGCTATATGTAGCTCCAGGTCCGACTCTTAAATAACCTAGAATACTATTGGCAATGTAGTATTATCTTAGACATTCACCTTTGATGCAATCAGCTTTACCAGAATGTGCTTGAATTTGGTGGGCCACACGACTCTTGCAGATTTGTATTTGAATTTTCTTCTCTCATCTCATTATTCCAACCTTCTTCCTTCTTTTTATGCTACCAAACTAGAATACCTTTCATCTGTGGGAGTTTATCTATATATAGATAAATAAACATATTCATTTCTTAAGGGACTTCTCCTTGTAGGTAGAATTTTAATTGCACAACTTAAGTTGAACGATTGTCTGTATTGACATCCTTATATTAGGAACCATCGTCTCAATGTGTCTATGTGCATAGATCAAGACATCTGACCTTAATACCACCTTTTACGACTTGCACTTTCAGCATTAAGGTTATCTTCTTGTTGCCAGTGACCTTGGATTGGTTTCCTTCTCCTGATCTTAAACAGTATTTGTTTATTATCTAATGAACTAAATCTCCACTGTGTTGTTTTTTAGATGCTGCAGAGCCCAAATTCGAATGCTTTATATTTGAGTATTTCAAGTATACTGGCAGACAATTTGGTTTCCTCTAAAGCATTTATTTTTGGTGTCGTATAACTAATTGATATTGCTACTTTTATCTTTGTTTATTAAAGAATAAAAACGTTTCACAGCTATTGAATAAGATACTAGGTCATTTACATTTAGATATTTACATATAACCTCCTTCTCATTTCGCTCTATTAAATACTCCAAGAACTTGACGGTTCACTTGAACCCAAGCTAACTGATCATTATCTCTTTGATGCCTTCTCAGTTTCCTTACCTCTTCTCCACAACCAAAGTGCTTCGATGGCGTAATTTCTGACTGAGAGGTTTCTGGTTTTAGACTCATCGGCAGCTTCCGTTAGAGTATCAATGATTCTTAACTGCTCAATCAAGTCCCAAATCATCTTCTCGAAATTTTCCATGATTTCTTTTATCCCCTCTTCAAATTCCTTCGTACTATCGTCACCGTCACTCTGAGTCTCTTGATCTGGAAATACAGAATACTTGTGCAATCCCAATTTATGCAATATTCTTCCAAGAGTTTGTATGGCCACGCATCTTTGGCTGGGAAGCACAGACCTGGATAAGTGAGCCAATTCAGTAAGTGTATATCCTGCAAGATGTGGATTCTCTGAGTGATGGTGTAGCCCAAGATAAGTGGGGGTGTCCTTCGGATCATCTTTGGCATCTTCACGCTCAACGTCCTCATCATTGGATAACTCCACCAAGTTTCCCTTGAAGTCAAATCTAAGATCACTAATCGATTCGTAAGTCGTGGGCTTGCTTGTGGGCATGGGGGTCGTCATCCAGGAAAGCTTACTTGTTTCCTTAGGTAAATCAGGGTAATACTTTTCATGAAGTTTGTCGAAGAATTTGGGGTCATCAAGATCAAGATCTTCGGTTTTAGGCTTGGGGAAGTGAACCCCAGAACCATGTTCATGTTCGTGTTCGTCCTCGTCTGCCACCAATTGATAATCATTATGCGCCACTTGGTCAAGCTCAGAACCGGATGGTACTATCATATCGTTGATATCATCGACATCTTCCCACCCATTTGGATCCAATTCGACTTGATCTTCATCCAAATCTTCGTATTTTACAGTTGTGACATTATCAAACCTCACCTTCTTGGAAGTACCATTGTCATCTTCGTCCACATTCTTATCATCTCTGAATTCCTCGTCCTGAATATCGTTGGCAATATTTGAATTGTTAATGCCAAGAGCAACATCCACATCATGAGCATCAAGACTTGGGAGACTGGCTTTCCCATTCCTGTCACCACCAATCCAACCGTCATGTTCACAACCCTCGGCATGCACATGATCATGGCTTTCTATTTTGTTTTGTCTTTTCTCAACTCTTGCCAACAAACTCTTGACCAAGTTAGGGTTCAAACCTTGTAACAATTCTTCTCTTTCGGCAAGAATTTCGCCCTCTGTCATTCTCGCGATCTTGTCTAGATTCTCGTTATGTATCTTTTCCGCTTCTGAGAGTTGGGAGACTGGCTTTGGTCTGGCTTCTGTTGAGTTCTCATTCGTTACCTTCACTCTTTGGGGGTCTTGTCTTTGCCTCTGCTTCCATCTCGATTCTTTCTTATCCTTACTTCTCTTGGGAAATCCGGTAGCCTCACGCTGAACCGGGACCGTAGGCGCTTCTACTTCATGCTCTATAATGTCGCCTATAAAATCCATGACTTGTAGTTTGGGGTAGGATATGAAGAGATGAGGAGACTCTCTAGTTTGATGAGGTATTTCTAATCGCTGCAGTTTATACAGGAACTCGGTTGAGAAATTAGCAGCCGTTTACTTCTCATACAGAAAGTTTATTTCTCCAGCGTGAGGGTTGCGAATTCATTTGGTGATGTTTAAAGCTACGTTGCTGAAAGAGTCATTTACAACTCCCGCTCGATGAGCTCGTCGAAGAGTGTTTATATGTTAGAGTTAGTACCAGTCTCGATACCACTCTTTTGCATGTATTACTAATCTATATCTTTGCTGGGGGTACCTTCAGAACTTTGTGAGTTTTCAATAGTCTTTAAATACTTAGGTTTATATGCTTCTTTTGTTTTTATCTTGTCATCAATGTATTCTTTAAATGAAACGCCAAACGTGTCAGAATACTTTTCGTAAATCATTTTTGAGTCTAGACCCTCTTCGTCGTCTTTGCCGAGACGTGGTTGCCCTTTTTCTCCCCTTTCTCTCCAGACATCTACCAATGGGACTAGAAAAATCACGGTGCTCCAACAAAATAACTTGAACTTGTCGGCTCCGAAATCTCTTACTTTCGAGGAGTTTCCATGCATCCAAACATTAATCCAGTTGTTGACAAAGCCATACGAGTATGGGTGGTCTGCGACGTCATACTTCACTATGAGTCTTTCGTTGTCGCCGCCACCATCACTCCTGATATTTACGTAGCGTTTCCCATCTTCGACTCTTGGCATCCTCTTTGGATTCTTATCCTTTGACGCTTGCCACCTAGCATATCTTTTCGATTGCTTCTTGGCCATATCGTCTAGCGTGGTTGCATTTTTCAAGATGAAGTAAATATTCGAGCCAAACAAGGTGATTAGGAAGAGCAGGAAGAACCCACTTATTATGTACATGAAAATGAAATTTTTGTTTATCACTAGTCCCATTGCATTTGCCCGCGTGTAGCTTGATTTTGTATAAACTGCAAGGTATACTAGCATGATGGACGTCCCTAGACCACTCCATAGTACAAACTTGAGGAAGTACCCATAGTTATCTTGGCCAATTGGAGACCCTACCCACACACAATAGTGGTCAAACTTCAAGGTGCAGTAGCCCAAGTCCTTCAGGTGAAACGATCGGGGTAACTTCACCGACTGGCAGTTGGAGCACCAGAAGGGGAATCCATTTTCATCGCACAGAAAGTATTCTGGTAATGGGGATAGAGCTTGCTCGTGTGGGGAGCTTGTCTGCCCCATGTCTCTTGATGCTGACGTTCCATACAAATCAAAAGGCTTCATGACAGGAGCTCTCCCTGGCCCTCTTTTGAACAACAATACCCAATATAATATCATGAATACTTCACAAATAGCAAGAAGTATCCACAATATTATCGCGCTGGCATGAGAATGATGCTTGTATATTTCTTCGTACGCCAATGAATAGAATGCTGCAAAGGTGAGATAAGACAAGAGCAAGACAGCAATTAGGGGAACGATCTTCTTCGATGAAAAAACATCCTGGATTTTAAAAGTCATAGAGACTCATACAATTGAGCTCAGCGGGCTAGAAAGCTGAATTCGAACGTTTCAAGCTTTAGGAAAGATGATAAGGTTGTCAATGATGACGAATGATATCTTTTATTTTTTTGATGAAAAGGTAAATATTGCCGTCTAGCGTGATATGTAAAAAACAAAATGCTGCATATAATCCAATATGGGTCACCACAAAATATAAACCTTATAGTAGCAGAATTCGAATTCAAAAGGAGACTTACATTACAAATCAAGTAAAATAATAAACCAACTCTCTCTTTTGACAGCACCAGAATGACAACGATAGAAGGTATGTTTAAAAAATCAATAGACCTGGCTAGTACCGTCCAGATAAAGGCTGCCTCAGCACACTTACTAACACCTTCCACCTTAGATGACAGATCCAAGGACATGTGTCCCATCTGTAAGACAGATAAGTATCTTTCACCGAATATGGTGTTTCTTATTAATCCAGAGTGCTACCACAAGATTTGTGAGTCTTGTGTTGATAGAATATTCTCATTGGGTCCCGCCCCATGCCCATACCCTAAGTGCGGCAAAATTCTCCGGAAGAACAAATTCAAGAAGCAAATCTTTGATGATTTAGTCATAGAGAGAGAAATCGATATACGAAAGAAGGTGCTGTCAATTTATAATAAAACAGAAGAAGACTTTGAGAACTTGGATGAGTACAACCAGTACTTGGAGACAGTGGAGAGCATAGTCTTCAATTTGAGCAATAACATTGAAGTAGAAAAAACTACAAAGGATTTGAACAAGTATGAAGAAGAGCATAAGATTGAAATCTTGGAGAAGAACATGAGAGAATCTCAAAAAAATGCAGATTTCGTGAGATATCAAGAGTCCATAGCCCAATTGAAGCAAGAGAAACTCAGAATCCAACAACAAATGGAATTAGAGGACTTGGAATACCAGAGACAGCAGAAGCAAGTGCTTTTAGACAAACTTGCATCCAACCCGGGAGGCTCATCTGAGGAGCTTATCAATCAATCCAATACCAAAATTCTCAAGAGATCATCCTTGAGAAAGAGACAATTCTTACAATTGGCAAGCCAATTAGATCAACAAATCCAAAATTCTAACCCATTGAACAAGGGTAAAAATAAAGATAATGCCGGTGACTTAGAAGGGTCCGCAACTCCATTCACTCCATTCAAGGGTGATAGAGACTTGCACAAACGTTACACTATGTTAGACACTGGTAAGCTGGATGCAGATGCAAGTTCAGGAACTTATCATGATCCATATGTGTCCAACTTAGCCAAGAATAAAGAATTTTTGGGTGCTGGTTGGAGATTAGAATTGGTCTTCGAGAGAGCATTGGATGAAGCGTTCATGGGCTTGGGATGTTTTATAGATAAGGAGAAGACCGAAGCTGTACTCAGTAAGCAAGAAGACACTGTTATGGCATTATAGAGCTGAGCTGTTCTTAGGGTACAATGGCATTACTATAGGGATGGTACACAGATAGTGTATTCGGCACTTGCATTTGCATATACGTAGATTTGTCTATATAAATAATACAATTTTATAATCAAAATGATTCGATCCAATGTAAGAATTCGCCTCTCCAAGTAAATTATACTAAAGGGATAGTAAGTCCTCTATAGGGGGGTTTGTTTTGGAAGTCTTTGTGTTGGTTTTTGATACATCGTTATCGAACAAATCGAGTAGGTCGTTATTGATGCTGTGACTGTTGCCTGCCTTTTCCAAGGGAATAAATCTATGACCTGCTGTGGATTGTTGCTTTGGAACCGATGAATGCGCTTTCGACTGCGGTACCGCTGACGTGAAGTCCAGAAAATCGTCGTCATCTAGCACCAGTGGGCCGCTTAGGTTAGTGAAGCCAGTTTGATTTTGACTCTTTGAGGTCACGGGAGGATCAAGAGTAAATGCTCTTTTAGTTGGGGTGAGAATTTTAGGTGAAAGAATTTTAGGGGTAAGGATAGCAGAAGGCATTGCTGATGTCGCAGCCGCAGGTGTAGCTGCAGGAAGTTTTGGAGTATGCGTTCTAGACGACGAGTCCAATTCGGCTATATTGAAATGATCCACACTTCTTATATCCTTTTCTGAATCAGATTTACCTTCTTCCTTGTGAGCTACTTGTGGTTGTGAGTTTGATTCACTCACGTCCTTTAGCCCATCATCTTGATTTTGCTTTTTCAGTTTTTCATTGCCTTCTGCCGAATTCCATTTAGCAGTACCTGGCAAAAACGAAAACCTCTTATTCTTCGAGCTGGAAGTATTAGTTTTATGTGTTCCAGTGGTCATTGCAGAGCTCAGTAAACTTTCTGACGACTCGGTGGCTGTAAGCGTAGTAGGGGTAGAAGGTGCTGTAGACGACGGTAATTCTGCGGCCCTCGTGCTACTATTGGAATCCACAAGTTCATTCTCCTTCTTGCCATTTTGATTGAACCCAAATATGGTACCGAAAAATCCTCCCTGCTTTTGGTTAGAAACCAGTTGTAAACTCCTTTCGTATTCTTCTTCCTTCAATTTGAGACGATTCAAATGCAATTCGTGATCCCTGCGCTTTCTTTCGTGGATTTTCTTTGAAATCTGCTCGTTATGATGTTTCTTGATTTTCTGAATTCTTGCATGTATGAATTTGGTGGATTCTAATTCTATGGTCCTATTTAAATTGGCCAAAATAGATTCACGTTTTCGTATATGCTGCTTTGTGTGATGATGCTTCGTTTCGGAATGGTCGTCTTTATCTGTCGTTGAATGCTTCCTCAGTTTATCCTCCGAAGATGACGGATCGGTGGCTGCTGGAACCTTTTCGTTCATGGCCTTACGTTTCCTTTCTTGTAATTGTCGTCTACGTTCTTGGATGTAGCTATCACCCGAGCTCCAGCTAAACAAAGTATTCGCGGGTTGCAACTTCTTCACATCATTCTCGCTATCAATTGTTCTTCCTTTTTGCTCGGCGATGATCCATTCTTGAATTATCTTCTTCAGTGTCTGTTGTATCTTTGATTTCAGAGTCCATCGCACTGCTTTGTTTATGGAGTCTTCATCTTCGTTAATGAATTGTCGCTGGAACCTCTGGAATGATGCGTAGTATCTATTAGCGTTCTCTGCTTTTTGAAGTAAAACTTCGGGGTAAATATTAGTAGTGTTGTCCGAGTCCTTAGTGGAATTGTTGTTAGGGTTGGAGATTAAACAATTTTGTATGAGGCTATCTGCAAGCTCCAAGACATCCGGTGGGGTATCGTTCGCCTCTGACGAGGGTTCCGCGTTTAGCGATTCGAGGATGAGAGCCCTTGTTTTAGGGTCTGGGACAAAAGCGGAATCCTCAATGTCATCTGCTTCTTTCCAATCCTCCATATCTACAAGGTCAGTGGTTCGAGAGGCAAAGATGTGAAATAGAACGTAGATCTTCGTGGGTCGATAATATCCAATATTGTAGCGTATCACTTTTCGTGTCTGAGGGCCGTTGCACACATTTTTGACGCCTGACAACATACAGGAATCTCAAGAACCTACAACTAAAGAAATTCAATGATATCGAGGTAAATCCAATGAAGAACCCAAAAGAAAGAAAGTATTAATATCGCTATTCAATAATGTACCAATCGTTCAGCTTCCCTCAGTTTCCTGAGAAAGTAATATTTTTGACCTACTTCACAGACGTGCCGACGGACGTCCTTGAAACGGTGAAATCACAACTAATTGCTGGAAACAAAGAGTATGATTTTTGCTTCTTAAACACAAAGCACATCATCTCTTTGGAGCACCTAAGGAGTGGTTTATATAGGGCCATTCTGAACAGCAAGTATGATGCAATGAGGGCCAAAACCTTGAATACCGAGATATTATTCAACCTCTCTCCCGTAAATAACATTATGGATGCTATCAAGAGGTTTGGAGTGGACTCAGAGTGCTCCGATACTATTGTCATCAAGGTTGCAGATAAGGAGTCAGAATTGGACTTGGCGGGTACTGAGAAGCATTTGGAGTCTCTTTTGGGGAGCCAAGCCAAAAGCGAGACTCTCTCGGACGAGCTCTTGTTGAAGAATATCGAACTTTCTAAGTTTAAGAAATTGTACAAACTCAATGATGCTGTTTTGAGCGGCGATGGTACCCAGGAAGAGTTAACTAGATTGGCAGTAGCTGCCTGTCAATTAAGGGGATTATAGAATGATTACAATCATGGAATTACAATGCATTTTTTATTTTTATTTTTGTGTATATTGTAACGTTGTACTTTTCTATGCAAAATTCTATGTGTATGTTCTATCACGTTTCACCATAATATCGAGTTCATACAAAGAGGGAGAAAGGAATATCATCCTTTATATGCAAATCTTTGGAGATCGACTGTATGTGAAACTCGTTTGGTCATGATAATTTTTGTCTTTTTTATGTCGATAATGTCATTAGTTTCTTCATCTTCTACTTCATCCTCTTCATCAATTAGGCCATCAGAAACAGAGTTGTCACTCTTGGGAGTTGGCACTCTGCATTCGTGAATATTTGGACTTTTTTGCAATAAGCTGCTTTCTTGCTTGTCAATATTTGCTGGCGTATTGAGATCCAGAGATCCTGATTTTGTCGCATCCGAACTCGAATTCGGCAGCGGTAAGCCTGTGAACGACTTCATCAGAAACCTTTCATACAAGCTCTTTCCGAATTGAACGAGTCTCTTTTGAGGGCTCTCCGTTGCTTTCTTCACAGGCGATTCGTCTATATCACTATCTTCAATATCAACATCAAAATAGTCTAATTCTTGCTTGGTGATGGATACAGACTTTTCACTTTTCGTGACCTCTTGCTTCAAACTAGACTCTTGGACTTTTGTTTTTAACGGAGATGATGAAAAGTCGTCGGGGATTTCTGAATCTTCTGATACATCCCACGCTGGCTTTGAGTTCCCTGTTGCAAGCAATGAGTTAAAGAACTTACTATTTGAAATTGATGGCGCTTGAATATTAGCAGCCTTAGATGGTTCGAGAACCTTCCGGATCTTTTTAGTAGTTGGTGACACGGATGAATGGTTACCGTGCTTGCCGTCGTCTGTTCTTGAACTCGTAATATCTCTTTTTTGTGCCAATGGTAATGATAGTAAACTACTCTTAGTAATGGGGATGCTTGGCTGCAAATTTGATTTCATTCCGAAGAAAGAATCTATGCTGCCTATTTTAGGGGCACTCTTACTCTTCGATGCCAAAACTGGACCCTCACCACTTACCTTTTTGTTGCTGTGAACTCCTATACTTCTCAGCTTGAACATTGTTAAGCTTTGTTCTCTAGAAACCAAGGTTTCGTAGGTATTGGGATGAATTTTACCGTTGCAAATTTCAACGTGAATTTCATGCTCCAAGGTCTTCCCGCAACATAATTCAATCAACTCTTGAGTTTCACTAAGTATCGCCATTTCTTCAGGTACTTCGTTCAACGACTTGAGTCTCTGTTCAATTGGGTTGAATACCTTTTGAAATTGGAATGCAATATCTGCCTTGTGTGCTTCACTCTCAAAGTCCGAAGGCACATTCTTACCATCAGTTTTCAAAGATTCAAGAATTTTCTTTATGTCACCAAAACGTCTGACTAGAACAAAGGCAGTTTTCAACCCTATACCTGGAACACCCTTCGTGTAATCACAGCCTGACAAGATAGCTACTAATCTAAGCTGTGAAGGGGTATACGAACTCAAATTGGGAATCGATTTTACTTGGCCGAAATCCTCTTTACATATTTCAACACACTTTCCATAATCATCTAACTTTGTGATCAAGCGGTTGCATCCAAATATAAGCAAATCTGAATCTTCGGACAAGATTCCATCCACGACACCTATTTTTTCAAGATATACCATTTGGGGATCAGCTTCGTAAGGTGCCACTACATATTTCACTTTCCGTAAGTCTAATTCAAGCATGATTGATTTTGCCATTTGTGGTGTAACTCCTGCTGCTTTCATGAATTCCTTCCATGCAAGCTTCTTGTTTCCCTGCTTGACCAAGAGATCAGCCTTAGCTTTAGCCGCTTCTCTTTTGAGTCGTCTCTCCTTGGCTGTTTCGGCCTTTGTCGGTAAGTATGCTCCATCGAATACAAGGTATGGTTCGACCCCGAAGTAGCGGAGCATGTCTATTTTTTTCATAACTGAGTTTATGTATTTACGCGTTGGCACATCCTGGCATAGCTCTTGAGCGCACGATACAAGTCCTCGATGTAACCATCCGTACGTATCAACAGCTAACGTCTTACCTTTGAAATTTTCGAGAGAAGTGGGCTTCTGGATCTCTTTGAGATTTGGTAACAACCCTGTAACACCCATAGTCAATATCAATCCTCTTGTCAGTTCAAGTTACAGTATAGAAGAACTTCAATCTTTATTTGCGTCTGTACCGCGTATTGATGCCAATGTAAACAATCCGACATATAGTAAATTAAAGTTTCTGTCCAAAAAAAAAAGATGAGAAATATATGCTGCAAATTTGCAGCATTTCACTGGGTAAGTGGTCGAGCTTTAACATTACAATCAGACTACGGTTCCGCTCACTTCATGGCGTTCTATTTGATCTTTTTCAAATTGAATGTATATCTATTATCAATTACTTCGAATCTATACGTTATGCAAGTTTTTCTACTTTCTCTTCGGTTTGTACATACTGACCTGCGTATTTACTGGGAACCGATAAATTCCATTTTCCAGAGGTCCGTTCGATGATGGCTTTCTTGAGTTTGCTCCAGGTTGACTCAATGGGTCATACTCTAAAATCGGCCCGAACTTGATCTCTCTCTGTTTATTGTCTTGTCTAGGTGCGGGGTTTCTAGAGTTCAACTTTTGCTGAGGAATTTCTTGACTTGATTGTTGTGCTTGTAGTTTCTGTTGTGCTAATTGAAACTGTTGTTGCACATGCTGCTGTTGGATTAAATGCTGGCCTTGAGAAATTGGTGGCTGCTGAAATCTTTGATCTTGCATGAACATATGCTGTTGATGCTGCTGTTGTTGTTGTTGCTGTTGTTGTTGCTGCTGTTGTTGTTGCTGCTGTTGTTGCTGTTGCTGTTGTTGTTGTTGCTGTTGTTGTTGTTGCTGTTGCTGTTGTTGTTGCTGTTGTTGTTGTTGTTGTTGTTGTTGTTGTTGGAATTGGTGCTGGATTTGTTGCTGAATTTGCTGCTGCATTTGTTGCTGCTGCTGTTCTTGATGCTGTTGTGGAAATTGTTGCTGGTTCATGTTCATGGGATTTTGCATCTGAGGAAACTGATTAGAAACTGTTGGTTGCATCTGCCCGAATTGCCCTTGCATCTTCTGCTCTTGTACATTGAACGGAATAAATCCATTACCCACGTTGGCCATTGGCGGCTGTTGTAACTGAGTTTGTTGAGGCATGGATTGAATTGATACTTGAGAATTAGGTTGAAATTGCTGTTGTTGTACCTGATTTTGTGGGACTTGTTGCTGGATTTGTTGCTGAAGGTGATCTTGAGTTGGAATCGGAGCCGGTGGTGCCATTGGTCTTTGCATACTAACATTGGCAGCCATAAAGTCGACATTTGGTGCATGCGAGATATTCTGTGGCTGGTTTTGTAAGTTTCCAAACTGGTTATTAGGTAAAGTAGGGGTAAGTGAAGAAGCGCTAATTGATTTCTGTTTGTTTTCCTGATGCAAAAATTGATGAATATTTCCTGTTGACTGGGATGCAATCAACATGGGATGATGCAATGCTTGTGTATTTCCTTGTACTTGAGGGGAAAGATGCGATGGCATTTGTGGTGATTGGATTTGTTGTCTTGTTTGCGAAGGGTTCTTTCCATGTTGAGCTGTAGAGAATTGTGTCTTCTGAAGAAGTTGTGGGTTACTAAATTGCAACTCTAATGCGTGAGCTTGGAGTGCTTGAGGGTGTGGTACCACCTTCTGCTTCTCGTGAAGCTGTTTTTGCTTCTTCAATTGAAGACGGATACTCTCTTGTTGCTTCAAGGAATCTTGATTCAATCTATGAACAACATTTGCGTCATATATTGGGGCACTTGCAGGGCCATTACCGATACTGCGTGTTTTGCTAATGTCTATCTTCAATTCTTTATTCATAGCACTGCCAACAGCCCCACCAAATGAGTCGCTAGAAGATTTAGGGGACGATTTGTAAGGGGAAGATTCAGCCAATACCGTAGCGTTATCATCTTCTTCGTCAACTGCGAGTTGATCGTCTTCTGATTCAGTATCTTGACGTAACTTCAAAATCTTGAAACTAGCACCGCCGAAGTTTATATCTGAATGCTTGAAGTGGTGCAAAATGCAACATCTGACTGAGATAGAAGTATTGTGAAGGTCAAAATTAGTCTCAGTTGTCTCGTCTCCTTCATATATGACTTGGCTTATAAGCAAGTTGCCCAATTTGTTATCCCCTCCACTGCACAAAAATGTGAGGAATCCTGACCAAAAGTTCCTTAGGAATGGTACTTGTAATTCGAATGTTTCATCATCATCCCCACTCAAGTACCCGTTAACATATTCATCTGTCTTGAAGATAACTCTATTATCCTTGTATATTTGACTTTTACATCTCCAGTTTAGCATGGCCGGAGGACTTTCTTTTTTACTGCTTGGGGAATCAGTGTTCTTTTCATGAGCGACATTTATCTTCATGAACGAATTGAATGACCCACTGTCCAAACTTACATGCTTTGGAAGTGGGGTCGATGTGAAAGGCGATGTGGTTGAATTTGGGGTTACACTATTATCTCTGGATAATGCAATAGAGTGGTTGACTTGCCATACTGGTAAGGAATTGTGCATCAATGTGTTAGCAATTGATTTAACATCGTCTCTCATTGTAGGGCAAACAGATTGCAAAAGTTCTTCCACCTGTATGGACAGTGACTGGTTATAGGATGACTCGGAGTTGTCATATTTACTGAAATAGTGGACATCGTTCCCAGCTCTTCCATCAAAAGATATACATAATTCTTTTGGTTGCAAAGTGAATGGACTTCTATACCTTCCTTCAGAAATGAAAGGAGATGATTTTAAGCCGCCTAATCCACCTACTATTGGAGACGATGATAAGCCATTATCCTTGACAGAAGCCGCTTTCGATAAATTCAATACGGTGTCGGATTCACACTTTTTGCTAATGATACTGTCCATGGGAGTATTGATTTGTTCACTTAATTCTTCCTCCAATTTCGTGCTTCCAGTTGTTGGAGTCTCCGTTGTTGAAACTCTCCTGGTTAACTTGTGTAATCTGGCAGCTATTTGCTGTGGGGTTTTCAAGACGCCTGCTTTAGTCTGCAACATCTTTGACAAAATTTTGTTTTGAGTCGACTTCTTCAAAATGGATGACTCCAGTGGTTGGTTCTCCTTGAACGTTTTGTATTTATGATAAGAGTTGAGCAATATGTCGTCAAGCTCACTGTTCCAGGTCTTTATATTCTCGCCTGGTGTCGTTCCTGTGGAAGTATTTGAAACAATAGACAACTTTCGTCTAGTGCTATTTCCTCGTGGTGATGCAATTGTGTCGATTTGACAAGCGATTGCATATGTGGGTGAGTCTGAAGATAATGAGGTAGTTTTTCTTTTCTTAGTTGTCACGTTCTCTTTGTCGTCGAGATCAACTTGTGGAGAGAAGTGTGGTTCCGTGGAGATTGATTTCTGATCGCCACCAAGTTTACTCAAAACCAGTTCCACATCAACGCGTTCAGATCCCTTCTCTTCTTCGTTTGCCAATGCTAGTTCAGATAATAATGCCTTTGGGTTTTCAGCTCCATCATTGTCCTTATTCTTCAAAAACAACTTGTTTGGTGTTAAAAATGCTGTGGTTTGGCTCCTTGACTGTGATGAACCTCTGTCCAGCTTCTTAAGCATGGGTGAAGGTTCCTCGTAGATTGAAGTTAAGGTGGTCTGGTTATGCGAGTTATCGTATCCGAGGGACCAGAGATCAAGGTTATCATCTGTTGCTGTTGAGTGAGATTGCATGGACTCGTTAAACTCGTCCGCATGGTCGTTTGTGCTGCCAGAAGAGTCCTTCTTCAAAGATGTGTCCAACGATTCTAAGAACTTATCGCCGGACTTGTTAGCCAATGAATGGAACATGTTGTCATCGAGGCCAACGTCTTCCAGGAATTTCCTGCGGTGGCCAATCAGGTGGCTGTGGCTGTGAGTGCTTGGGCCTTCTAATGCCTTATTCAAACTATTTGATATTTGGAAAAATCGCTGCGGAGAAAACGCCGACATCAAGTTGATATTACGCGGAGACCCAAGCTGGAACGATGGCAGGAATCCTAGTCCAAAGCTAAATGAAGGCGTGACGCCTGGCTTTAATGAATGTGGCACGCTTCCATTCCCTCCGCCGATGCCAAACCCTGCTGCTCCGGATCCTCCATGTAGGTTCCCCGTAGCTCTGGGGGTTTGAGGGTGCGTGGTGTGCGCCTGAGCGACTGGCTGTGTTCTGATTGGAGTATTAGCCATTCAGTCTACCTTATGCTGTGTATACGGGAATGATGAACACTTAGTTAGCAGAAAGAGATAGTTAAAACAAAACCAATTCAACGATAGTAAAGAAGATGAAGAAGAAGCTTGTAGTTAAGGTTTCTTTACTATCTCAAAATTTGATTTACGAATCGCGTTCCTCGTACTATCAAAAGTAAATAAATGCGTGATTTTGCTTTTTCCTTATTAATGCAGCTTGCGATTAATCCAGCAGTCTGTCAATAATGGATGAGGGTAACTATTGTCTAAATAAGGGTCCCCACTTTCTGACTTTTGGCTGGCTTTTGATTTAAAATAGAAAGAGAAGTAGTAGTAAGAGGTTTGTTTTCAACTTTTGAAGCAAACTTTTATGAATTCAAATCACATCCAAACCTTTTGCCCTTATTCTGCTTTATCAAACAGTTTCTGGCAATCTCTTGCAGACATATCTGAGCTTTCGCAATTAAAAAAAAAAAAAAAAAACGAGTGAAAACGCGGTAGGCGCGCTTTTCTTGAAACGCTACAGAAGGAGTAGAGTGGAGTGGAGCGCTTCTTAAACATAAATGCGATTTGCGGCACTCATCCCATAACCATTTGTGGAAGGTGCTCAGAACAGTAAAATACGATGGAACAAAATAATAAATAAAAAAATAAATAAAAGAAAAACACTCAATTAAAGTATTAGAATGCCTGGTGCTATGACAGATTTGTTTCATTGTACTATGAGTTTCTAGATTTATGATAGCAGGGGTCCACTGAAGAAGGAATCAAAGCGGAATGGGTCACTTCGCTTAATGCTTCTAATAAACTTTTCAATATTCCTTGCTTCAACATTTGTTGTAAATTTCATAACCGTGTTTTCAATACTCGCTTTTTTGTATGTCACACGGGATGCTTTGTTTGAAACTTCAAAATGAATGATTTGTTACCGTTTCCCTTTTAGTTGCTTGGTGACATATATGTCATTTCTTTTCAAAAGTATTCACATTGTTCCTTTTTCCGTCGTCATAGATCTTTGATTCCTATTCTTTTTTTTTTCTATTATTTAAAATGTTATTGTCACTTCTGCTTAATGCCCAGATGCAAAACAGAAAAAAAAAAAAAAAAAAATCGAAATAGTCAGTGTGAATGAAATTGCTGCAACTTTACACCCTTGTAGAGAGGTTTCACATCTTGACCGTTGCAAAAATTACCTACGTGCCTTTTTCGTATTCAATAATGTCCTCGGGTGTTCTCTTAAGTGCAACGTTCATTAGCTTTTAGTCTGTTTATATACATACAAATCTCCTCTACAACTGCCTCACACAAGCCAGGCTGGGTTGACTCGTAAACAATAAAGTCCCTTGCTAGCATTTCCACTGTTCTCTTTGTTTCCATGCTTCTTGCTCTATCTGCAACCCTGCTTAGACAAGATACAATGACATCTTCAAAATTTACCTTAGCAGGCTGCGGGAACGATTGTGAATTATTCTGAGGCATGCTGGTGTTACTGGAGCTTGATTTATTCTGTGGCAGGTTTGAATTCAAGGGACTGGGTGATTTTGAAATCACAAATGATTTGCCGGTATCAAAGTCCCAATGCATCCCCTTGGCATCGGGGTAGTTCATCTTTGAGTTCAACAATGGGGACTTAAAATCTAAAAGTCCAGGGTTTGTATTGGTATTCTCAAAACTAGCTGAAAGAGCGGCAACAAGCTCAGCTTTCTTCACTTCCTGTTCAAAGTTGTACTTTGGCTTCTTACCGGTTTTATATCTTTCATTCATCCATTGATTTCTCACGTTGATTAGTTGAATAATCCCAACATTTCTCCTAATTTTCAAGAATCTGTGATTCAACAACAATTTCGATTTGGGTCGGTCTTTAGGGTCTTTCTTCAAACAATGTTTTACAAAGTCTTTGATGGTAAAGCTCAAAGTGGAGCAGTCGTCAAGCGATGGAGGGGTATTTTCTGGAATTTCAAACAAAACCTTCATTGGGTCCTGCTCTGCAAGTGGCGGCATACCGGTGACTAGTTCAATAGTTGTGATACCTATTGACCAAATGTCTGCCTTTTCATCATACCCTCCGTTCCTTCTGTTGATAACTTCAGGTGCCATCCAAAAAGGAGTTCCCACAAAGGTATTTCTCTTTGCATGAGTGAAAGTGATTTCGCCACTAACTCCAAAATCTGCAAGTTTAATTTCTCCAATGTTTGTTAACAATATATTAGCAGATTTAATATCACGGTGTACCTTCTTTTGGCTATGCAAATATTGAAGTCCAAGCACTGCCCCTCTAATTATGTACCCTGTCACCTCTTCATTCAACTTCTTATGGCATTTTAACAAGTCGGAGCATGAACCACCTCCGCAATACTCCATTACAACGCACAATGTCATGTTGAAAACGAATGATTCAGCATATTGTGTAACGTAATTCGAATTCAATCTTGAAAGTAACTGGATTTCTTGAAGAATGACGGATATTTCATCACTTGAAGCATCTAGATTGATTACTTTTATTGCAAAGACTTCGCCGCTGGTCTTCTTTTCTGCACGGTAAACGTCTCCAAAGTTGCCTCTTCCAATACATTCCTTGAGTGAATAGTTTGTGATTTGATTTGCCATAGCAAGAATAGTGACTTATTATTAGTAAAGAGCAGCAATACACAACAGATATTTATCAAGAGGATCGTATTTCTTTATATGTATAGTTGAAAATTAAGATTTAGCGGGATAACTTAGCTTGTCCACTTTTTGATACGCAGTTGTCTATGAAGTGTCCTATGATTATATCCTTTTGTATATATATAGCTTATATAGGGAGATAAGTCAAAGAGGTAATGTTCAGCGAGGAGGTGCAGAGGGTACTCTACTTGTTTCTTGCAATCCCATCCAAATCAAAGTAGCCTGTTTGTATTTGTTTTTGCAACCACAGAAATGCAACACCAAACTTACCAAAAACATAAAAAACATAAAAAAAAAAAAAAAGGAAAAAAAAAAAAAAAACTAAAATGCAGGAGAAGAAATCATCTGAAACGGCACCTTGTCTACTTTCCCAGCAACTTACTGAGTCTTTGCTTCCACCATTCAATTGCTTCTGGAGTTAAACCGATCTTTGTGTTAGTTTCTTCAATACCTTCGACATTACAGCCATTCAATACTAGTAATTCGGAAATGACAAATAGTTTTCTAGGCGCCGTAGTATCATTGCCAACTTCGATATACTTTCTTAATGAATATTCAAGCAATGTAACCTTTATAAAGTCATGTTTGTTTATGTTAAGGGATAATTTCAAGTTGATGTCTGCACCACTTCCGATATACTTGACAGTGTTAGGAATATCGATTTTTTGAATCCCTTTTACTAGCAAATCGTTGACCTCTTCTATGCTTTCATATTTGCGAATGAAACTCTTTTGTAAGTACTTATTCTTAATGTATCTAGTTCTCTCTTCATCAGAACATGTAGGAGTGATTTTCTCTTGCTTGCCCAAGGTCTCCTCTAAGTATGAATTGGCCCATTCATTGCTTGCATATTTTAATAGAAGTTCGGTCTCATCCTTGAAATTATCAAGTTTCAATGATTTAATTCTGGAAACATGAGACCCTAAAGCTCGGTGCCCTGAGGAACATTTCACACAAAATATCGTGAGGAAATTTAAAGATACCCACTCAACTGAATCGGTCAGGCCACAATCTGCACATATATTGTTCAAATTGCTTGGCTTTGATCTGATAAGTTGGATGTAATCAATATTGGGCTGCGATAACGGAGAACTGGCCAATATCGACACTGGTGATATGTTTTCTGCAGTCTCGTTCTTGATTGCATACGGTTTTTGATGATTATGATGATGGAGGAGGTGAACATCCAACCCTGGTAATCCCTTTCTTTTTTCCTTTGAGTGATTTTCAGCGTCTTTGGTGGTCGAATCTCGATCTTTTAATCTCGTTGTATCGACCAACTGACCTGCATTGTACAATGCTTTGATCCAATTATCTCTTTCTTCCATATTAATTGCTTGGAATACATGTTTTGTGCCTCTTGAAGTCAATATATCGAAACAATTTTTCCTCTTGTCATGGGTACTGGGTTTAATGTTTGATAGGGCAATTTCAATGGGTTTATTGATTGCTTGCTTACCCTTCCTCCAATCAGAGTATTCGATTAATTGGCCCTTGCTCAAAACTACCCACTCCTTGTGCCAACCTTGTTTCCCTTGGCCGCCGAGTTTGTACAAGATTCCTGCAATTTCGCTGTTTTGGTCATCTCTTTGATGTACTGGCATAGCGGTGGCAGTGGCAGTGGCAGCCGCGGTTGAGTCTGGAGAAAAAATGCTATCTATTTCAGCCAAACTTGTAATGACTTCCTTGTCCAAGTGGTGAGCAGCAGCATTCCCCAGGTTTGCACCTGATGATGAAGATGATGATGAGAGAGCCATATGATTAAGAGAATTCGATCTGATGATGCTATTCAATTCTTCATTGGTTTGACAAGCTTCTATAGACTGTCTTAATAGTAACTTCTCACTGTTGAATCTGGAAAGTAAATTCAAGTACAACTCGTATTTGAAAGGTAAGGTATTATCCTTTGAGGAGTATTTGAAAATGTTCTCTAGCCACTGGTTGAAATATTGGTTGTTGGTCGATAAGTTGAGGAAATTCAAGTAATCAAACTTGGACAACTCAAACGTTTTCCTCTTGACGAGCAACTTCAGTACTGGGCGCTCCTTTTCGTTAGAAAGATATTTATTGAGCCAGTTGTAGTAATCTTTGGAATTACTCTCAAACTGTTTTTTGGCAAGGTCCCCTGGCGATGTAGTGCTAGCAGCTGCGGACGATGAAGAACTTGAGGATGAATTACTTGCATCCAGTGGTAGGTTCGATAAAACTTTCAAAAGTAGTTTGTGATCACACACATTGACTAGGAAAGATTTCAAGTCCGTTTCAAACGCTTCAAATATAGTAACGAATCTCCGCTTGAAATCCTTCTTGAAGTTGATTTCGGCCAAAAGCGGACTGAATGCTTGCAAATCCGAAATGTTGGATAAGCATTCGATTATTCTTGCCTTTGACGTTGTGATTCTCTCTAGGTTTGCATCCAATCTCTTCAATTCGTCGAGTAATGAATAACAGTTCCTTCTGAAGAGTGGAATGTTTTTCTCATACACTTGAAGTGATTGTCTGAATTCAGGTCCATCTTCAATATTGAAAGTGAAAGCACTTCGTATGTTCGGCATAGTTAGCTTGTCCAGAGAAGGCGAGCTTGGCGGCCGCACTATGGGCGCAGGCGCTGGCACAGGCGCAGGGGGCGCCTTGGAGGTTTGTGAAGCTGGGTGCGGCTGAGTCGTTAACTTCGATGCCACTGCTTGTGGGACTGTTATTGGTTCTTTCGGTGGCACTGCAGGCGGTTGGTTGGCAATGCCTGAATTAGTATTCGCATCCTCAGTTAGCTGAATGTCCACCTCGTTAACCCAGAGCTTGAAACTGAACAAGTGGTTGTGGCCACCGCTTTTGTCGTTCACTTCCCATATTGAGACATTGAGTTTATTGTCCTGGAAAATCGATTTGCTAAAAGTATCATTAATTATTATTTTCTGGAACTCATGGGGGCTGTCTTTCGAAATTGGGAAATTCTCGTAGGGCAACCTAGAGATTTCCACTCTGTGGGAATTATAAGATCCCTTTTCATCTAATGATCGTTGAAGGCCGTTTATATCATCATTATCAGCCAAAGTTTTGAGTATTATGAGTGATTTCGTGCTGATTTCTGTCAATGTGCTTGTCCTTATAGAAATATTCAACTTGAATCGGTTAAACGTAGGAGGAATCGATACAAGCAATGGCGTGGATTTGGTAGGAGACGGGTTCTGTATATACGTTATTAGTTCTCCTGTAGGAATCTGCGTATCTGACTTAATCTTTGTGATGGAGCTACATGTTCGTTCGCCGGGCTTTCCTAGTTCCAGCTCTACTAGCGTCACAACGTATCTGAAAGAGTCCTCTTCATTTGTAAGTATTAACTTGTTGAGGAATATGGGACTTGCTTCCGTCTGCTTATAGGGGAACGCTAACGACGTGACTGACATGATTGAGTACGTTACACAGTGGGGGAAGGGGGGTGGAGGGGGGTGTTGTAGCGCTACTGGTTCATAAAAAGACGAAAAAAGAGATGTTTATACATATAAGCTTTTTGTATTTCTCTCATCGTCTAAGCCAAAGCGGTGCTTATTACCGGATTATGTATTTTCATAATAAAAAAGTATAATGTCTATAAATAGTAATTGTGCAGGATCCATCAAGAGAAAAAATAAGCGAGCGCTCGCAATGCGAGCCTGCACAAAACCGCGACTGCATCTATGCGAACACATACCAAAAACATAAAACATACATGAAAATTATCAAATACTCAACCTGGTACTACTAAAGCACCAAAAAAAAGCTTGCGATCTCTGTGGATCGAACACAGGACCTTCAGATTTCTTATGACCGAAGTATGAGCTTCAGTCTGACGCTCTCCCAACTGAGCTAAGACCGCAGCGAAAGAACCCATGCCGGGAGTCGAACCCGGAATCTTTTGATTAGAAGTCAAACGCGTTAACCATTACGCTACACAGGCATCTATTTCGTGAAGTTGTAACCGAGCGGGTTGAATATACTGGAATGCAGGAGGCAGCTGTAAGCGAGTTCGGTCGGTGGTGGTTGTAAGATTCAAGCCTAGTAACTGGGAGGATGACAAAGCTCTTTCTGCAAAGTTTGTGCGATTGGGAGTATTCTGAATAAATGCCGGATTGTATAATTATTCTCGTATTTGGAAATTTGCAGCTGACTCATAGTATACAGGGGAGGTGTGGGGGCATGTAAATTATGTCATGAGAATACCCTTGCCCCTCAACTCCGTGGATTTATTAGAAAATTGAACTTCTATGCTCAATTAACTCCTGTAATTGTCTTATAGTGGCTACCCTATACCCTTTTCTTTGTAATAGAGTGTACGTCGCTTGTTGTGTTAGAATTTGCAGTCGCCCTCTTTTGTGTACTGTAAAAAAAAATTATATGCACCTCATCAGTGCAACTTCAAACTGCCAATTTCAAAGTGCATACACGCTTGACACCGAGTGAACACTGACGATACACTGCATTACTCGTTTATGTACTTTGCAACTAGAAACCAAATAGTACTGAGAATATTCCATCCTGCTGCCGCATCAATTAGACGTCCCGCCATCTGCATCCGATTGTTCAACGCCACTAATCATATATATCACCATTCAACTAATAAATTTTGCACGATTAGTCCAATGAAGAGGCAAATAAACACTAATATAACGCTTAATGAAACGGAAAACAAGATCCGCTCGTTGCTTGTAGAATTCTGTGACGAGTATAACAAGCGGTTGGTGGCGTCAGCTCTGGATGCACCAGACTTACTTGAGCTCAGAATAACTGGTGGCTGGGTGAGAGACAAGCTTCTTGGGAACGAAAGCAATGACTTGGACATTGCGATCAACCACTTGTCTGGTGAGGAGTTCGCCACCAAATTGTTCGATTATGCTCTGCTGAAGTACCCAGATTTAATCTTGAAATCCGTACATACAATCAAGAAGAACCCTGAAAAATCCAAGCATTTGGAAACGTGCACTACAAAGTTATTTGGCTTGGACATTGATTTTGTAAACTTGAGATCAGAGGCATACACGGAAGACAGCCGAGTCCCCATAATTCAGTGCGGTACTGCTGAAGAAGATGCATTGAGAAGAGACGCCACGTTAAACGCCTTGTTCTACAATCTTAACAAGAGCACTATCGAGGACTTTACTGGGAAGGGTTTGGACGATTTGCAAAATGGGATATTGAGAACTCCCTTGCAACCGTTACAAACCTTCCTAGATGATCCATTGCGGGTCTTACGGTTGATTAGGTTTGCAGCAAGATTCAACTTTATTGTTGAGGAGCACACATTAGAGGCAATGATTAACGAAGACATCAAATCAACATTGATTCACAAAATCAGTAGAGAGAGAGTCGGTGTGGAAGCCGAGAAAATTCTAACCAGTTCGAATCCTCAATATGGTCTCAGGCTCATCAACTACGTTGGTTTAACTGATAGTATCTTCAACGCTGGGAACTTATCCACAACTATAGCAACGGCCAACACTCAGGAAGTCTTGCATGCATTAGACAACAGCGCAAAAGATGTCTGCGAAATTATTGATAAAAGTACAAGATTCTTACCTCCATTCCAAATTGCATTTCATGAATCTCAAAAAGGCTCCCTCACGTTCCCAAATATATCGGCGCAACTAGAAACTCTTGCTTCCAATAAGCAAATTCAAAAATTGTTCTGGCTCGCAGTTATCTTATTACCATTCAGGGACTTGAGAGTTAGAACCAATCCAAAGAAACCAAACACACAATCCATTACAGAAGTCATACTTAAAGAAGGTCTCAGGTTTGGGAAAAATGATTTCGAAACCGTTGCCACCATCATCAGAATGCAAGTTGAAGAGTATCCTCTTTTGGAAAGATTCTTTGACGAACCCAACTCGGTTGCACGTTCGGAACTAGGGCTTTACTTGAAAGAGTGTGGGAACTACACAGGCTTGAATTTATTGTTCAACTGCATTTATGACCTTTTGAGGAATTCCTCCCTGTTGAATGCATCAAAGTATTCCTTGTCTGACGCCACCGAGAATGCTGCGCCATTACCAGTTGCTCAAGTGCTGCCTATAGAATTAAGTAGTGGCGATATTACCATATTGAAAAACTACGAAAGCCTTTTCACGGCCATTCAACATCTTGGACTTGAAAATATTCATACAACCCTAAAGCCCATCGTCGACGGTAAGACCCTCTTGAAGACATTGGACAGGAAACCAGGTCCATGGTTGGGTAAAATCAACGAGCAAGTCCTTGTTTGGCAATTGGATAACCCAACAGGCACCCCAGACGAGTGTATTGAGTTCGTAAAGAGCATTCTTCCAAAATATACATAGTTTAAATAGCTTTGCGTAAAGCAAGCAAACATAATACACATATAGAGAGCAAACTGAACTTTTTTTGGTTTGAGAGATAGATATTCGATTACAGTTCCTGATAAGAATCCCAATGCGTTATTCTCTCGTAAGCGGCCAAAAACCGCTGGTAATATGCAGCTTTATCTTTTTTTTTTTATCTTTGAAAAGTTCACGTGATATGAAAATGGCTGAAAATAGCTGAAAGCATATATATATATAAAAAAAAAAAAAAAAAAAAAAAAAAAAAAAAAAAGTTGAAAAATCAGTCATACTTGCAATCTACCAACCGTCTTTTTGCACGCAACCACCAAAAATTGTTCAAACTTTTCAACGCAACATTTCAAACGCTTTTCTCGGCCTGCTTTATATTTACGATACCACTTTTTTTTTTTTCTTCTTTAACAGTCACCAACTTCCCCTCTCTATCATTAACCCCAATACGTTCCTTTCCATATAGAATTCTCTTTTTGCGATGTCTGTGCAAAAGGTTTCAATTTTAGGAAATGAATCCATCCATGTGGGTTATGGTATTCAAGATCACATTGTGAAAACCGTTATCTCCACAAAGGCATCTTCGACTTATATCTTTGTTACTGACACGAATATGGCAGCCACAGAGCCATACGCCAAGTTAGAAAGCAAATTCAAGGCGGAATTGAAAGTAAGCAGACCTGAATCTCGTTTGTTGACTTACCAGGTTTCTCCAGGTGAAAATAACAAGAATAGAAAGACTAAAGCCATGGTTGAAGACTTCCTCTTGACCAAGGGTTGCACAAGAGATACCGTCATCATTGCCATAGGTGGTGGTGTTATTGGTGATATGATTGGTTTTGTTGCAGCCACCTTCATGAGAGGTGTCCGTGTTGTTCAAGTCCCAACTTCCTTATTGGCTATGGTTGACTCTTCTGTTGGTGGTAAGACTGCCATCGACACTCCATTGGGTAAGAATTTCATTGGTTCTTTCCATCAGCCAGAGTACATTTTCTGTGATATTTCATTCTTGGAAACTTTACCAGTCAGGCAATTCATCAACGGGATGGCAGAAGTTATCAAGACTGCTGCAATCTGGGATGAGCAAGAGTTCACTAGATTGGAGAATTTCGCTCCAGTTTTCTTAAAGGCTATCAACTCACCTAACAAAATCGAAGCATTGTCAGCAATAAAAGACGAAATTATCAAGCTTGTTCTTGGTTCCATTAGAGTCAAGGCCAAGGTTGTCACCGAAGATGAAAAGGAAGGTGGTTTAAGAAACTTGTTGAATTTCGGCCACACTATTGGACATGCAATCGAAGCTGTCTTAACTCCACAAGCCTTACATGGTGAGTGTGTCTCCATAGGTCTGATCTTGGAAGCAGAGTTATCAAGATACTTGGGAATTTTGTCTCCAGTTGCAGTTGCTCGTTTAGCAAAGTGTCTCTCTGGATACGGTTTACCCATCAAAGTTGATGAGAAAATGATGATCGAAAAGGTTGGCCACCGTAAATTGAAGTTACTCAACTTGCAAATCTTATTGGATAAGATGTCCATTGACAAGAAGAATGATGGTAGTAAGATCAGATGTGTCTTGTTGGAATCTATTGGTAAATGTTACCAACAAAAGGCTCATCAAATTTCTAAGCAAGATTTATCTGTCATATTAACCGATGAGATCTTGGTAAGTCCATTCGATTCAACTCAGGTTCCAAAGGAAAATGTTATCATACCACCAGGTTCCAAATCTATCTCCAATAGAGCATTAATCTTAGCTGCATTAGGTGAAGGAACAGTGAGAATTAAGAATTTGTTACACAGTGACGATACAAAGCATATGTTAACTGCGGTTGGTCTCTTGAAAGGTGCCACTATCAGTACTGAAGATAACGGTGAAACCATTGTTTTAACTGGTAATGGTGGTAAGATGGAAGCCTGCGAACAACAATTGTACTTAGGAAATGCAGGTACTGCTTCCAGATTTTTAACTACAGTTGCTGCTTTGGTTGGACAAGGACAAGGTGGTTTGAACTCCTGTGTCTTGACTGGAAATGCTAGAATGCAAGAAAGACCAATTGGCCCATTGGTTGATGCCTTGCGTGACAATGGCTCTACAATCAAGTACCTAAATAACGAAGGCTCTCTTCCATTGAACATTGAATGTGGTAAGGGGTTGAAAGGTGGTAGAATTGAATTGGCAGCTACAATCTCCTCTCAATACGTCTCATCTATCTTGATGTGTGCACCATACGCAAACAGCCCCGTTACTTTATCTCTTGTCGGTGGAAAGCCAATTTCGCAATTATATATTGACATGACTGTTGCCATGATGAAATCGTTTGGTATTGAAGTTACTAAATCTACTACTGAAGAATACACCTACCACATTCCACAAGGTGTTTACACGAACCCTAAGGAATATGTCATTGAATCTGATGCTTCGTCAGCCACCTACCCCTTAGCATTTGCTGCCATGACAGGTACATCTTGTACAGTTCCAAACATTGGCTCGTCTTCGTTACAAGGTGATGCAAGATTTGCAGTGGATGTGTTAAGGCCAATGGGTTGTAAAGTTGTACAAACTGAGACTTCCACTACAGTCACTGGTCCATCTAGGGGCCAATTGAAGGCATTGCCACATGTGGATATGGAGCCAATGACTGATGCATTCTTAACTGCATCCGTTGTTGCAGCCGTTGCTCAAGGTAAGACCTCAATTACTGGTATTGCCAACCAAAGAGTTAAAGAGTGTAACAGAATCAAGGCCATGGTTGACGAGTTGAAAAAATTCGGTGTGCACTGTGATGAATTACCAGACGGTATTGAGATTAACGGTATTAAGAATATCGATGACCTTTTGGTTCCTGGTGCTGCTACTGGTGGTATTAAAACTTATGATGACCACAGAGTTGCCATGTCTTTCTCTTTATTAGCTGGTATTTGTTCTGCCCCTGTCTTAATCTTGGAGAGATCATGTACTGGTAAGACTTGGCCAGGTTGGTGGGACATCTTGCACAGCAAGTTCAACATTGACTTACAAGGTTATGAACCAACTGCTCACAGCACTCACTCAATTGATATCAAGAAATCCATCATTGTTATTGGTATGAGAGCTGCAGGAAAATCAACTTTATCTAAATGGATGGCACACTTTTTGGGATTCAAGTTAATCGATTTAGACGATGAGTTCCAAAGAAAGGAATACGGTGGAATGGATATCCGTGACTTCATCAAGTTGCATGGTTGGGAAGCCTTCCGCAAACTTGAAACTGAAATTGCTGAAACAGTATTGGAAAAATACGGTACTGGCTATGTTATTTCAACTGGTGGAGGAATTGTTGAGGATCCACGCAACAGAGACTTATTGAAGTCATACGTTGCTGACGGTGGAATTGTGTTCCATTTACATCGTAGCTTAGATGAAACTGTTGTCTTCTTGAACAGTGACGCCACCAGACCAGCTTATGTTGATGAAATCAAGGAAGTTTGGAAGAGAAGAGAAAATTGGTATCATGAATGTCTGAACTATCATTTTTACTCTGCTCACTGTAAGGATGAGTACGAGTTTAAAAGATTACGTGGCTCATTCGTCAAGTACTTGAAACAAATCACCGGTATTGAGAGTGCAAAAATTCCAACCGATAGATCTACTTTCGTATGCTTAACTTACAAGGATTTGAAGGAAAGCGCTGATTTGGAAGAATTGACAAGCGGATGTGCCGCTGTTGAATTGAGAATTGATTACCTCAAATCATTCAAATCTTCCTTCGTTGCTGAACAAATTGCTATCTTAAGAAAGCACGTTACCGTTCCAATTATTTATACTATTAGAACAAAGAGCCAAGGTGGAAGCTTTGACGATGATGATCATGAATCTATTGAAAGATTGAGTCTTTTGGCCATCAAATTGGGTATTGAGTTCTTAGATGTCCAATTGACTTATCCTAGTGTATTAATCGATAAGATCATGGAACACAAGGGTTTCACAAAAATCATTGGTTCGCACCATGACTTCAGTGGAGACTTGAAGTGGCAAAACATTGAATGGGAAAATAAGTACCAACAAGCACTTGAATTGGACGTTGACATTATTAAATTCGTTGGAACTGCCTTGTCATTCCAAGATAACTTGCAATTGGAAGTTTTCAGAGAATCACATGTCAAGAAACCATTAATTGCTATAAATATGGGTGAGAATGGTAAGTTATCCAGAGTGTTGAACACAATTCTTACTCCCGTTACCCATTCTTTGTTACCAGCAAGTGCTGCACCTGGTCAATTAACTGTTGAGCAAATCAACCGTGCATTCTCTGAAGTTGGGGGTTTGTTGCCAAAAAAGTTTTACATTGTTGGTGAACCAATTGGTCACTCTAGACTGCCAGCATTGCATAATGCTGGTTACAAGAAGCTTGGGTTACCTCACTCTTTCGAAAAGTTTGAAACCTCCAATGCTCAAGAAGTTTACGAGAAGATTATCAGCCAAAAGAATTTTGGAGGGTTAGCAGTTACTATTCCTTTGAAGTTGGATATAATGAAGTACACCGAAGTCTTGTCAGAAAGTGCTAAAACTATCGGAGCTGTAAATACTGTTACAATCAACAAAGATGGCAAAGTGGCGGGTGACAATACTGATTGGTTTGGAATCACAAATTCATTTTTGAGATTCGGGGTCCCTGAAAGTGTCGTGTCGCAAACCGAAATCAATGGTTTGGTTGTTGGAGCTGGTGGAACTTCTAGAGCTGCTGCATATGCTTTGAACAAGATCGGTTGCTCTAAGATTTACATGGTTAACCGTACTGCATCAAAATTGAATGAAGTTGTTGAGACATTGCCAAAGGAGTTTAACATCGAAATAATAGACACCATCGAGAAGTGTGAAAGCGCTTACCCTGTTTCTATTGCAGTTTCCTGTGTTCCTGCTGACAAACCATTGGATGCTGAGTTATTGAAGAAGGTGGAAATCTTGTTAAGCAAGGGTAAGAAGTTGCATGATGAAGGAAAAGTGTCATTTGTTCCTACATTACTTGAAGCAGCATACAAACCCAGTGTTACTCCAATTATGACCTTAGCTAGCGAAAAGTTCCACTGGAACGTTATCCCTGGAGTTGAGATGCTTGTCAACCAAGGTGAAAAGCAATTCGAGATCCATACCGGGTACACTCCTCCATACAAAACTATCCATTCTGCGGTTGTATCTGATAATTAGATAGAAGTCAGACAAGCAACCTTTGATGGAAACTAATATTGAAAGTAATTGATTTGAAAAGAAGTAAAAAATAATTAAAAAAGACGATACGATTCGTATATCTGTGAATATAGAGAGCCTTGTTAATTAAATGATTAAATAGAACATAATATAATTCCTGACGTTTTACATATACTCTTCTTGGTAGGGATGGCTGCAAAATAAGCAAAAAGTATAATACGCGCGCGCGGTTTGAAGTATATTATGTCTCTAGAATAGGAAATTGTCAATATGACATAGACTAAACGTTTGTTCCCCATTTTTCACCAGTATTATTCCCATTCTTACATACTGTTATTGTTTTGCCCTTTTCGAGAGAACTGCACTGATCCACTTATTTGATTAGTGCAACTCTCTTTGAATATAAGATGTCACGTACTACACAAACCACAGGGTTCGGAGGAAGAAAAAAAAAAAAAAAAAAAAGGCAAAGAAAAAAAAAAAAAGAAATAAGAATTCGGACTTTCTCGGACTTTTTGCAAGCAATGCCATAAAATGCAACCAAAAATAAAAGAAAAAGTTGACTCTGCATGCATGAAAATCTTAGTGAGACTTGCTACCAAAAAAAAAAAGCATAGCCATGCACCATATCCTCAATTGTGTTTTGGATAAACTGAGATCATGAATGGATCAAAGATAAATACTATAAAGGCGAACATCCCCCTTTGGAAAGCATCATGACTCTTTCGATTCCTTTTCGTTTATTACTTTATTTGCCTAAAGTCTAACAGAAATAAGCTTAAAGGTGTCACTGCCCCTCCTCTGACTTTTCTGAGGGGAAAGGATTTTGGGGCCCGCCCTTAAGACTTTGCCTCTCTTGAATAGCATTCCTACAGTGAGTTCGCTAACTTTTTCTCTTGCTTATTTCTTTTTTTTCTCATATTTTTGTACTTGTATGCAGGTGCATCGGTTTTTGCACTCGTACGTGATGAGGGGTTTGAGAAGTATAAGGTTTTAAAGGAATGTCTTGTAGTACATATATAAACATAGATGCCTTAGGGAAAAAAAAAAATGCTACATGCATTCTTTAGGTTTATAATAATTTGTCATCATATCTATCATCTTCAATAGAATACGCATAAAGCTGAAGAAACATGATAGCCTTGACATCCAGAACAATAAATATAGGGACATCCTGTGTATCTGTCGAGAGCAGAAGAAGATATGTCACGTCGTTGTTATCGGGCGTAAGAACATACTTTTCGTTCCACTTGAAGGACTCTAACGCATCAACTACAACCGGGGCTGACACAAAGAACACTCCACCAGCATACATTCAATACCCCCTCATAACTAAGGACCAACAACAGACAATCACCACCAATGACATGTTCAAGTTTGATTACTCATACGCGTCATTTGCCCATCACTCATTCAAAAGTGATCCCACCATTCATTCCTTGTCTGACTTGACAGAACCTGCCAAATTGAATTCCCTTTTACCACGTAGGAGACCGCACGGCTCTCCAGTCGATACGTTGTCGATCAAGGCCGGTGATGACGCTATGTTGGTGTCTCCTACTGTCATGGCTATTGCGGATGGTATATCTGGTTGGGAATCCAAGGGTGAGAACTGTTCCTCTGGCATTTGGTCAAGATCAATGGTTGAGACTTTATCAAGATTAATGACCGAATACAAGTTGACTCACACACCCCATCATTTGAACAAGAGAGATATCGACCAAATATTGGATGATTCGTTTCTCCATACCTCCCATTTGATGGACTTGCAGGATTTACGAGGCTCTTCCACGTTGGTATTGTCCATGTTGTCGGGAGATCATTTGAAGATGATCTCTATAGGGGACTCAAAGGTTTATCTTATTCGTGATGGTGAAATAGTCAAAACAAACGAAGAGCAGATGATTAGCACTTTATGTCCTCAGCAAATTGGCACACAAACTCTCCTGCAGTTGCCTCTGGAGATGGCATGGGTTGATTCTATCAAACTCAAGGAAAATGATGTTATCGTTATGTGCTCTGATGGTATCTCAGATAACTTATACGAATGGGAAATCGCTCACTATGTCGATGAGTCAATGCAAGGAAATGTGAACTTGAAGAAGATTGCAAATCTCTTGGTTCTGAAGGCTAAGGAAGTTGCATTCGATGACTATGCTTGCACACCATACAACGATAAACTTAAAGCAGCTAATCTTGATAAGAGAAGTTCTGGAGGCAAACTTGATGATATGTCGTTATGTATTGCCAAGGTGAGTTTGAAAAAGACGGATAAAGGTAAATAAACAGGGGGAACGCTTTGGTAAATCTGTTTTGAAGATTCCAGCATTCAAGGTTTTTTTCTGCTGGTAATGATAATAGTATCATTATTATTAATAATTTTTTGGTTTAATATTGGGTTATGTTAGGATTGTTTGCGTGTTTCTTCAATATAGATATGAAGAAGCCGTTATATAGAGTAATAGAAAATAAGCAGATTGATATACTCTGCTTGAAATTAATTATACAACTTCAGCATTTTTTGATAACAAGAACACTATGTAGCTTACTTCCGTTCACCTTTTTGTTACTTACTCGAATTACGTAAAGTTTCTATAATAAATTTGATTAATACTTATATCTACTTAATCTGTGAGGTTGATAAAAAATTCATCTCTTTAAACGGAGGCCATCTCTGAGAAGTATTGTCTCAAGATTAGGGACAACATTTCTGGAAGCTCATTTATATTTCTTACGATGACATAGAACTCGAAAGGGAAAGTATCCAAATACTTGGTGACTTTCAAGTTTGAAGTTCCTGTGGATGGGTCAGTTTCATAGTTGACTTGACTCATATCCAAAATCGACTCGTTTGAATTGATACCATCGATGACAACAAAGACCAACATTATCTTTTGTTCTCGAGCTCTTCTAACTAATCTTTGAACAGTCTGATGATCTTCGCAAACACCATCGGAAAGAATAATCTGTAATTGCCACAAATCTGACGAAGTGGTTGCCTTTGCATCCTCAAAGATCTTCAAACTCTGTTTGCAGAGATTGGTAATATCTGTCTTTGTTTGCTTAAAGTCAAACCACTGGAATATTTTAGCTCCGCTTTCTTGATTATTGAATGGTCTATCAAAAGGATGTACGACCTTAACATCTTCTCCGAATCTCACGATTGACAAGCCGCCGGATTCTAATTGGGTTAATGCCTTTGAAACCAATGCAATACTATGGAATGCTAATTCAGTGGATTTACTTTCACTCATGGATTTCGAATCGTCGATAGCGATCATAATTTGATATTGACGCTTCGAAGGTTTAGTTCTTCTCAACCAGATTTTATCTTTTCTGAAATCGGAAGCAATATAAGGAATAATCCTCTTCATATTCAAACGCTTACCAGTCTTGTAGTCTCCACGGAGTTTAGTCGCTAACGTGGGCTCTAAGATGAGCCTGAGTTGCTCGCACAAACCTGAAGCTAGTTCTTGGGTTGCAAGTTCACTGTTTTTCCACAATTCTCTTGCCTCGATTATATCAATTGGGGGAACATTGAGATCCATCTTTCCAATATCAACTTCGAGTTCTTCTTCGTCATTGTCTTCTTCTGAATCCAATTCCATCTGTGGGTCGTTGTTGGCCAAGTCGAAACTTTCATCTTTAACATCTTTATCGTCATTCTTGTTCCCATTTCCAGCAGTCTGTCCTTCAAAATCACCGTCATCTTGAGGCTTCTCAGAAGTCTCATCCTCCTCCTTTGCTTCTTCTTCTTCAGTAGGTTCTTCTTCATTACTATCTTTATCTTCGACTCCATCCTCTTCATCTTCTTCTTCTTTGACCTTTGTTTCTTCCATTTCATCGTCAATGGCCATGTCATCATCAACAGACTGAACTTGATCTTTTTCGGCGGATCCTAATGCTTGTGTATCAAAATCAGCGTTTTCACCTTCTAAGTGTTCGAATTCATCAGGTCTTTCGTTAGCTCCCTTGTTGTCATCCTTTTTCTCTTCTTCTCTTGTTGACGCTTCTTGAATTTCTTGTCTACGACGATGGAATTCTTTCAAGGAATCACCGAGTTGCTTCAATGATTCACGAGCCATGTCTCTAGCGTCCTCATTTTTCTGCTTCTCTTCCTCTTTTTTCATATCTTGTTGAGCATCGGAAGAAGCACCACCAGTAGCACCAACGTCATTATTTTCTTCAGATACTTGATTATCGGCACCTTCACCTCTCTCACCAGATTCCTGCTTCACGGCCGTTTCTACATCAACCTCGTCATTCGCAGCCTCATCATTTGCACCATCAACTCCTTCGGCCTTTTGTTCATCTTTGGCACTTTCATCATTATTTCCACCTGATTCATCTTCCTTGCTCTCTTCATCTTTTTCACCAAGAGCTTCTTCTTCGGATTCCATACCTTCGTCCTCATTGACATCAGCATTGGTTTCACCAGATTCTGGCTGTTCCTCCTCTTCACCTTCTTCTTCACCTTCTTCCTCTTTGCTACTTTCCTCGCCCTCTTCCATATTAGTGTCTTCATTGATTTCCTCTAAACCTTCATCTTCATCCTCATTGTCATTCTTTTCTTCATTTTGATCAACATCCATCTTATCTTCAAAACCTTCTCCATCTTCATCATCTGCTTCTGCATCACTTTTTTCATCTCCTGAATCTAAGTTCAAATCATCAGGAAGGTCCAAAGCCTCGGACTCCGGAACGTGATCTTCGAGCTGTTCGTTCTCTTCATTCTTTACCTCATCCTCTTGTTCACCAACGTCCTTTTCGTTATCCTCATCATCTCCTTCATTATCTTCTTCCTCTTTATCGTCTTGTTCTTCCTCATCAGGATTCTGTTGGTCTTGCGTCTGCTTGTTCTTGTTTTCCACATCATCGTCCTCGTTTGCTTCCATGTTATCTTCGTCCTTATTGGCATTATCTGGCATTTTTTCTGAATCCTTCTCTTTACTGTTTTCTTGTGCTTCTTCATCCCACATCTTATCGTCGATTGCATTGGGATCAAGATCATCAAGATCGTCAATTTCTTCATCTAACTCGTTATCTTCCTCATCATCTTTATCATCACCTTCATCATCATCCTCTTGATCTGAAGCATTCTCAAGTTCTCCTGCCATATCCCCTTCGATATCAACAGCATCGTTATTGTCTTCTTCTTCACCATCATCCTTTTCCTTATTTTCTTCGTTAGGCTGTTGAGCATCTTCGGTTAAATCTTCGTCTTCTTCAACGTCCTTCGAGTTATTTGTTGCACCTTCACCATCACCTAAACCGGTACCTTCTTGCAAGTTGTTGTCATCCTTTTGCTCGGTGGGTGGCTCTGGAGAGCAAAAACCCTTGGTAGCTAAAAGATATAAAGAAGAACTCAACAAGAATGCACCCTTTGAAGTTTCAACATAGTTTCTCCTAACTTTAGTCAATATAACATTTGCTAATTGAAGGTACTTTTTGATGATTGGGATCGTGAAGGCAAAAAGTGCTGCAGATAATTTGGATGTTTCCACATTATGCTCAACCTCCGAAGCAATTCGTAAAACACGTTGAATCTTTTGGGCAATTTTACGGTGATGCAAGGCTTTAGTGAATGCAATCATTTTTTGTTGTGAAAGTGAAAGCCAATTTTCATCTTCTTCTTTTATTGGCTCTCCATCTCCTTTCTCAGACATAACCTTTTGAACACACAAAATTATCGCATTTGACAAGTCTCGTAATTCGCCTTCAACTTGTTCAACATGTAAGTCATCTTCTCTAGTTTTGAATTCATGTATTATCTCGTAGTTTTGAATCGAAAACCAGTCTAAAATTGAGTCTGCAATGTAAGACAATTTTTCGTGTCCAGATTGTGACTTCCAAGCCTGCAATTCGACTATCATATGATTCTCTGTAAAATCCTTGAATTCCTCTATCATTGAGGTCTCATCATCAACAGCAGTAATCAAGTTATCAATTGAATCAATATTCCTCAACTTGACTGAAAACTCACTAAGCTTTAGCTTCATTGAATAAAATGTATCCAAACCAGCGGAATCTGTCTCGCTGAATTGATTTACCGCTTGGACGTTTTCGATTGCAAAATCAATCAATTTTTGTAGCCAATGCAAACAGTGTTTGACGGTATTGATATTCACGGTAACTGATTCTCTAATACTTCCTTTGATCATCGAAACTTTTCTGCTCAAAACGGAATTTGAAAGTTTGGACATCAAAGCGGCTCTCTCCTCTATTTCTCTAAGTGATGTGGAAAGCTGGACTAATGGTTTTCTGGTGGACGTTAATGAAAAGATAAGGTTCTCGGCAGCGGCAAGACCCTTATCGGCATCTGATTGTGGCACTCCTTCAGATAACCCTCCTGAAACAGACGCTCTGAGTCTTGGAAGTAAATCAAGAATACGATAATAGTACGCGTCGCATCCTTTCAACATTTTTGACTCCTCGAACGATTTGCTGTTACAAATCAACATCGTTACGGATTCTTGCATTTTAAGAATATCCGAACGAAGGCTGGTCTTCAAGCCCATTCTGCGAAGCTCCTTAAGCGTATCACTAAGTAATTTACGCTTCTGAGTTAATAAGGTTGCAATCAACTTCTTATTATCTTTCTTCAACTCTTTGGGCGTCTCATTACGGAGCCTATCCATTTCTTGTAATATCTCGCCGGCATAGTCACTAAGGGAAGGTACTGAATCTTCTGCAATACGAGAAATGTATACTTGCATATTGCTTGAGACTGTGTTGAGATTCTGTAATCTCTGAGGTCTTTCAGACCATGTTGAAACTGTTGTGACTAACATGTTGATATCATTTCCTGATATTCCCCATTCTTCAGATATGTTTTCCGAAACTGCAATTTCTTTTGAAACAACAACCTTTTCCTCCATCAGAATTCCCAGTTCAATGATCGAGGTAACTGGAATCGATAATAGGGCACGGTACTTTCTAACAATCTTGTAAAGATTATTATGCGAACGACGTGCACTTTGCTTCAAAGCGTCAATGTTAACGTCCTTCCAACTTGCTAACAAGATTACTTCAGAGACATCTTTCTCCAACAGTTTCCGCTGCTTTGTCACATTGTTATTGACAATGGGTACAAACTGTTTGTAAAAGGTGATGAAATTACAAAGTGATTCATAAACCACGTAATTTGCTCCCTTGATAATTTTAACATGGTTACCAAATGCATTGATGAGATCCAAACGCTTTTCGAAGTCACCATACGTTGCTTGACCAATGAAAACGTTCAAGGCGGAAATAAGCTTAGTTTCAGAATTTTCCCCTTCTTCATCAATGTTGCTCAATTCAGGAATTATTATTGTTTCAAAAAGATAGAACCACCAACGGCCTAAACTCTTTTCAACAGCGGAGTCCTCAAACACAAAGAGTGCCTTCCAAGTGGAGAGTTCCAACTTTCTCCATGATACAATCAATTGAGTCAATACATCAAAGTGGACTTTGAGGCTAACTTGACTACTGGCGTACTTTTCCCACTCGGCAACATACGTATAAATTTGTTCAATCTTTTGGAGTAATCGAGCTAATGGTGTATCAATTGGGAATGACAAATACTCATCACAAATCCGTGAAATGTTTTGCAAAGTGGCATGTTCCGGCCATTGCACAAGAAGTTTTGAATTCGAAATTACTAGTTGCTTGATGACAGCGATTGATCTTTTCGATTCTGAGGGAGAAGCTCCTCTATAAAAGTCCAAATTAGTCTTGTCTTGAGAATCTTTAAAGGCATCTAATGTATAATTCATACTTGAAATAAGTGAATTCAAAGTACCTGGAGCACTGTCTTTCGAGAAGTCTGCCATAAAGTCAAATAGTAAAGAGTGGACTTTGTTACCTTCTTTTATGAGGGCAGGAAGTTCGAAATGGCTTGCTTCTGGGTTCAGGAACGATGAAACGTATAATTGGGAAATATCTGAATATAATTCTTCGTAAACAGATTCAGCATTATTGAGCTTGCTTGTTTCAAAGGATGAATCCATAACTTCTTCATAATCTGGAAACATTTCTTTGAAATCACCTTCCAAATCACTAGTAGGATCGGTATATTTGTAAAGGTTTCCTTGAGCAGCTTCTAGTTCATCTTTTTTCATACGGCGTAAAGACCAGCGATAATAGAGAGACTGAAAGGATTGTTCAAACACTGAATCAATGCCACCATCAACTTCAGAGCTTATCATACCAGCTGCCTTGTGAGAAAAGCAAAGTCGAATGAAAAAAATCATTATTTTTTCAGGAATGACTGAGTCGACGCTGAATGATTTAGCGAACTCTTTGATCAAATTGAAGTTATGCACAACCTTCTTTGGACTAGTCAATTCAGTCGTATCAGTGGACCAAGCACTGGAGACGCCCGAGTATTTAGAAGGTGTTCTCGTATTCTGAAGAGAGATTAAGTCAAAACCAAGTTTCATACCATAAACAAATCCCTTCAAGATATCGTTCAAGTCGCCATAAACTGTGTAATTCTGTGACAAACGAAGTAGAAACTGTGAGGAGTTGGCCTGAAACATGTTGAGTAGCCCTTGGCTCTTATCAAGGTCTTCAAGGTCTTGAGCTGCCTTGAGTAGGTCTTCAATTGGCCTTACGTCAATGGTAGAAGTCAAGAATGCCGACCATTCTTCGAAAAGGCTATCGATTGATGCATCTGGACGGTATACCTTTGGCTTTTCCGATTTCTTTGAGTCGATAGATTTCTGCATTGCTGATTCTATAATAGTTTCAGCATCGATCTGTTCATCTCCAGAAATCACACTTCTAGTAATTTTCCAAGAATCAATAAGAGATTCGGCATCCTTTTGGTGACGTTGGAAATTGTCAAACAAAATATAATCAGAAATAGCTGGATCATATGCGGATGTTGGTACATACAATTGTACAGATCCACACGCAAAAAGAACCCACGCTTTTCCTAATATCTCAAGATTATTTTCAGTGCTACTTGCAACCATGAACAAGGACGGGAAGAAAAACTTCTCGAATACTTGCAATATCCTAACATCAATGCTTATCGACTTAACTTGCTCAATGATAGATTGCACTGAGGCTAAAGTTGTCTCGCAACCTTGTAATTTTTGCAGCTCTTCCTCTATATGAATATTAACAATCTCAATTATCCAATTGAATAATAAATGACTGAAAATACGGCTTCTTTTTTCCATTACTGCTTCTGATGAAGTCACCAAAGCACTCCTAAAAGAAGAAATATCATCAAGATTTTGTTCTAAGTATTTACCAGCACCATTGCCTAAGCGCTGACATTTGTACAAGGTGCTTAACATCACCTCATTTGAAAACAAACCATTCACCAAAGAATAGAATTTGCCCTGAGATGCGGGCCACAAGCTGTCGAATATTACCGGGTAAGGGGAAAAATCATCCAATTTATTCTCCCTAAGACAATCTAAAGCGGTGGATCTTCCGCTTGAGATTTTCAAATCAGCAAGTATAGAAGCTGTATTTTCACTCTTCTTCATTAAGCCTTGTGATTCCACCAAATTAGTAAGAAGGATGTATTCACTTTTCAACACATTGTCTCTCTTCACTATAAATTCATTCGACATATCTCTTAACTTGTTTATTCCTGATTCTAAGTCGAAACAGAATGAAACAAATGCCTCTGAGCTCAAAGGCGATTCCAGATCATAAGTTTGTATGTCCTTGTAAATATTGACTATAACTGAACGCAATGATTGCACCGCATGGTTTGCATCTTTGAATTGTTGACTGGCAACGAGATCAAATAACGAAGACAACCGTAAGATTTCCTCTGACTGGTTCCAAGAAGCTCCTGACGTTGGATATGTGGCACGCATTCTCTCCCAGATTTTTGCTATGGAGAACCCTGATGTGAGAGTTAATTCGTCAGCGAAAGAATCGACAATTCTTTGTAAAGCATCTTTGCTTTCTACGCTATTTCTAGTATCCTCACACCAAGAACGAACAAGATCTTGATATACCCTCAATTTAGATTCATCTTGCTTTCCTGAAGTTAGAAGAAGACATTTCAAAATCAGCTGAAGTTGTACAAGTGACTCGAAATAGTTGCCTGATAAGTCAAAAAGTGAAACATCATCACGGAAAGCCCTAAATCTAACTGCTGTGGCGATATATTCCTTAACTTCCAATATGAACTTGTAGATGTTAAGTCTCGGTGGCTTTTTGATATTACGACCAAGCTGGAAAGCTGCTGATCTTTCAATATATGACAAATCGCCAAGCTTCTTCCCGATAGCAGATTCTTCCAATTTACTAAGAAGGCGAGCAATATCCCAATTGCCTGTAATAGCCTCAAAGAAGAACAATGGTTCAGAACTTCTCAGAATCACAGTGTCTAAGCTGTTGAGATAGGCGTTCATGAGTGGTAATAAGGACTGGTTCTTCAAAAAGTTCTCTTTAGAAGGCAAAATATTATCTGCGATTTCTGCCTGAATAGGTTCATATATTTTGAAAAGCTTTCTCAAAGTTAAATCGTTGAGAAGAATTTCATCATACTTCGAGCCAAAGAGTTGAATTAGTTCCTTAGTGATATTGTTGTATTCCTTTGATTTCTGTACTAACTCAATCCAGAGGGGAAGTATCTGTACCAAGTTGAATGGGATAACACTGACAAGAGTATTGAGGAGTTCTTCGTTCTTTTTCGATGACAATTCGATCGAGTCGTCTACCAAAGCAAACGAACGTTCCAATGAACGTTGAGAAGGCAAAAATCCAGAAACTGGGACTCCGTGATCTTCCGAATCCAGTTCTTTCTGTTCAGATTGCGTTAACATGTTTCTATCAAAGTTTGTCATTCTTTCATCTAATGTTAGAACGAAAACTTCAATACCTCTGTTTCTCATAGCTCTTGATAATTCTCCGTACTTCGGGTCAACAGTTAAAAAAAGACGGAAGTTCGGATGAGGAACTACTTCTCTAGGTTTACCATCGACAGTACTGCATTCATTGATAACCAAAGTTCCGTTAACTTCCAACAATGAATTTAATCTGTCAAGAACAGATGGACTACAAAGGTTGGCATTGTCCAATACTAACCAATGTCCTTGCTCCACTGCTCTCACTAATAACCCATCGAACCACTCGAAGCGGACGCTGTTTGCTTTCAGTTCTTGTACTTTCTTTTCTAACACCTTCGAAGAGGAAAGTAAGTTCGATAAATCTGTACTATTGTACACACTTGAAAAGCTCTCTAGTCTAGAATGTAAGGCATGAGGGAAGTCATCAATCTGTATATCATCCCTGCTGTCAATGAATTGAATAAATTCCAATGCTTGGTTCATTATAGCAGGAGCGGTTGCTTGTGCCTTTAAATTAGCAAGTACTGAAGACACAAGTATTTTCCTCGTAGCAAGCGCTAAACTGGTAACACATCTTTCAACTTCCACTTGTTCGTATCCTCCAAGAATATCCATACTATCGACATCACTGTTCATAGCAAATTCATCTAGTTGGGCACCCACACTCTCAGCAAGATATCTAATAAGTTCCGTTTTACCGGAGTTAGTGGATCCTGTAAGAATGAGAGGTAATTTCAAGTTAATACATCTGATAGCTGTTTCAAGTAAGACAAAATTACTTTGGAGAGGGTATCTAAAAGAAACTTGGTCTCCATGGCTTGCGATTGTATTTTGAATTGGTTCATTTCTAGAAATGAGAGCGCCTCCCGCTTGAATATACGATTCGGTAATGGCAAAATAATTGTCCCGGTGTTGAAGATACTCTTCCTCAAAAACTTCTAGATAAAGGTTCTGAGCTTTCTGCCTATCGTCAGAAGATCTAAAACGTTGAAACACAATCATGTTCAAAAACTCAGAGGGGGATAAATTAGTAGCTAATCCCTTTGTATTGTACAAGTCTAACCAACGTAATGTGTCACGTAAGTTGAACTCCCAAGGTCCACCAACGCTTCCGAAGGATTTCTTCAAAGACACTTCGTGCTCAAGTCTGGAAATGTATTTGATCATTTTCGAGCTAGTTTCTTTATCAACCTTCGGGTACAAATGCTGGGAAATTAAGTTCAAATCTTCTTCCTTCAATACATCAACATAGACAACTGAAAAACGGTTCACAAAGGATTTGGGTAACCCCTTTCTTCCACCACCTTGGTACTGTGGATTTTGAGCGGCGAAAACAACAAAATCAGGATGTTTTTCAAATGTTTTGTCTAATTCTGGGATATAGGCACTCCCTCTGTGGTCCAAACAGGCGTTTAAACCCTCGAGGACAGATTGCGAGGCCAAATTCATTTCATCCAATAATACCCACTCTCCATTCTGCATGGCCCTGAGAAATGGTGCATCTCTCCAAATAAACTCGCCAGTTTTACCACCTTCAGCTGGGGCGTCACTACCAAAGAGATCAACCAAATCAGTCTGTTCAGATAAATTTATTCTAACGAGCGGGTTACCGGTAGCTTTTGCAAGGGCAGATACCAAACTGGTCTTTCCGACACCTGGGCTACCTTCCAATAAAATTGGCTTGTTAACTTGCATGGCTCTGATAACCCTCATTGTGTTTGCTGCAGTAGTTGGTGCATCCAAATTGAACAGCAAAGCTTGGTTTCCAGGGGCATCAAACTTGATATCCAAACTGAACCCACCGCAAGTCAACTTTCTCTCATTGACTTTCACTGCAACAGAGCTGGTATAATATTCTCTCATATCTTTGTTGACCAACTCAGACAACTTATCAATAGAGACGAGCTTCTCCTGCAATAGTCTTTGTTCATTTTCTGCCAAGTACGCAGTGTTATTTGTACCAAGTGAGTCAATAAATACCATTGCAGCCCCATTTAAGAATGCAAAAAGTTTATCAAAATTAGAGTCCGCAGAAACAACTGAATTGATGAATTGAACCCAGGCAAGAATATCTCTTAATGATATAACCCCACTAGAAGCATTTCCAGAACCATACCTTTGTCCATACCATTCGGAATATTGAACTAATGGTTCACATAATTCACTTGAAATGTTGCACTCTAATTTAGCGGCAACAATTTGACGAACATCATCAAAGTTTTCCATTGAGGGAACCCAGATTTCCGTGAATCTATTTCTTAATGCTGGTGAAAGCTCTTTTTTTCCATAGTCACCACCTGGATTCATAGTTGCCAAAAATTCAAAGCCCTCAGAGGCAGTAACAAAAGAGTCGTCATTTCCTTTCTCAGCAAGAAGCAAGGTTCTTTCTGGCTCTAAGACAGAATTCAAACGCTCTAAAACGGAATCATCAGCCAAGGAAATTTCATCAAGAAGGAAAAAATTACCAGTTTTCATGGCTTGTACTAATGGACCATCGTTCCAGTCGAATAAAACGGATGCATTTCTTCTTCCTTCATCAATTTCCTGAATCAACTGAGAGTATAAGATGTTTTCCTTCTCATCTTCTTGAATTCTTTCTCTCAAGGAGTCATAGACTTTTAACAACTCATCTAGTTTTGAATCATCCAAAGTGACCTCAACTCCCAACTTGTTCATCAAAGACATTAAATTATTCCATAATAAGCTTTGCGTCTCAAATCTATGACGTACGGGTCTTTGCGCTCCCAAAATATCACCAGTTTCGGTATTCTGATGGGCGTTTACAGTGATCAACTTTTTACCAAGGAATTTGGCAATGATTTGACAAACCGTCGTCTTACCACATCCAGTCTCACCAACCAACAACAAAGGCTCCTTGTACTTCATTGAAGTGAAAACAAGAACAGCTAATCGTCTCATAGCTTTGGTCCAAACAATTGCATTAGAGTCATCTTTGGACTTTTCAATGATTTCGGGTAAATTAGCTTCGATTTCAAGCTTCGAATAAAAATCGTCCATATCCAATTTAACTCTCATGACTTTTTCGATTGTTTCCTTGACTATTTGTTTCTCTTCAGCTTTACGAACCCTTTCTGCCAACAACATAAATCCGTTGGCAGCTAACTCCTCGTAACCGACAGCGTCTCTTTTCGCCCATCTAAATAAATCTCTCAATGTTGCAAAAGAATTCTTTTGTTCGAACAACCTAGTAGATTGACGTTGGATCGAAAGCTGTCTATAAACTTCCACAATTTTCTTTCCGTAAGAGGGTGCGATTTGGCATCGCTCTCTCAAGATAATTTCCAATTCATCCTGAGGAATATCATCAAAATGTAATTCGAGAAATCTATTACGGAATGCTCTTGACAACATTTTACGACCACCGTATAATCCAGGAGGGTTTTGTGTTGCGAACAACATGAAGTCAGGATGTGGCCTAATCACTTCCTGGGTCTCAGGTATGAATAATTCTCTGTTGTCGTCAAGCAAACGATTCAATGCTTCCAATACATCTGTGGGAGCAAGGTTCAATTCATCAAGCACAATCCAATGTCCTTTTCTTAATGCTTCAACAAGAATACCTTCTTTGAAAACCAATTTTCCGCTGGAGTCTGACATATAAGTACCTAAGTACTCTTGTAAATCTGTATGTTCGTGGTTATTTATTCTGACGAACTCATGGCCTGTAATGTTTGCTAAATATTGAATCATGGACGTTTTCCCGGCAGAGGTAGGACCCTGAATCAAGACTGGAAACCTACGTCCCGCAGTAGCTCTAACTAAGTTGAGCATATTCTTCTCCACAAATGGAGTAATGATATAATGAGGTTGAGGAATAATCTCACCTGGGCCCCTTCTCATCCAATAATGTTTGAATTGAACATAGCCTGGTCCTGGTGATGGCGGACTTTGATTTAAAACAGATTTTGCATTCTTCAACCTACCAAGCATGTACTTGACAATCTCGGTACGTAAAATGCTTTCCGATTTAGCGTTTAGTAAAGTAAGGTATGACATGGAGAAGGCTTCGTACAAAGATCTTCTCAAACCATATATGCCAACTATATCGCAAACATACGTTAATGTCCGAGTTAATGTTCTGATACTAAAATGTGGCCTCTGGTTTGCACCATCCACAATTTTGTTTTCCTCTGACAATCGCTTGGCACATAAATACAACTCAGCAATGTCATTTCCGACCCATTCATCGGCTACTGCAAATCTGCCAATGTATTGATCAATAATGGATAACAAATCTTGAATATCTTTATCGGGCGAGTGAACATAAAGTTCTGTGAATCTAGAACGAATACTCAAGGGTAAATCCCTCTTCCCGACATCTGTCGAGGGATTCATACATCCGAATATTCTGAAGTCAGGGTGTGCAACAATTGACTCCACGTCACCCCTTTCAGTCAAAAGAATCGACCTTTGCTGGGCTGACTCTGTAAGTAAATCGGCAATACTTTCTAAAGTATCAGAAGAAGCCAAATTAAGTTCATCAAGTAAGAGCCAATCACCATTACGAACAGCTTTCACAAGTGAACCTTCTACGAAACTGAATACGAAAGCTGAAGAGTCAAGCGTACTTGATTGAACTTCAAAGTCATGCACTCTTTGCTCGAAGTCAACCCACTTTTCAAGCAAGACAGATTTTTCCTGGGGTTGTAATTTACGCCTCTTTTGGCTTTGTCCATCAGCTTCTTGAATTTGTTCTTCTTTTACCTCCAAAACTTCTTTTGCCATTCTAATTGCTTCTAACCATAATTTTATGACATTTTTCCATTGGCTTTTGTTGAAGCATTTTGTTAGCATTTGCGCAAATCTTTCATTCTTCTTCTTGGAAAAACTAGCAATAAACAAAGTCTCGAATATCTCTTGTAAGGGGACGGCAATCGTCTTTGTGTTTACTGGTTTATACCCACCCAATAAATCCCCTGATTCTGTTTGTTGGGATACGTTGATTACTGTTAATTTCTTGTTCATCATCTTTGCGACTTGTTGAACTACAGTGGTCTTACCGGTACCTGTTTCACCAACCAATAGGACAGGTTCCATCATCTGAATGGAAACGCCAATCTGCTCCATCAACCTGAGAGAGTGGTTTGTACGAGCAAATGAATTTGAAGAGGTTTTGCTTGCTAAAATCCTATCGCTAGAATGCTTGGGCAACATGGCCCTTCCTACCTTGAGCATTGAATCATTGTTAATAAACACAGGTATATGTTTTGTCATGTACAAGTTAATTCTTGAGCTTGGGATCTCCAATCTCTCTCCTATTGCGTTTACTAATGGTATCAATGCAGCGTGCTCAGTAATAGCAGAACCAAAGCAGTCTATAGTTTCTGCAAATATTTGATCGTAAATATGTTGAGACAATAATCCATCAGTCGAAGTAACACCTTCGCTTTGAAGCATTGAACTACATCTCGAACACAATTTCATTAGATCTCTAAAAGAGATAACCCTTGGATGAGCTCCTCTATTCAAGGTGACAAAAGATGATGTGCTGTAAATTTTGACAATGTCATTGAAGCAGGCAATAATCTTTGGAAGTAGTCTACCTAAAATAGGAAATCTGCTATGCAAAATATTTTTTAAATCCGAGTCTTCTGGACTTGGTACATTCACCAAGGACCACAAACGAAGACCGATCAAATCAGGCAATTTGTCGCTTTCGGACCTAATTGTTGATATTAATTGAAAGCCATTTTTAGCCTTTATAACTTCTCCTCTAGAAGGTATAGTCAATTCACGCTTTTCTAACAAAGTCAAGAGTACTGATAACACCTCAGTTGGCGCCTGGTCAATATCCTCAATGATGACCCATCTACCTTGTTGCACAGCGGTAGTCAATACACCAGATCTCCATTGAAACGTGCCTGGCTTTTCACCAGATGCATAAGTGCCCAATAATAACTTCGCATCCGTTTGTTCACCTAAATGAATCTTCACTATGGAATGCTCGTATGACATTCTTTTTGCTACCTCATTGATCAAAAAAGTCTTACCAGCACCAGCGTTACCGTAAAGCATCGTAGGATGGTTCTTCTGGATGTTAGTAGCTAACTTTTCAAGTACACTAACTGCATTGTCAGTCTTCACAAAATCGGGAGATGAATAGGAAATGTTCTTTGCGCTACGGAATCCTTCGAACAACTTAGGAACTAAGACCCCGCAAATGGACACGACCTTGGTTGATAAGTTTACTGGCTCGATGGTAAAATCGTTACTCTTTTGAGATTTGAATGGAAAATCTATCTTGAGGCTGGTAACTTTCGAGAAGTTGGACAATCTCTTTGCTTCAATCAAGCCAACGAATCTATAATTTATGGAGGTATCTTCATTATCATATTGGCCCGAAAGTTGCTCTGCTTCTGAAATATGAGTTGAAATCATTTGTTGCCGACTAGATTCTGATGCATCCAAGTACATGCAGATTATCTCAATACATAAATACTTTATGATTGAGTCAGTAGAGTTTTCAAGAGAAGTGTATATCACTTGATAATTGATAAAATATTGAAATCTATGACGGTCGTGATACATGAGTCTGAAAAATGCTAATAAAATATCCTGATAGGTGGAAATGCTAATCGTATTTGTATTGTTCTTGAATTCATTATTGATTTGTTGGAAAAGGGTTTCACTGTGCTGTGAAAGGAAGTGCTCTGCTAAACTGGCTGACTCTGCAGCTGGACCACAAGCTCTTCCAAGAGCACAGACAATATCTTTCAAGGATTGAAAGCTTCCATCGTACGATGAGGTCCATCTTGAGATAATTTCCAATCTAACTTGTCTATAGGCATATAGGATAGGAAGAGTCTCGTTCGAATGCAAGGAGAACTCTGCAATTGCATTTAGGTTTTGGTGGATACTCTTGTCTTTTTGAAAAGACGCAGAACTTGTGATAGGGATTTGCTCTGCATTCTGAATGGAGTTATCTTCGTTAAGCCCATCCTTCTGGTATTGCCTGTAGATCTTTAAGCAATATTCCAGAATACGGGAATTAACAACGATTGTATCACTCATAATTATGAAATTCTATATGTAATATGAATTCTGATTATGGAATTGAATACGCAAGTTACTAAATATGAATATACAATAAATTATGTTACAGAGTTATATGTGAGTGGTATAGATACAATGAAAAAATCTCGAGATGCGATGAGTGTGATTTTGTGTCACAAAATCCTGGAGATGGGGATTACATGTTTGTCGCACTATGTCCCATCCATCTTGCAGCACTGTGGTGTTCTACACTTGAAGCAGCAAATAATTTTTTTTTGGATCGAGACTAAACTAACTCAATTAATCTGATAACACTCTTTTTTAACGAGAGAATGTATTGAATGCTCTCTGCTGACCATGGTGGCGCTGCATCTATTTTTGACACATCATATGCTGTACAAGCCGAGTTTCAACTGACGGATGGGACGGCTTTAGGAAGGGCCTAAGGTATCCACCAAATAAACAAAGCAATGCATATCTGCACTATTGCCATTGTGTATCATGTTAAAGTGTCTCGTCTTTGAGACACTGTGACATATTGTCACCAAACACTTTCACTGCAACAACTCTGAATAGCAAGGTTTTTGAGAATCTGATTTTAAGTTATGATTTCCCATGTAACCATGTGACCATTTGTTAGCAAGCGTACAAGTTGGTACTTGATTTCCCTTCAGCTTACCAATGTACAATTTCCATGCATATCATATTAGCTAAAAAAATTCAAAAAAATAAAATAAGAATTTTTGCAACTTTACAGTTACATGAAACGATGAAACCCGGTTCGGTAGAACAAATACAACGGGGAAATTCAACTTGAAAATTAAGCGAGCAGGAATAGGAGATACTACAGAGATGCGATTTTGAAAACAGTAGGGATGCTGTTCAATTCTTCAATACTCCTACAATAGAAATCGAATGAATTGTGCGCTTATTGGACTCTTTCTTTTCCCTAGCTTATCAGCGTCGAAAATTGTACGAACTTGTCTCTTCAGTTAGATGGTATCATACAAAACCTTTCACAAAAATGCACGACACTTCTAGAAGTCACAAATGTAATTCCCCCTGTCAAAGAACTCCTACACCAAGCGCCTAATATAGAAATTTCATTCCCGATTTAGACAGTTTACAAACCCCTAATAGTTACCTCTATATCAAGAATGGATAACATGGCATCGAATGCTGCATTTTAACCCGGCCGTTGTAAAGATGATTTTAATAAGATGCTGCAGGCCAACGTAAATAGGATTTTTTTTTATGCTATGTAATGCCCCACGTGCATTCCCAAATTTTACTTTGATACTGTTTGAAATGCTGACAGCATATATAAAAGATATATGAAATCCGTAAAACCACTTCCTCTTTAGAAAAGGTAGACAGCTAACTCTTCAACACTACTCTGGTACAAGTACCCTGCCATTGCTGCTTATCAAAAAGAGCTGCCTAAAGAAGAAAGCTGAAAAGCCTGCTTTATTTTCAGTTTTTAGATTTTGCAACTTCCTCGCACTTTTCAATTTTCAGATAAAGATTTTGCAACCATGCGCATGCAGATTCAATTCTTGCTTGCTGTGACGTTCGTGGTTAACACAATCGTATGCTCTACTATCCCTGGGTTCAATGCTATCAAGAAGCAAGCAAACTTCAAGAGGGATTCTAATCTTGCAGATTCAATTTACAATAGTCTTTCGCCAAGAGATTCCGACTGGATCAACAAACGTTTACCAAATTTAACTAATGTTACCGGAGACCTGTGCTTTAAATGTAAAAATAAACTCAAGTATGCGCAAACCCTTTTGCGTCAAGAACCTGAAAAGAGTCACTTGATTTCATTGTTATTGTTCAAGTATTGTATTGTAACGAACAAGAATGTTGAATCAAAGTGTGACAACATTGAGTTTTTCCTTACTACAACTTCGTCCAACACCAATAAAGACGTTAACTTGTTTGACGGAGGCATAACTGGGGAAACCAGTATCAACTTCTACGACAATGACTTCATCGAAGTTTTGAAACATTTGAACACTTCATCAGACTTAGACTTGACATATTACTGTTACTACAAAGGCGGTGGCTGCAAATTGCCAGTAACACCTGATGTGGATACTTTGTATGACTTCCTGTCTAAATTGCCAGCAAAACCTGATATTGCTAAGTCATTACCTGTTTACTCAGGTGAAAAGGAATTGTTCAATGTTTTGCATATCTCAGATTTCCATATTCAATTAAGATACACCGTGGGAAGCGAAGCAAATTGCACAAACAACTTGTGTTGTTTGCCAGAGTCATATAACAGTAACCTCAACTCTCAGTCTTACAACTTCACGAAGGCATACTCAATTCTTGGGAACACGAAGAAAGACTTTGAATATTCTTTCTACCCAGATGCCCAATACGTGGAGAACGGCACATATGTTAAGGGTGAATACTACGACCTTCCAGCTGGTAGAGGTTATAGCTCTGAATCATTGCCCGCATCTACTTTTGGTGCATATTTCTGCGATGCACCTGAAGTTTTGATAAACAACACCTTGAAACATATTGCCTCCTTTACCCAAGACAAAAATTTTGAATTTGCCATCTTCACTGGGGACTTGGTTGACCATGATGTTCTTCATTGTGATGCTAACACAACGAAGAATGCTGAGATTATTAACTTGAGTTTGATGAAGCACTACCTCAAGCAAATCCCCGTATACCCAACCTTAGGAAATCATGATACTTTCCCCTACGGTCAACTTACCCCGGCTTCAATGAACTACAACCAATCATACAACTGGAACGATGAACTTATGTCTGAGCTCTGGATTAAGAATGGGTGGTTGAATGAAACCAAGGCAGATTTCCTCAAAAATCACTATTCAGGCTTCTCTACTGTTACGCCCAGAGGCTTGAAAGTCATTGCATTGAATTCAAACTGTTACTATCAAAAGAATCTTTGGGCATACGTGAATTTGACATCGGAGTATGACATCTTTGGCCAATGGCAATTTTTGATTGATGAATTAACTGAGAGCGAAAAGAATGGTCAAAGAGTTTGGATCATGTCACATATTCCATCTTCTGATGCTGATGCTTTGCCAATTCAGTCCGTCATTTTCCAAAAGATTGTTGAGAGATTCAGTCCATATACTATTGCTAACATTTTCTATGGCCATACTCACAGAGATCAATTCAAAATCTTGTACTCGTCCAACAGCACGGATGTCTCCAGTGCCTTGCAAATGGCTTGGATTTCACAATCAGTAACACCAGACGTTGACAATAATCCTTCTTGGAGATATTATGAGGTCGAAGACAAGTCCTTCAACATCATTAATTCTTACAACTTTTATACCAAATTGAACGAAACATTTACAAATGGTGGAGCCGAACCTGTTTGGGATTTTGAATATTCTGCTAGAGATACTTACGACACAAATGGGACCTGGCCAAAGGACGCTCCATTAAACGCAACCTTCTGGCACACTTATGTCGCAAGTAAATTGAAGGATCAAACCAACATTGAATTCAATCAATTGTATTCAAACTTACAATACAGACTGTCTCCTTACGTGCCAAAATGTGCAAATAAAACCGAAGTTTCCACGCAATGCCATGATGAAAACTGGTGCGATGTTTCTAACTTCTTATCCTACAATTATATCAAATGTCTTTCAAAAAACAGCTAATTTGCAATTTGTCTTTCCACTTAGCTTTAAATAGTTAAATAAAAGTATGTGCCCCAGAAACGACGAAACTCTTTGCAATATGATTACTCTCCCAGATTTATTTTGATACTCTCTTTTGTACCCTTCCATATTTGTGGATGAGGAAACATATATAATAAACTTGATTTGCAACTGAAATAAAATTCCCAGGGTACTAGCTCTTCACCTATACTATGAAGTATCTTTTGCTTTTCCTTGTATCTAGCATAGCAGCTACAGTTTTCAATGAGGCCAGTTTATACAAAGAAGAGCTTCCATTAATTCACTGTATGTATTCCTTGAAACCGATAAGAAACTTGAGTCGCGCCAAACTAACGATTTTATTGCGATAGATTCAGCAGCCTCGAACTCGACTACCTATGCCCCTACTATTCCTGATAAGTGTACAAAGGAGACCCATGCAATCAATAACGTGCATGATTTAAATCATCTTGACGACTGCGAAGTGATTTCTGGGAATGTTTTGATCCATAATTTCAAAGAACTGATCATTCAGTTAAGTCCAAAGATTCAAGAAATAAGTGGCTCTTTAGGTATTAGAAATGCCCCTAATTTGGTCAGGATCGAAGCACCAGGATTGAATTCTATAGGAAGTACATTCTCTCTTCGAGAATTGACGTCACTTGCGCTTCTATCATTCCCATCATTGAAATCGGTTAAAGCGTTGGATTGGAGAGTCTTACCAATTTTAAGCACAGTTCACTTCAACAATGAAATCAAGGGGATCGAGAGCATAACCATTTCAGACACCTCACTAACGGCCTTCTCAGGGTTCTTGACAAATAATTTGACTGTCTTAGACTTGAACAATAACAGATTTTTGGAATCAATAAGCTCAAATGTTGAAAAGGTAACTGAAAAGCTACACATTGCTGCAAATGCAGACAATGTAATTGTAAACTTGTCACACTTGAAATATGCTAAAAATTTAACGATACAAGAAACTTCGAAGCTCGATTTAACAAACTTGGAGTTGATCGAAAATTCAGCTAGCTTTATCAACAACAAATTCAAGCAATTGAAATTGCCAAAATTAAAATCGATTGGCGGCACAGTTAGTATATCAAAAAACCCTCAACTATCTGTCGTAGAATTTCCTGTTGCCGACGAAATTGGAGGTGGTTTAGTTATTGTCAATAATACAAGCATTGACAAAATTAACTTTTTACCCAGTATCTCGGTGATCGGGGGAGCATTGGAGTTGATCGGAAATATCAAAGAAATCCAACTTAAACATTTGAAATTGGTCAAAGGAAGTGCCAAAATTAAATCCTTTTCCTCTACTTTCGACTGTTCAAAGTGGTCCAAAAGCGAGATTGGTTCCGTAATCAGAGGAGGCCGTATTGAGTGCACAAATGGAAATGACGAAAATTATGTATCAGAAGAAGAACACGGGTCCAATGACGGATACTATCATGAAGAAGGAGAGCCTGCTTATCCAAAGAACGTCACCCTAAAATCTAGCCTGGCAAATTGTGGAGTTGTTTCAATTTCTCGAATCTTTGTAATTATTTTTATTGCTATGCTTTTAAATCAATTTTAAATTTTCTTTACTATTTTCCATGAAACTTATTGGTAGGTAACGGTTACTTGTAAAGCTGATGCTGAAGAATATAATCTTTGATCTCCGGAATTACTTCATCTTCCCATTCATTCTTTCCTTCTTGAACCTGTTTTCTTATTGAAGAAGACGAGATATCTGTCGTGGCATCATTATGCTTTTTTTCGAGGTATATTCCACTTGACCAATGCTCAGGTATTTCTTGAAATTTACCAAGTTTGATATCAGCCAAATACTTTATTTGCTCTTGAAATGTAGAGTCCTTATCACTTCTCGTCAAGCAAAAGATATCTGTAGCCTCCATGAATTCGTTAAGAGAGTGCAGGAGTTTGTCTGGCAAGTAGTATTTGGGGTTGAAGATTCTTATTAAAGTGTCAAACCCAACTGAAAATGTTAACTTGAGATTGGCGTGGTCAAGTGGGAGGTGATAATTAGCCTTGATATAAGCGAGAGTGGAAGAAGACTTATCTACAAACTTTGCGTGCTTCGACAATCCAACTCCAACTTTGACTTTGTAGCGGTCGCTGATATCATTTGCCATGAGACACATCATATCTATACGCTCTTCGAATGAGGCAGGTGTGTGTTGCAATTTATCTGCATTTTTAACTGACAAAACTAGGAAAAGTACTTTTTCTTCATTATGTGTACTATATGTTTGATTCAATGAGTCAATTGCCAATGTGTAGTGTCCTAAATGAGGTGGGTTAAAAGATGAATCAAGGACGCACACTCTATCAGTATGTTGACTGATAAGGGAAGGCTGGGGTACTTTTGGTGGGGTATATATTATTTTGAAATCATTCTTTGAAGCTATGAATTCATTCAATGCCTTAGCGAACATTCTTGGTTTGAAACTTGACATTATATTGACTTTGGAAATTAATAAAGTAAAATAGCAGTGAAAGAAAGCAATGAAAGAATGACAATTTACAACGAGGGGGAGTGGTACTTTTATGGAACCTTTTTTTTTTTTTTTTTTTTTTTCATAAAATTTAAAATAACTGATGATTCATGCATAAGAATGCGACCCACCTTACAAGAGAAAAGCTCTATTGTTATAGTCATTTATTATATTCTATGAGAAAGTAGCAATACGATAAAACGAGTTAGACGAGAAGCTTGCTTAGAGCTCATCTTTAACTACCTTTTCAGCCTTCTTAGCACCAGCAATATCAACTAATTCAGTAATGAAGACTATAAGTTTGTTAGTAAGATTGAGAGGTTTAAGTAAATTCGAGTGGAGTGAACGATCCCTTTCACTTCACACATCAATGAAAACCATGAGATATTATTTTATACGTACCTAATGTAGCCTTTGGAGGAATTGGACCAATTCCTCTATCACCATAAGCTAAGTCTGATGGAATTGTCAACTTTCTCTTTTCTCCAATGCAACAACCTTCCAAACCTTGTTCCCATCCACTGATAACCTGTCCTGCACCTAATTGAAAAGTGATAGGAGTATCTCTGTTGTATGAGGAATCAAACTCAGTTCCATCCTCAAGAGTACCAGCATAGTGCACACTAATCATGTCACCACTCTTTGCTGCAATGCACTCTTCCTCAGGAACTGCAGATAATGTTTCTGTTATAGTTAGTAAATGAGACGATATATGGAGATAGATTTTCCAAACTAACACAATAAGAAAAAATTAGCCAAGCAAAACAAGGGTACATGGGTCAAGCTTCTTTAATTGCGAATGTAGTAGTTCTACATACCTATTTCGAGACCTTCTGCAGCTACCTTGGATAAAACCATGGCACTGGCAAGCAAGGCTAATAAATTTTGACTGATTGAGCCTAACATTGTTTTTTAATTAATACGACTTATACGGTTTGAAATGTCGACGATCGATAAGAAAAGAACATTTTGATAAACCTCCAGACATTATCTTTCAGCATCCAGTTTAATACCCCGGCTGAAAAGTCCTGCATGATAACAATGCGTACATTGAAAGACAGACTAGTTACAAGTTCCAATACATCCTAAAAGTTTTCAAAAATTTCTATTGTACAACTATTTAACATATCCTATAAAAAAATCATTTCAAATTTCATACCCTTAAAAACCCAAATTAAAACCAAAACAACGTAGTAAAAGAAAAAGCAGCAAGAAAAGAAGGAATTCCTATTCCAACTTTTCATTTTTATCATTCTCACTTTCTTTTCCGTTGCATGCGTAAACTAAAAAAATAACAACTAAACTAAGCAAACGATTTTTTTTCTTCATAATAAAGAATCAACAATAAAAAAATAATAGCTACGCCAAGCTATCTATACGGAAAAATAAAACTTTTTGTTTTCCTTTAACCATCATATGTACAACATCCTCGTAATTTTTTGTGAACTTTCTCCCTCACCTTTAGTTGGTGTAGAAACGGCCATTTTCTAACTCTTCAATGGCATTTTCAACCACGTCGTCATCATCATCATCTTCAACTAATTCGATTGTGGCATACTTAATCATATCCCAACGCTTCCAAAACAAAGCGACATCATTTACGTCTTCAGAATCAACCAAGTCTTGTAAATAATATTTTGCTTTCGTCAAGCGATCTTTGAGAGCTTGTAATTGGTTTGAGGAAGGGTCTGAGTGTGATTTGTTTGTCATGGAAGTGACTGCCAGCTTTTGATACATTTGAGGCTTGCCGGTTGGAGATCTATTGTACAGTTTGTGGTTATGGTTGACACCATAATCACTATCCTCATAGTCAGTAATATCAGTTGAGTTTCCGAAGTAATCTTCGTCATCGGTTGCAACAGAAGCTGGAGTAACAGCATTGTTGGAGCAGTCAGCTTCTTCTTCCTCATCCTCGGTGTAAGAAGTAGCAGTACAATAGCGAGCCCAGGCTTCATCGATTGCGCTAACTAAGTAGTCGAAACAGTGGCTTCTGGCATTCTTATCAGAACATGGAACTGAACGTTTCATGTTACCGGAGAATGCTTGCGAAGCAATGTTCTCAACCTTGGATGGGATCTTTGTGATGGTATTAGTGGCTTGCTCATCAGATAAATGGAATGAAGAAGTAGAAGAATGACTTCTACGCTTCAACTTGCCAAGACAAACTGATGAGTTGTTGTTCGAGACGCTGGATGAAAGCAATTTACAGTCAATGTTATCATCGACCAAACCTTCATTCTCAAAATGTTCTTCGTCTTCATCGCTATATTTAGCAACGGCACGAGAAACACTTGGATTGACGGAAAAAGACATCCGAGTGGATGCTCTTCTCTTGGCCTTAATTTGATCGGCTCTGTAACAGGATTGCTCATCTTCCAGATCATTGTCATTATCGGATGATGAATAACAAGCCATGACTGAATGGTAGGATAAAAGATCCTTGGAAATACCTAAACAAATTCTCTTATTGTTTGGATTCATAGTGGATCTATTATTGCCATCGTAGACATTACCATTGTCATTAAAACCAAATTGGCATCTTCTTTTATTCAATGATTGTGAAGAAAGAGCCATATTATAAAATTGGTACTCAAAAAAATGAAAAGACCTTTATAACACTTGGTTGTGTATATAAAAAATATATATTTCTTTTTCAATCACGTGGTGCGCGAAAGTCGTGTGAAATCAATGTAGCACAAAATTGCAAAAATTGATGACACAGTGGCAAAAAAATATGTGTGAGGCAACTGAACAACCAATCAAGGTGTCAGAAAGCTTTTCGCTGAGTAAAAAATCGACGAAAAAAACCGGGAAATACAGTAAAATACTTGTAATAACAGGACTAAAAAGGGGGTGTAAATGAACCTTTTTGAACCTGGAAATCAAAGTAAGTGTAGCGGAGCTGTAGTAGGACCGTCTTAGCTGTTTACCACTTGTAAGTTTTTAAAGAAAAAAAAACAAAAGTATAGTATAAAAATATAAAAATACCTAATAAGTCAGGTAAGTTTTACTTTTACAACTAGGGCAAAAACACTGTTTGTAGGAAAAAAATGACCAAATTTTATGAAAAAATTCCCGATTACAAAAATCAGGATTTGTGCGAAGGGGTTTGGTTATAAGGACTCTTGGACTTTTCGTCTGATTGGCTGAGAATTATTTACCCGGATATTATGCACGTATCTGTGGTGTGCGGGTTTTTTATATTATTGGTGACCAGGTGTTATGCATGTCGGGCAAGGGAGAGTGCAGGCACGAGAATTTAATTTAGGAAATAGGAGACAATTTGTATGGAGTTTGAGGACACCTATTCAAATTCCTGAATATGAGCGCGCCAAAAAAAGCTAATTTCTAAAAAATTTTTCTACATTGATAAGACTATAGTGGGCATTTGCTACACCTGAATATGTATAAAGTTAAAGTGTATGAGCCTTGTTAAACTGGAGAGACTTTATCTTAGCAACCTAGTCGTCTAAGTGTAGCTATTACTATGTTGAGTTCGCTCGTGTAGCATCGATGGTGTTTTGTGTGGTTGTGAAGGTTTCGTCTTCCTTGACTCAATCCTGTCCAATCAATTGGCCGGTTAGGATGTGGCAGTGTTTTTTTTTGCCGAATACCTCCTATTCTAGATAGCCTCCTTCTCTCCCCCCTCCTTTTTTCTCAATCTAATAATTCTTTTATTTTTTATGATTTATTCCCCATTAATCGATGCAACCCTTTTCCATACATATGGATTGAAGCATTGTTTTTCGACTAAAAGTGAAAAATCAATATAAACTGAAATTTGAAAAATTGCTGACGAAAATAATATTTGATGAACAGAGCTCAAATGGCTGAAGGGGGTATATCTTCAATGCACTACACCTTGGTTTGAAAGAGATCGTAATGCGTACCTAAAGTTGCTCTTATTATTCGTAGGAGAGTTTCTGTCTGTAAAAAAACTTTGCATCATTGAGTAGAAGAAAGCAGATCTGATATCACTTTTTCCCGATATAGAAATATTATTGTAGATAGTGTTTGAGGTCTTACTGAAGTAAAATTATGTGGCAGTTGCAGCAATCGATTTACTATTGTTCCTTGGAAAGTAGGAGCACTTCTAGAATTGGAAGTCATGTCCTGTTCGTATATTTTTTGAGCTTCTCTCCAGAGGAGTATCTAATTTCGTTTTAGTTCAATAAATTTTGTTTTGCAAATTAGCGGTGCTACAGTTCTCGAGTTCGTATATCTTGGGAGCCCCACAAAATTATTAGATTTGATGAAGTTGTGGAAAAACTTGAAGACCTGGAATTAATTCGTTTCAAAAAAATCGCCTGTGTAGCGTAATGGTTAACGCGTTTGACTTCTAATCAAAAGATTCCGGGTTCGACTCCCGGCATGGGTTACTTTTCTTTTTTTTTGGCTGAAAGTTCAATATCTTTGAAAGACATTGCCGTAAGTTTGACTTAATTCCTACTTGTCTATTTTTTAGTGCTTCTTGTATCACGGAGTGTCATTATTATATTATATTTATACTATAAGTAAGCAGAGTACCCATGAAGTAACTCCACTCTACTTAATATATAGTCCTTTATAACGCATTTGCGAATTGTTCTGCTGCATGCAAGATATTGACATTATCATCTATGTCTTTTCCGCTCTCCGATCCCAGGTCGACAACAACGGGTGAGTAGGTTTCGTCAGAGTAATTTGCACCCTTTGAGTAATACTGCGAGTATTTTGGATCATTCTTGCTGTAACTACTGCTCCTTCTACCTCTTCTTCTAACAGTAGGTTCGTTCGGTGAAGACATGTACCTGCTGAGAACGTACTCCAATGCCATTCCTTGCCAAGTGGAAGAGTTCTTCAGTATGACTTCTTCAGTTGCACTACTGAATTGGTTATTGAGGAATTCAGTTGCATTAGTAGTCATTTCATTGTATAGGTCATCAAGGGAATTATCATCTCCTTCGGTTCTCTGATCAGGTTGACTTGATCGATGACCATATTGATACGCACTGATTGTATCTCCATTCACTTTCTTTTCGACCGCTCTCAACAATTTAATCAAATAAACCAATACAGCATTGAAGTTCTTCTTGTTGAACATGAAGAGATCATTCTGTGTGAACTTCTGATAGAGATTGATTGAGATGGGGATAGCCAACTTGATCGCAGCAAAGGTCAATCTAACCAGTAGAATTGCTAATGCTTGAATCTTGTCAAGAGTAATACCTGACTCTTGGAGCCCTGCGAAATCGGCGAATTGCTCATGCTCTAAATAATTTAATTCATCAGGATACCTCGAAGCACCCAGTTGAGAGTTTGGAGATATATCTTCCCTCGCATCTTCAAAAATATCCAAATCGTCCTGCAAACATTTGTAGAGCTGGACCTTTCTGTATCGGTCGAGGCTTCCTACAATATCCTCCACGCAAGTTGGGTCGCCAACATTTGCCAAAGTTACCAGTTGTAAAGAAGTGAATGGGGGAGAGAGAGCGCCAGAGGGCGGTGAATAAGCAGCCATAGTCCCTGCCGACAGACTGTCCTTTCTACCAGAAGGTGGTTGTTTGTGTTTTGTCTTTGCATCGTTTTTCCAGGGGTAAAATCTGGCAGACGCATATCCCACAATGGTGGTAATGTCTTGAAACTTATGCTTTAAGCTACGGTCTCTATAGTCCAACAAGTCATAGATAGATTCTTGTAGAGTGATAGGTGCGTTTTGTCCTTCATGATCAAGAACTGCTTCGATATTTCTGTTGATGAGATTATCGAATTTCTCGTTTTGTTCTTCCAAGTAATGTTTAACTCTCTCAGAGGATAATTCCTCTCTGGAGTATGAGTCATGCAAGGCCAAGGCACTTTGATGTTGCGATTGTGAGTTTCCTCCATTCTCGTAGAAGTTACGTCTTGATTCAAAGTTCAGCGAAGCAGACGATGGTACCAACGTGCTATCAATATCGTAATCGTGAAGTCCACTGTTCAAATAGTGCTTCCTTGGAGAGGAAGCACTAGATTTGCCGTACAAGTCTTCGGTGTAAGACATAGAGCTTGACTGATTCTCGTCTAGAGTGTCAGAGAACTGGGAATGACTGCTTGAAGGTGGAGTTGCCACAGTTGCAAACGATGAAGAGCTGGTGAACTTAGGGGATGCAGCCTTTGATGATGAAGATGCAGATGCCGAGGCTAAAGCCGATGCAGAAGTGGATGCAGATGCTGGGAACGAGGCAGACTCGGGAAACCTTTGCTGGTTCTTCTGTCTTCTTTGGAGGACCTTTCGATAAATCTTCTCCTCTTGACTGAGATGTTTATCTGGCGGAGGCAAGGATTTGCTATCTTGCTCCCCTTTCAAGTTGCGAGCAATGGCGTTTGGAACCAATTTATCTGACAAGGGTAAGCTGAAGACAACTTGGCTTACTAGCGACCGAATCACCATATTCTTCGGCAGAGTACGCTTCAGGTGTTAGTAGAAATATTGGAAGCAATACAAAGAAGGAACCTTCAAAGAAAGAAAAGAAAAAAACTTTTTGCAAGTTTATTGCTTTAAGGTTAAGTTTAACCGTGGCCCAGGTAAGGGGAAGTTTATGTATGCAAGAAAAATAAATAATAAAGCAAAAAAAAAAAAGAAATGTGAGCAGAAATTAGGATAAACGCATAACCATAACATACGGGTCCTTCAAACACATGATAGCAAACATATCGCAAGATATTTTGCGATGCCAAAGTTTCCAGAGTTCAATATACACTTGGGTCATTCTTGATTTCAAAACTATGTATTGCTCGAATAGTAACCATGCGGTTAGCCGCTATTTTGATATCCACTTCTGCCATGGAAAGAAGCACATAGCTGCGAACTATGTATCGGGGTGTGCACCGATGTACGATGATTTTTTCGGCTACACTCGATGCAATTTATGATGGCATCAAAAAGATCGTAAATCTCGATGCTTAATTTCTGTCAACCGCTAAGAGTAGTAAGAATAGGTAAAAAGTACTCAAAATGTCGAGCAGGATCTTCGAGAAAGCCCGCATCTTCTACTGGGCCCCATGTCAATGTGAATTGTAAAAATGTAAAGCGTAGCATCGGGAGTGCTCCCTTGAAGATTATTGTAAGTTAGGTAGTATGTATGCTCTTCAAGGGCTACACCTTCCCATCATAGTACTATCCATCGTGGCATTTTCCTCGAGCCTTTGAGTTGCGCATTTCTTTTGTATATCTTTCAGTCCTTTGCCCTTGCCAAGGTACCCAAGCCCTACATATACTTCCACACCCAAAAGTGCCCTTACACAGTATCTTCCCCACTACGGAGTTCACGGAGTCCAAAGGCTGAACTTGCTTCCTTTTATTCTGATTTTTCAATAAATACTATTTACACTGCTTGGCTTACGAGATCTTTATACACCTTTAGTCTTCAATTGCAAGCCATGCCATTGTGAAATTTCGTCTTTCAACAATTCATTCACCAATCTATGTTGTTTGATCATTGGAATTCCCTTAAATTGAGAGCTCTCTACTAAAATAGCGAACATGGACCCGCATCCACCTGAAACATCTTGCACTTCGAGTTTTGCTGGTTGGAACTTGTCATTCAACATGTCGTATATTTTTCTTTCATATTCACCTTCAGGTATCTGAGAGTAGAAACGGGCAGCTCTAAGATGCGTTGAGACAGTTATTGGCTTGAAAGATCTCACGGACCTCAAAGAGGTAGCTAAGAACGACGACATAATATATGAAGTATGTTAGCTTAGGTGTTGTTACTTTGCTATTGAGTGGTCTGTGTGTCTCTTCTTTTGCAAGTTTTGGTTTACTAATTGCTTTTCACTGATTGATCTGTATCGCGAAAATTCAGACATGTCTCGGATATTAGCTTCATTTGCAGTTCTCCGCAAAAAGGCAAAAAATCTACAAACTCATTTCTTGACAGAAAACCACTACAAACATACATAAAGCACATAAACCTACTTCGTATGAGATGTCTTCCGATACTGTGAGGATTGTTGTTTGCGGGGACGAGGCTGTAGGGAAGTCTTCCTTGATTACAGCGCTCTTGAAAGAGGAATTTGTCCCCAATATTCAAAGAGTAATCCCACCAATAACGATATCAAGGGAGGACTACGGCGCAAGCGCATATGACTATGCTTCAGATTCCACAGAGCAATCGAACGACAAGACCGGTTTGATACCAAAGTCCAAATCCAAGTCGAAGTCTAAGAGTAATGCGTCTAACAATGGATCTGGCTACCATCATAGTTCTCACATGAGTATTGGTGACGGCGATGACGATGAGGATTTATTTGCCTCCAATGGATCTATTCAAATACTGAAGTATATACCGAAGGCAACAGTAATAGTGGATACAAACTCGTCCGATGTAGGACAATTGCAAAAGGAATTGAAAAGAGCAGATGCAATCTGGTTAGTGTACTCGGACCACTACACCTACGAGCGCATATCACTCCATTGGTTAGCGATGTTCAGGTCTATGGGTGTCAGTTTGCCCATAGTTCTATGCGCCAATAAATCAGATATATCAGACTCAAATTCAGGAACACCTAAACAACAAAACGCTGATGAATTTGTGCCCCTTATAAACGAGTTCAAGGAAATCGAAGCTTGTATTAGGTGTAGCTCTAAGTTAAACTATAATGTCGGTGAAGCATTCTACTTATGTCAAAGAGCAATAACCCATCCCATTTCACCCATCTTCGATTCCAAGGAAGGTAATTTAAAGCCAAGTTGCGTTCTAGCCTTAAAGAGAGTGTTCTTCCTATGCGACAAGGACCAAGATGGATTCTTGAATTTCGAGGAGTTTTCCAAGCTACACATTAAATGCTTCGGAACACCGTCAACAAAGGAACAATTCCAGCGAATAGTAAACACTATCAACAAAAAGATCCTTCCATTACCCGTGCAAAATCACCCTAACACGCTATCTTCGTCATCTAGATCTACTTCGGCCTCAAGCACTACATTTGGATCCAGAACTTTGAACTCTTCGAGTTCTTCCTTGAATGGGGGAAAGGCTGAAACTGATCCTTTGCTCTTGAGCCTCAAGATCTCCGAAGATGGATTCGTGTTGCTTAATAAGATATACGCGGAAAGAGGAAGACATGAGACTATTTGGGGCATCTTGAGAAGTTTCCACTATACTAACTCACTATCTCTTAACGATAAGTTTCTCTTCCCCAACCTTGATGTCCCCACTCACGCTTCTGTTGAATTGGGGCCCATCGGCTACAGGTTTTTAGTGGACTTGTTTTTAAAGTTTGATAAAGATAATGATGGTGGTCTAGACGAACAGGAATTGAACAACCTATTTGTACCCACTCCAGGAATCCCCAAACTCTGGCAAGAGTGCCAATTCCCTTCTTCAATCGTCAGAAATGAGGAAGGATATGTATCCCTCCAAGGGTGGCTTGCACAGTGGAGTTTAACTACATTTTTAGACCACAAGACGACGCTAGAATACTTAGCATACTTAGGATTCGATGATTATGAGACCTCATCCGTGAAGGCATTAAAAGTGACAAAATCAAGGAAAACAAGACAAAAACAGGGTAAAATTTATAGGCAACAAGTTAATGATAGGAACGTCTTCAATTGTTTCATTTTAGGTGCTCCTAAGAGTGGGAAAACTTCTTTGTTGGAACTGTTTTTGAAGGGATCATTCAGTGAGACATATTCCCCGACAATAAGACCCAAGATATGTGTCAAAGACATTGAATTGAGAGGCGGTAAACAATGCTATCTCATCTTGGAAGAGTTGGGTGAATTAGAACCTGCAATTTTAGAAAACAAATTACGACTTGATCAATGTGATGTAATTTGCTATGCCTACGATTCTTCAGATCCCGAATCTTTCCAATATCTTGTTGACTTGCGAGAGAAATATACCGGCAGCAGACAAAGTATCAACGGAACATTAAACGGAGGAATAAGTAGCAGTATTGGAGTATCAGGGGTTGTTGGAGGCGACAAAGCAGGAAATAGTGGAGGTATGGGAGCTGGGAGCAATACTGGTCACCACAATGGGCACCTGGGAAGTAACACCAACAATTATTTAGATCTTATACCAAGCGTTTTTGTTGCATTGAAGGCAGATTTGGACAAACAACAACAGAGATCAGATGTACAGCCCGAAAATTATACAAGAGATTTGTTTTTGAGCTCACCGATTCATATATCCTCCTCTTGGCCATCATCAATCCACGAACTTTTTATTCAGCTAGTTGATGCCGCCAAGACACCAAGTATAGCGACACCGGGACTCGAAACTGAACCAGAAGATGTTGACAAAGAAAACTTGAAACATTTAGTGCTTGCCGGTGGTGCCATAACGATCATGTCTATAGTTTCCATTTGGATATGGAAGAGCTCACTTCAAAGTGCTCGAGCTTAAAAGCGCTAGGGAATGCGTGCAAAATCTGTGTATAATTAATATAAGGAAGACAAATACATTTATACAATACATCGTTTTGATCCAATGGGCAAGACGCAAAGAAGGTATAACCTTAGGATTTCTTGCATTCAAAAAGAAAAGAATAAGAAAAAAATAGCAACAACCAGGGAAGCCCACCTTAGACAAATAGTTTCTACTACTCAAGTGTATTTTGTTGCAAGTATTCATATTGGCTGCAACTTTGATTTTCTCAACTCACACTTTCTTCCAGCGCTCCTAGCAGTTATACAATTTTTTTTTTTCGATTTTTTGTACTTATATGCAATACTTTTCATCCCAATCTCATCTCATAAAAATTTAAGATGAGCTTTATTTGGTACTTTTACTAAGTGTCCCACATACTTATCACAGACTTAACAAATAGAACCATACACTTTATATTATGTCAAGTGAAAAAGAATTCAAACCCGTGACGGTAGAAAAGCCTATTCCAAACACCTTTGATTTAGGTAACTTGGCTACCTTTGATCCAAATCCTTTGGATAATGCTAAGTTGAAGGATGCTGAACAAAGAAACGACTACTTAGCTGCTGTCACAAGAGATAATGTGCAATTATTAATAAATCAAATCTTGTCATTACCAGTCAAGACCACTACTGATAACCACGAATCTTCATCCACTGGACAAAACTCCACTATGACTTTGATACAGTTGCCAGATCCAACTACCCCATTACCTAGAGAAAAAGCTATTCCAAAGGCTAAGGCTATGACCAAATGGGAGAAGTTTGCTGCTAAGAAGGGTATCAAGTCTAAGGCCAAGGACGGTAAGATGGTATACGACGAAGAAACTGGTGAATGGGTTCCTAAGTGGGGTTACAAGGGTAAGAATAAGGACTTGGACAGTCAGTGGTTGGTTGAAGTTGACGACAAGGTCAAGAACACCGAAGATGAATTGATTGACCCAAGAACCTTAAACAGAAGAGAGAGAAAGAGATTAGTCAAGAAGAACGAATTACAACACAAGAGAAACTTGAAGAACGGTGCTTAAACTGGATTATCCACCGAGACTTTTTTAACAAAATCAAACCTATGTCATTTGCGGTATATCTCGAGCAGGAGTATTCAACCAAAGGAAAAGAGGGATTTCTCTCATGCATACGATACAGGTTCTCTTAGCGTTGGCTTCCATAAACTATTTGCATCTTTATTAATATTCTCTTCTATTCAAGAATTGTAAAATAATAACCCTTATTACATATTATATTATCTGCCTAGGTAAAACTACATACGGAAAAATAAAAATACGGAAAAATAAAAATACGAATAAAATTTTGTAGGAAGATGCACACGAATAAGACTAGAACAATATATACATATGTAAGGCACACACTTGAAACTGAAACCCAATCCACCTTTTCGATCTGAACTTTTTCTTCGTGGTACTTTTATGCACATTTTTCTTGTCCTAAACCAGTTCCACTATTACCTTTTCGAGTAAGATGAAGATACTGCATATACTCAACAAGGCTGCAGATCTTATAATTTATACTTAAAACGAAATAGGCAGTAGCAGAAAAAGAAAATACAAAAGAAAAACATAAATAAAGTGTGAGACTTTGTACTCAGCTGGTTCATGAGTAACTCATAATAGTACTTGTTGTCCGACATGAGTAGCGAAGAATATAGACCTAATGAATATCTTCCAACTATAGATGTACGTATACTTATGCGTTTTGCTCTAAACCAGTCAGTTCACATCAGGTTCGGAGTTGTGGGAAAAAAGAAAAACAGGGGGTGGGGGAAGGGGGGGTAGCTGGTCGCCCTGATCCACTCTTCAAACACAATTGACATCCGAACTCAATTGCAATAGGCCCTTATGCGTGCCTCTTTGTCTTCTATATGGGCCAGCTTTCATACGAGTATTGATTGTTCGAATGATACTAACTTATTTTTTAGGCTATCTTGAGTGTTGCAGATTTGGAGAAAATTACTGTAAAAAAAATCAGGAATGCGTTGCAAGAGCTCTTCGGAGTAAACTTGAATCCCCACAAAGTATGTATTGCTCCTTAACAAATAATCTCTTATACTACAATGCCTATCTCAATACTAACCTCTTTACCTCAAATAGAAAGATGTGAACGAAATAATAATGGAAAGGTATTATCTGCTCATAGATCAAAGGAAAAATGAGCTGAGATCTTTGAAGGAAAGGCGAGCTGAAATTGAAGCTCAGGATGCAATTATGGCAGCCCGACTTCTGAAGACCCCCTTACATTCCCCCTTAACAAGATCAAGCTCTAGAAATACAACCACCACCACTAGTAAAGTGAAAAAAACCACGAAAAAGTCAGACAAACCTAGGGCTACATCCAAAAACAACCCATTCAATAGACCCATGCTTCTTTCTAGTGAATTAGCAGATGTTGTACAACATACTCAGTTATCTAGACCTCAGGTAGTAAAGTTTCTTTGGCAGTATATAAAAGAGAGAGACTTACAAAACCCAAACGACAAGAGAATTATAATGTGTGACGACAATCTTCAGAAGCTATTCAAGAAGAAGAACGTTGGTTCATTTGAGATGAACAAGATATTGTCGAAACATATATTTCCATTAGAAGACAATGGAGTGACCCCAGCGGCAAATTCGAAGCCTAAGCAAGATCCTGAGGCAATAAAGAAGCTGTACGCTGGAAAGACTGTGAAACCGCCGAAAAAGGTGAAATCAGAAGAATTGATAAACGAAGAAGATTTCGATGATGAGAGTGAGGATGCAGAGGATAATGATGATGATGAGGAGGAAGATGATACAGAAGATGGGTATAATGGGAATGCTAACTTTTCAGTGACGAAGAGTTCCATGAATGACGAACTGTCAAGTGAAGAAAGTGAGGCATAAGACTTTGGAAATAAACTAATATCATGTAAGTTGTAATGCCAATAAAGTACTTTCTGGCATCCAAAAAAAAAAATTAAGTAAGGGAGTAACAACAGTTGACTTTTATATTTTATTCCTTATTAATCATATGTATTATATTTACAGAAATAACTATTAAAAATGTACTTGAGTAGTACCTTTGTATAGTAGAAGTCGGTATTTTTCATGGTTCATATGTACGGCATAATATACGAGAACCGAGTATTTTGTTTACATCATTATCACTGAAACGAGAAAAAATAAAAAGGTAAAGGAAAAACGACAAAATTCTCGGAATATAAAGGAAAAACAACTGTTAACACCATTAGATCGGTTTGGAAGTGGAATTAGCCGTCTAGCAGTTATTATCTACCCAAGTACACTCATTAAACCACGCATACCCAGTAAATTATTATATTGAGCTATTTATCATTGAGAAGAAAACACTTTATAACTTGAAATGGGAGGGGATCCAAATAGTAGAGCGCAAAGTATTGCATCTGGATCAATTTTAACTGCGGAGGATACGACATATGACAACGTTGATCCACACAAATTATACGAGGTTATATTGAAAGTGTTGATACTAGAATATCGTAATGAAGCCAGGTTCAGAACTCCTATACCAGTTGACCCAGCAACTAGTGTTGTTTCGCCACAACTGAGCAATGTCACCTCCAACTCCTCGTCTGCCTCATTGAAGAGCAAGTTTATTAATGGAAATGAGGGGATCGAAGATGCAACTTTACCTAGTCACCTTATACCTTCCCTAGAGAAGAGATTAAATCTAATTGCCTTGAAGAAAAGCGATTCACAACTAGATGAGATGACCAGAAGATCTTTGCTCAGGCTCTACAGTGAATTACTTGACCCAAGATTCAAAGCCGAGGTTAAAAGAGTCAACAAACCCGAATATTTAGTTATGAAGTTTGTCTCCTCTGCAGACAAAGAATTGGTTAAAATGGGAACCGTGCCGCAAAATGAGATAAGTGCTACCGTTTTCAAGCAAACTGGAGCCTTTGTACAGATATTGATCAGTTTGGTATCCAAAGACAAAAATGGTGAACAGATCACAGCCAAATTACAAGCATACAAAGAGTCATTAAAACCAAAGGGGGCTGCCATTGCTTCACCAAAGACGCCAAATAGCACTCCAAGTAGTTCGCTGATGTTAGGTGCCTCGAGCAGCTTGAAATACCCTCAGCCTTCATTCAGGGTTGCAGACATGGATCAAGCCATGATCAATTTGTTATCTAATCTTTTCTCTGTCGATAAGGTTAAAATACAACAAGATGTTTTCAAATTCAAGGACTTGGCCCAGGAAAAATGCTTGCATAAGGATATTCAGCAAGTCCAGTTTTATTTGGGGAAGGATTTGGGACAATTAAGTGAAAAGTCATTTTCAAATAGACAGTATTACGAAGAATGGAAAGCCAGGGAACAAAACTTTTGCGACCAACTTTTAGCAAAGTATCAGATTCCGTCTGCTATGAAGTTAATATCAATTCCTCCTTTGCCTTCCGGAGAGGACTTTTATATCTTACCTACAACGCAATTGAGTAGATCATATTTTGTTGTTTTATTGAAGAGATGTTTTGAATACGAACAAAGCCAACAAGGGGAAGATCCGTTATCAATGGATGCCACTGACGCTAGATTATTTTCGAAGCATATTCTTGACCTCATTAGCCATTGTTCGAGATTCTGGCGCATAGATTTTCCAACTAGAGCTACTGCATTGTATACTGCTGCTCATCTCACCGACATCTTGAAGGATAACCTTGGATATGACCCAAAGTCAAAAGATCCAAGGCCAATTGATTTGAACAAAACCATCACTCTTTTCCATTTCTGTAAGAGAATTATTGAGGATTTAGGTAAACTTGATTGGGATGAGAAGATATCATGGTCATTAAAGGACCAAGAAATATGGTTTAAAAATTTGTTGGTGTCGTATAACGATACATTTATTGGCATAAAAGATTTGATAGGTCTTATTTTCAGCAAAAGGGCACCCAAATTTGGCCCCTATTTACAATTTTTAGGGGATTACCTAGAACCGGATGCCTTGTTCTTCAAGGTTGAAGAGACTGGCATTGTGAAAAAATGGGAAAAAAAACTTTCCAAAACTTTGCTAAGAGTCAGTGAAACTAGATACGCTGAGCTATTGACTAATTTACCGAGAGATAATACATTGAACATTTTGCATATCTTGAACATATCTGATAGCATAGTGGAAGACATTAAACTATTACAAAAAAGATACAAGAACCCGTTGCTTGGCTTCTTAGATGTTCCACGAACTGTGGCAGCCGTAATAACTGGTATGTTTGCGTCTGATTCTAAGAATATCTTGAGACACATAAATTCTTATGCAAAACAAAAACAAGAGCCTTTGCCTTATGGAGACGCAATGGAGGCATACAAATCACTTTACGAGATAAGAGATATATTTAATCAGGTATCTTACTCGTCAAGCAGTAATGGAAACACTAGTGGAATGTTTAAATTTGATCTAGAAAGCTTTTTCTATCCGTTCCTAGAAGAGTGGGTGAGTGAAAGTGGCGAGAAAATCAGATCGATTATAAATGAGGCAATCGCAAGAGATGAATTTCAAGCTATTGACCTTGAGGATGATAATAAAAAGTTTTCCTCTTCAGTGCTAGATATATTTGTCTTGGTCAAAGAATACCTCAAGATATTGAAGAATTTGAACTGGTCGAACGAATACCAAGCAGCCAAAACCTACACTACTCTTTTGAAAAGTGTCTCCGAAGGTGTTCTTACATACGCCCTGAAAATTTCAGAAAAAATAAGTAAAGCATTAGACGAAGAAGAAACCAAAAGGGATTCTACTGGGTTGGAATTGCCCGTGTCAGATGCTACTGAGCAAAGAAAGAGCGGTGGTTGGTTTGATGAGGTAAAGAATGTCGTGTCAAGTATTCAGAATGGTCAAAGCAAAAGCCTAGAAACTGCGGAGCCATACAATTTCAAGCCTGAAACTTGCATAGCTATGAATAATCTCTCAGCAATGATGCTTCAGCTCACCAAATTGGAAGACTTTTTGGATCCAGAGAAGATTTCAAATACTGTTGCCATGTATGAACCAAATATCAACAAGAAGTACACGAGCCACGTCTTCTCCGTTAGAATTGTGAGGGCTGAAAATGTGAAATTATCATCCTCATCATCCTCTGCTTCCTTGTCAGGATCTTCGAACTTGCATCCTTACATAACACTCATAGATACGAAGTTAAGAAAGTCAATTGCTAAGACAAGAGTAATTGATAATACCGATAATCCAGAATGGGATGAAGAATTCGAATTAACCATCCCGGCAAACTCGTCCTTGACAATTTCAGCAACTGTTTGGAATCAAACTAAATTCGGCACTCATTCTATTTGCGGAAGAGCTTTATTACAGTTGGATCCAAGAAATTTCAAACATGATGGACTTCCGCAGGATGTTTATCTTGATTTAGATACCCAAGGCAGAGTGTTGTTAGAGGTAGCGGTGGAAAGTGAAAGAGAAGATGCTATTTTCGTAATGGGGAGAGCCCACAGAAGTCTCAAACGAGCCCAAGAGAGATGTATCAAATTAATCGTGCAAAAGTTTGCTAGATTCATTCGCCATTGTTTCTCGAGAGGTAATCTCAAGTCAATATGTGGAAGCAACGGAAATACCAAACCTACACAAGATGAGATGGATAAAGCTATGATGCCTCTATATGAATACTTGAATGATAATCTTCAAGTATTGGCTGAGTACCTATCGAAAGATTTGTTAATGGAGGTTATGTTAGCCGCATGGTTTGTTGTTATTTCAAGTGCCGACGAGCTTTTACTTCCGAAACTTACCAGCGCAAAAACATTCAATCTTTCTTCTCTCGGATCGAGACTCAATTTATCAGGTGCGGGTCACTCAAGAAATGAGAGTGGCAGTGGATGGCAATCGTCCATAACCACAGCTATGGCTAACGTTGGTAATACCATTGGTATTAGTGGTTTTGGAAAGCTGTTAACGAATCTGGAAATCGAAACAGTATTTTCGTGGCTCAACTTCTTATGCTTGGATTTTTTCCATAATAATGGAAATGGGCCTCCAATAAGAGATTTGAAAAATTCTCACTATCAATCTTTACTCTTACTACCTGTTTACTATGACAGAGACATTGAATTTTTGACCCTGGAGGTTGAAAGGTTATCGCCAGCGTTTATCCAATCCTTACGGGACAGGAACAATTTCGATCGACCACAATCGCAAAGCGAAGCAGAGTCTAGTAAAAGAGGAGTAGGCAGAGCAGGATCTATCGTCCGGAGAAATACAATAGGGGCTAATGCAACAGCAAGGGCGAGAGCAAAGGCTGATCAAGAGGCCCAAGAGGCAAGATCAGATCCAATATCCGCTCAAACATCTGCCGAAGAAATAATTCTTCGAGTTCTTTTGATCAAAGAAGCGAAAGAGTACGTTGCTAAAAGATTGGAACAGAGAGAAAGATTGGCTCACAGCATCTCAACCGAGAGACTTGCACGAGCAGCTGCCGAAGGTGTCTTCAAGCGTCCATAACTTGGAGTTTATGCATACACACGGGGTAACATTGTAGTAGATATTATTTTAGTATATATATCCTATTAAAGTACAGCATATTTCACTTTCGTTTCGGTGAGATGTAGAAAAATTTTGAGAAATGTATTTTGAATTTTATGATTGATTAGTAGTACTGTTTGCGTCTTCAAATACTGTAGTATCTTCTTGATTAACAGTGACATCATCAGTAGTAGTATCATTACCATCCTGTTGAATGGTTGTATCGTAATGTGTCTGAATTAAGGTCGAGTCAGCATCGATTGTGCTATCAGCCTTCAATTCTGCAGGGTTAGGAGATGGCTCTGGCGGGTTTACCGAGTCTACTTCCATTGCATCACCAGTTTCGGTGGACGTTACAGCAGAAGGAACAGTAACATCCTTGGATTCAGCGCTTGCAGGTTCAACATTTGCAACAGCCTGATCGCTCGGAACCTCCTTAGCATCTGCGGCCTTAGATGATTCCACCGTGGCGGCGCTACTGGATGCATTGGGTTCAGTAGCATTATCCTCATCGACCTCTTCTTTATTGAGTTCACTCTTAACTTCCACCTTTACGTCACCCTCCTCCTTTGTCTTATCTTCTTCTTGGATCTCCGAGTTAGCTTCTTGAGTAGTTTCGGCATCAGCGTCAGCCTCTGCATTGGTCATTTCCACATCCTCATTTTGTTTACTCTTTTCAAAGTATGCTTCAGCACCTTCATTCAACAAGGCTTTGGCCTTTTCTTCAAGGCTATGGGCAATGTCAGTCTCTTCTAAGGTTTTTTTCCAACCATGTTCTTGATCTTCATCGATCAAAGTCTTTAATACACTCAACTTGTCAGCTCTAGGAACTCTGTCCTCTGCTTGCTTTTGATAAACAAAATTGGACGTAAATTCATCGTGAGTATCAGCTTCAAAGAATAATCTGTACGAGTTCTCACAGATGGAAACCTTTAAGCCAGGGTCAACATAGCCTTCACATTGATCTTCATCAATACTCTCGATGAATGACTTCAAAAAGGGCATATTGATTTTGGAAGCTTGGATTCCTTCAGTTGGGTGTGACATAACGTAACTTGTGACATAGTAGTTATAACTTTCCTCATCGTTCTTTTGATCATTGATAGTCAAATCATCCAAACTAACGAACTGAACGTTAACAGTATCATTGTTTTCATCTAATGTTAACTTGAACATGTTTTCATCATTCGACATTAAAGCTCTAACTTGCATACGATACAAAATTTGATCTTTAGCGGTAGACTGAGGCTTCGAACGATCATTTTCAAACAACACCATCATATCAGATGTTTTGCTATCAGTAATCATGGAATGCATATGTTTGACAATACTTTGGACGACTTTATCCACAGTGTAAATCTTGTATGCCTTGTTTCTGTAACCTTGACGAACAGTTTCTTCAAACCATTGATGTTCCAAGTCACCTTCAATTAATTTCTCAGATAAATCTAAAACTTGCTGGTAGCAATTTTTAGTACCAACAATCTGAATATTCAAGTCTTCTAACTGATGGGAAATTAAATTAAGGTCCTTAGCAAATTGAACCACCTTTCTGCTTCTAATTTCCTTTCCAACTTCTTCATTCATAGCCTTGACTTCAAGTAACCTTTCATACAAAGTTCTTAAATGGCGGAAGAATACATAAACGGTGGTATTACAGAACAAGTAATACTTACTTCTTCTAGATTCCCTCTTCAGAGAAGTTGAATCTGAAGATGAATCACCTAAGGAATACTTTTTAGAAGACGTTTTAATCCATAACTCACCTGATTTTTCTACTTCTTCCGAGTATTCCTGTTCGTCACTTTGTTGTGGTGATTCAACGGCTTCATCCTTTCTAGACTTTGATTGCTTCTTCAAGACATCCTTCAACAAATCCGTATCTCTATTACGCTTTTTGGAAGGGGCCGATGCTGAATCAGTCTTCTCGGATGCAGTGGTGACTTCAGAATCGTTTTCTTTTTGTTCCTTAGATCTAGCCAATAAGCCGTTATCAATTTCTTCGTTAGAAATTCCGAAAAAAAGCGACAAGAAATATTTGAAGAAGTGGAAGAGTTTTTCTCTATCATTTGCAGAATAGTTGGATTGGCGGTTAATGAATACATCAGAAAGCTTCAAGATATCAATCAAAATCTCATTGTCCTTGAATTCATAGTTCAACTGTTCTTGAGACTTTGGAGTTAATGGATGCAACCTTTTGTTCTGCTGTTCAACCTTCACAGTACTTATTTCACTTACCAATTGTTTTGCAGTCAATAACTTCTTGTCAGCTTGTTTGAAAGTTAATCCCAAGTGATCCAAAGATTTGTAAAAGACCTTTTGTTCCATTTCTCTCCAAACCTTGTTCCATTCTCTATGAGATCTTTTCCATTCTTCATCTTTCTGTTTCAACCTCTTGAGGACAATTGGAACAGCAATGGCCGGATTTTCATGCAATGCATCAATGACCTCGAAGCCGCGATCTTTGTCGTAAATCTTTCTGATGACTTTTTTATAGATTGTTGATGACGTGTGTCCCAACCCAGGTGGTAACTTGAACGAAACTTTTTGTTCTGGAGTCATGTTTGCAATTCTATTTGCGATGGTTTCCAAGGTTTGAATGGTTCTCAAATTGCTTTCCATGTAGTAATCAAACTCATGTCTTTCTTCTTCAATTTTGAATAAGATTTCTTCGTATTGGTTTTTTCTGTGGGCAATGAAACCAGAGTCTTCCGAGGCCCAAGTAGGGTGTCCAACCCATTCATCGTTTAAGACTTCCCAACACATTTCATCTCTGCCCGAGCAAGGCATGTATGTTTCTGATTTGGGAAGCTGACGATAAGATGGACCATATGCCTTACACAATGATAACTCTAACTGATGCTTCTTGAAAGTAATATTTTCAATATGTTGTGGCTTTTCTTCGTATCCAACAAAGATTTTGAACCACTGGATCAATTCTGGATGAGCCTCACCAACGAATAATTGAACTCTTTCAACAAGAGTCTCTTTGTCAATGATATCCTGGGAGAATAAATTCAACACCTTCAAAAATTCATTGTAAGTTTGTTTATTTCCAATAGCCTTCTTAACTTTATCAAAAAAGCCAATTTCTTCCTGCAACGAGGAGGATTTGGACGAAGTTGAAGGTGGTACAGGTTCCGGAATACCAGGGACCAAAGTTGGATTAGAGACAACAGCTGAACCTTTACTTGGAGTTCCAGCCTTTTTAGTAACTGGTTGAACTGATGAACGAATTCCAGAATATTCGGCAGCGGCACTTGCGGCACCTGTAGCAACTGAAGTAGCGTATTCATTTTCAAAACTAGCTTCCTTAACATCCTTTGCGGCTTGCTGAAGTTGGTTTGATTGTCCCTGCTGTTGAGGCTGCTGATTTTGGATATGTCCTTGCTGTTGTTGCTGGAGTTGCTGCTGCTGTTGCTGTTGGAGTTGTTGCTGAAGCTGTTGCTGCTGAAACTGTTGCTGGTATTGCTGTTGCTGGTGAAGGTATTGCTGTTGTTGCTCATGAGCAGCTTGCTCGCTGATACCAGACATTGGATAACCTTGGTGGAATTGACCTTGCGAACCATATGGGTTGATGCCATTTGTTCCGGTTGGGGGCTGGAAGTTTCCAACGGGTGGTAATTGATTACCGGGTCCGCCGTAGTAACCATTTGCTGCAGCTGGTCCCTGCTGTTGAGCACCATCTTCGGGATATGGCTGAGCTCTAGTGTCAGGAAGGAATTGCTTGAAATCATCTAACAAATCTGGAGAATTAGCAAACAAGACCGTTACTTGTTCGTAGACTTCACCAATAGGCTTTTGTTCTCTTTGGTAAGTTTGCAAAATTTCTAAAAATTGTTTATAAATATCGGGTTGATTTGCAAATCTTGTTTTGATCTTGTTAACATATGAAATAGCATGATTGAACTCGACTTGGCCACCATTTTGTTGCTGGTCTTGATTTTGAGCTTGTTGAGCTTGGTCTGGGTACTGCACAAGTTGTCCCGAGTATGGCTGAGGATGTCCTTGCTCTTCAGTAACTTGTTGTTGCTGTTGCTGTTGCTGTTGATCTCCTTGACCGGCGCCGCTTCCCCATCTTTGACCATATGGTACATTAATGTTGGGCCTAGTTGTGGTTCCTGTAGGTGTAGTAACACGAATAGGGTTAGGATCGGATGGGTCCAATGAGCATTCAATTCTGTATCCCGGTGGCAAGAAAGTATTGAATCCTTGAATCAAATTAGGATGTCCACGAAACAAGGTTGAGACTCTATCAATCACACCTGGAGTGTCAATGCTAAATTAAATGTTAGTATACGAGAATGTAGGAAAATACTGCATATAAAATGCTCGAAGTTAAAGCGAAAGGTTATCTCCTAGATGGAATACCCGAGAATTTCCAATCCTTCCAGTATCGGCGAGGGGGGAAGAAAAAGTCAACTATCCCCGAAGCGAAAATTTCAATTCGCAGTGAGAGTAACCAGCAAAAAAAAAAAAAACGTACCTTTGTGATTTGAAATCTTTCATGATATCTAAGAAGTTATTGTAAACATCTGCTTGATTGAAGAACTGAATCTTAACTTGATCTAAATATGATAATGCATCCTTAACATTGAGTGGTCTGTAAACGTTTGTAGACGTAGACTTGTTTGGAACGCCCTGAGGAATTGTAGGAGGAGGCAAAGGCGCGTTTGCAGCAGCGACAGGAGGAGCTACTTGCTGAACAGGTTGTTGTTGTTGTTGTTGTTGTTGTTGTTGCTGCTGCTGCTGCTGCTGCTGTTGCTGCTGTTGTTGCTGTTGTTGCTGTTGCTGTTGCTGTTGTTGTTGTTGTTGTTGTTGTTGTTGTTGTTGTTGTTGTTGCTGCTGTTGCTGTTGTTGCTGCTGCTGTTGCTGGGCATGTTGCTGTTGCTCAGCTGCAAATGTAGCAGGTGGTGGTAACTGTTGTGGCTGACCGTTGTGAGAAACATCAGATGGACGTCTATTGTGTTCTGGCTGTGCCTGGAGGAAAGAGGATGTTAGTAAAAACGAAGCATGGTGAAATTTGATAACATTAAAATATACATACCTGCACTTGCTCGGTGCTGGAGTTAATAGATGGAATTGTAAACGTATGACCTGGTGGGGGGTGACCCACTCCATTGCCTAAACTAGGCAAGTTTGGCAAGGTGTAAAACGCTTGAGGGCCTAAAAGAGAAGACAATGTTAGTAACTGAGCGATGGAGATACAACTGAAGAGTTGACTGGGAAGAAAAATACGTACCTGATTCTAGGTTGGCAGGTGGTGGTAATACAGGCGGATGCCCTTGTTGACGGCTATAGGAGGAAAAATGTTAGTATGTGATTATCAAGTTTATGTTTAGGGGGTGGAAGAAGATGTACGACCATGGAATGGTTGCATAAGCTCGGAGCGTGAGAGATGCCGACCATGTCCACTACTTTGGCCATTTTTTCGTACACTCAACGTCTTCCCCTCAAAACATAGAGGATATTCCAAGAGAATTAACATACTTGAAAGGTTGACCTAAAGGACGCTGCGATGCGTTCCAGTGGTCTTGTGAGTTTGCCATGTTCTTTTATTGGTTCTGAAATCACTTTTGTACTGCTTTTTTTGCTTGTCACTTGAAAAAGTTCGGCAGAAAGGTTGGAAGTTGGAGATGCCACTGAATATATAAAGAACAAGTCTACGCAACAGAAAACTTGTTCAAAAACTAAGGAAGTAGTTACTCCGTGACGATTTACCTTCTCCTATACTGATAACGTTTTCGATTCTCGGTTAGATGAATATCCTGTTACCAAGAAGCCAAAAGCTAACAAACTAAAAAAAAAGGGCAAATGTGATAGACCGCTGATTAGGATTCGAACCCAAGAAAATCTAGTTTTTGATTAAGTTCAAGTTTCTTGTCCTGTAATTGATGTTTCTCCTTCTATGAGAGTGAGAGGTTGACACAAGAACAGGTAAGTTGGACTGATTGATTGATAAGCAATTAAAAGAGGAGATATTGGCCTGTTCCGGTTGGGGTCCATTTTTTTCTTTGAACTGCACGAAGCCAATTCGAAACAGGAATCAGCACAATCGAACTGCTTGTGAGTGTCCGGGTAAAGATCCATATGCAGGCATTGGCTACGAAAGGTAAATAGGAAACGCTCCCAGTGGTAAGAGTAGACGATGAGGGATCTGCATGCAACACGCTCATGTGGGAAAAGAGTGGCTCTCCCTGGGGCCGATTTTGTGTAATTATTCACCCACTCAGTCGAAAGTTAAGTCTAGATATGGCAATTGTTACCAGACTTCAAATAAACAGAGAGAAATGGCTTATAAGGAGTCTATACGAAGCAATCACATGTATCCATGTACTGGGGGTGATAGATAAATGTCGACTGACTTCAAATTAAAGAATTTGTAGGAATGTAACTCTTTCGCCAGCTAAAATCTACATATGTTAACTTTTTCAGCCGAGTTCGGTCAGGTGCAGAGATACTTCGTGATTGTAAAAAGTAGAGGAATTTGATAGCTTTCGTAAAATAGAAATACAGCGAACAAAACTAGATCTAACCAGCTGCGACACTGGCTGTCTATCAACCCAGTTAAGATGTTTCAAACCTGCAGCAAGCGATTTATGTGGGTAATAAGGGCATTCCCTCGTGGAAGCAGGAAACGAGAAGTTCTCGAATGCTGCGAAAAGTTATCTTTTCTGCAGTCCTTAGTTTTTGGCGGAATGCTTTTGTGTAACAAACATGAAAGTGAGTGATATGAAGAAAAAAAAACGACAGCTTAAAATGAAGCAGTAGCTCACTTACAACTCACATTCGGCCATTTATCATCACATATATAAAATGAATGCCCCAGATAGATTCGAGCTCTTTATATTACCAGACGGTGTCGATAAGTATGTATAAAAATGCTCACCTGCATGAGGTTTAATGCAATATGCGCTTGCCTAGATGAAACACCTCTAATCTTCAATTACTAACCCATCCTTTCAGACTCAAGATTACCCCAGATACCAAGGTGCCCAATGCTGCTTTGATAAAGATAGAGAGAGAAGATCATACCCTTGCCAACATGTTGCGCGCTCAGTTGTTAAAGGATGACAAGGTCTTGTTTGCAGCTTACAAAGTTGAACACCCTCTTTTTGCCAACTTCATTCTCAGAATTCAAACAGAAGATGACTATACACCAAAGGAAGCCTTAAAAAATGCTTGTGCTTCATTAATTTCAGAATTAGACATAATCAAAACCAAGTTTAAGGATGAATGGGCACTTAAATCCTTATTGAACAATAACGATAACGAATACTAATCCTTGCATCAAGGTGGCACCAACATATGTACGGAGAGTATAAACTCATAATTGGTTGCTCTCTTGCCTTCCTTCTTCCACGAATCGAAGTACAATGAGTCCACCAGTTTGCGACAGAGTGGATAACCAAAATCACGAATAGACAATGTTCTGGAACATAATATATCATAGAAGAGAAATAGTAAGATGCTATAAATGATTGGGGGAAAACTGAAGAAAGAAAGAGTTCAGATTTAGGGTAGGTGATTAATGTAATATACACAACTATAGTATAACCAACGTACTGTGATGGTAGAGATTTGACTGTGTTCTTGAGTGAATTAATTCGTTCGCAAAAGTCGAGCTTAATCTTATGTTATTTATTTCTGATGTGCATGTATTTTTGAACGAGTTATAAAATTAGATGAACAGGGCTACTATTTTTTTTTTTCCCTTTGATGCTATGCCATTATCTAAATGCAAAGAAAAGTAAAATAAATATATATCAAGGACTACCAGCTTCACTTTTTGTGAATTCTCTGTGGGAACTGTTAACTGATTTCTTTCTTTGTTTTACCTTTCACTCTATATCTAATTTTTGATTTGCTTTTTCTGTGTGTGTGTGTGTGTGTGTGTGTTTTGTTTGTATTCTGTAGTTTATAAATCTAGGTCGAATGCTTAATCTTTGAATGCTTTTTTCTTGATAGCGTCCTTAATGATGGAAATCTTTTCCAAGCATTCAGGCACTTCAACAGATGGGAAGTTTCCTTGCTTCAATATAAAAATTAATGGATGTGTTTGAATCATCCTTGATGGGGAAATATGCGTTATTGCCAATCCATTTTTGCTGATGCAAATCTTATGATGATCTTTGAAGTTGAATTGGAAGTTACCGTTGGTCATTTCAAACATGATAAACTCTGATGTTCTGGTGTATCTTCTCAAAAAGACAGTTTCTTTCCTGTCTTCGTTTTCACTAACCTTTGACAAATTACTATTCATGTATTTAGCAAAAAAGTCAACAATCTCTAGCTGTTTCTTACTTTGTAATGGTGGGTTCAACAATGAGTTTTCAATAGAGGTCCAACCTTCATTTTCGTGATATATTAATTCCAAGAATTTGTCGCTATTGTGAAGCTTCAATATAGTGTTTTCATCGTTAAACAAGACTCCAATATCGTCGGTATTCAATTGGTAAGAGAAACCGTACTTATTAGAGTAGTCGACCCATTTGCTGATTAACGTAGGGTTTTCACACAGTGGCAACTCCATAGTATCTAACATTTCATGCTTGGAGTATTCCAATCTTCTCATGTTTTGATATGTTTCGAAGCAAATTTGATTCAATCTCTTGATCGTAGTAGAATATGTCGAGCTAAAGTTAATCTTCTTAGTTTGTCTGCCAGATGAACCATTAATTGGCTCAACTTCTTGATATTTATCTTTGGTGTCTCCTGGAGATAATGATTGAGGTAACATAGTCTTAGGTTGTTCGCTGTGTAAGTCCAGCCTCAATATCTCAACAGGATTCTTGGTCTTTGGTGTATATATACCAGCACTAGCCTTTGTATTTGTGAAATTAATTGCTGATTGCGCCTTAGAAATTTGATCTAACCCACCAGGAGTTAAGTTCAAACTGACTTCCAAAGTCTTATCAGGGAATGGGCCCTTGAACCAATCATACAGTAAAATCTCATCAATAGTTGGTCTATTCAATGGATTCAAACTCAACAAGTCTTGAATTAATGTTTGAGCTTCGTATGAAATTGGCTTGTCTGGAGGGAACAGGTACTCTGTCTTCTTAATTCTTTCGTAAATGACTTGGACATCCTTGGCTTGGAATGGAGGCTTTCCAATTAATAATGCGTACATCATAATACCAATGGCCCAGATATCAACTTCGAAACTGTGTCCCACTGATTTCCCTCCTAAAACTTCAGGAGCAATATAGTTTGGAGTACCGCAAATGGTGTACTTTCTTGCATTATCGCCGTTTGGTAACACAGAGGCCAAGCCAAAGTCACCAATCTTCAAGTTCATTTGCGGATCGAAAAAGATGTTTCCTAACTTCAAATCTCTATGCAACACTCTTCTTGAGTGCAAGTACTTGATAGCACCAACTATTTGAACCATGAAAAATCTTACTTCAGGTTCCGAGACTCTTTTTCTTGTCTTCAATAACTCCATCAATGACTGGTTGGGACAAATTTCCAACAATATGTAGACATTCACATCATCTTCGAAGCAGTCTACAAAGTTGACAATATTGGGGTGCTTAAGGGACTTGTGAATCTTGATCTCGGATAATAATTTGGTCTTGGTCTTCTCATTCTTAATGGATGCCTTGGCCACCGTCTTAGCGGCATAAATCTTACCAGCAGAATCCTTCATTTGGAAACATCTTGCAAATCCTCCCTCACCTAAGAATGTGCCTCTCCTATAATCTCTACCAGTTCTAGTTCTAACGATGGATGGAGGAGTTTTACACAAAGTCGAAAGTTTTTCCTTCTTCTTCTTAGGGTGTTGTTGTGGAGCAATGGCGGTGTTTGCACCTGAAGCAGCAGCAGTTGTTGTTCCAGATTGAGCACCTAGTTTACCATCAAGTGGCTGTTGAGGCTCATACAAGTTCTCTTTGTAGTTTCTCAATGGCTTCACTGGAGTGATGTGATTGACTCTGGCATTCAATTGGCCATTATTAAGAGGTTGCAATGGTTGGATAGATTGGAACGGTTGGGAACGACTAGACATTTTGCAATGGAACTGGTATGAAAACGGTGATGTGATTAGCTGTATCCTTGAAAACTGAATATGACTGAAAGTTAAGAGTGAGCGTCCGTTTGAATATGTATTCCGGGTATTAGTAATGTGGACTTCACTCGTCTTGTCTCTCTCACTCACTTCTACTCTCGATACTTGTCGTAGTAGTTGTAATAGTCGTCGTCAGTTAATGAAAAGACACCAACAGGACAGATTAACTTCGGATTTTTTCCAAGATGCCAGTTAGAAATATACAAAGCTAATAAAATTTTATTTATTATTTGTAAATTTCTGATATTGTGATTAATCCAAAACGGTAAGAATAATTTTTATTATTATTATTTTTGCCAATTCTATACTCTATTTGGGTGCGAATGTTACAAATGCAAATAACAAAAATAAATATTATGACGATGAGAAAAAAAATGCTTTTTGTTTATGTTTTGTATGGATTGGTATATTATTTTTCCGAATCTTTTTTTTTTTGCAACAATTTGGTTTGTTAGCGGTGGTGAGTGCAAAATTAAATAAAACTGATCTAATATAGAAAGAAAAGCCTCCTTCTTCTTTTAAAATGGAGTTTCTTGTAATTCTTCTTTGATTTCCGATCTCTGGAATCTAATCTGTTTATGTACTAGCTATGAGTTTGTTCATTCTTGTGTTTTCCTTTATTTACAATTTGCTGCATTCGTGGGACTTTCTTTATTTACAAAAACTTCAAAATAAGAAGTTTTGACGTTCAAGTAAACTGCGGTGCGGCGTATAATATCGCTTTTCTGGTATGTTTGCGCCGCATTTCTGCATATAATCGTTATATTTTCACATAGTTTGACTAAATTTTGTTGCGAAATTTTGCGAATTAGGAAGTTGCCAAACACTAAACACTAAAGTGTTCAAAACGAAAATACTGAACAATTGGAAATGGAAGCGATATGAGGTAAAAAATAACGGAAATGATGATACATTTGAAACTTTGGTAGATTGCTTTATATTGTAGATTAGTAAACGATTGCAATAAGTAAACTTAAAAGGGGAATAATAAATAAACGAAAATAATTATTAATGGTCAAAAATAGAACTGAGATTTCATTTAGAATCTGCTTTGGGGCTAATTACGATGAGCTTTTGGGGGGAGAGGAAGATGTTCAAGAAGATTAGTGATTGAGACTGTTAGCTTTTGCAGTATGAAAAGAGGTTTTGGTGACACAATAAAATCAAATAGTTTCGGCATTGAGAAGGGTCCCTTGTATTTTAAGCGTGTACGTCATAACATACTTTCCTCGTCAAACTTGCTGATCCGGTGAAAATTTTCAGACAGATTACTTGAAAAAAAATACACATTGCTTTTCTATTCGCTTAGATATTATTTCTATGACAGCTACTGGAAGGATTCTTTCCTTTTTTGTTTTCTTTTTTTTTCTGATTTTACGAACTCTTACTCCTTACTTTTACGCAAATACATAATTGGAGTTTATTGAACAGAGGATGCAAAGACTTTCACACTTTCTTTATAATCATTATAATAGTCCCACAATGTTATTGTTTAACTAAATCTGACAAAAATTCTGCAGAGAAGAGTCGAAGCCGCATGAAGGAAGTCTAAAATATCATGCAAAAGTCAATTCAATTGTGGTAGATCCGCAATTATTTTACGATATTAGGGTATTTCATGATTGGTGTAATGAACGCTAGCCTAAAAGTTTAATGGCGCCTTTTTGGTCAGGCTGAGTTCGTTGAATTTCTGTAGGTCATTGCCTGCAATTATCACAAAATCGACAAATTTGAGAGTTTGGATTGCATATAACTTAGGTCTCAGAAGAGGAAAGTGACATTTTTTTCCCTCACTATAATCGGAGCTGAGGAAGAGTGAGCATTTCCATTTGTGCTAGGCCCTATCTCTTTGGGCGCGGGTACGTGGAAGACTCAAAAACCAACACGTAGTATTTTTTTTTTCGATTTTTGTAAATCTCACCTTTGCTCTTCAATGCTAGCGTGTGCTCTCTTTTTTGATGAGATCTCTGGAGTATATATTTTTCTAAGGTGCAACATATTCTAAAACAGAAAACAAAATTGCAAAATATCGATCAGAACTCAAGCCTTAGCATTGTGAAACGGGGCATTAATACAGTTACACATCAAAAATTCAAATACCTATTTTCCCCTGCAGTTTTTTATTCTATTAATTGTTGTATTTTTCTGAAGTTTGCAATTACTTAAGAAAAGAGAAAAAACCTTAATTTTTTACAACCAAAAAAGTATCTTTAAAGATAATAAAAGGCAACTAAACACTCCAGCTACCATGAGTTCTGATGACGAAATGTCACTCTCAGAGGTGGCAAGAAGGCGCAGAAGTCCTTCTGTGGACTCAATCCCGTTGAGTCAGTTCGATACAAACCCTTCGAGCCCTGCAGCCAAATCAAACGGCAAGGCTCCATCGAAAAGAAAATCCTCCGAATCGAACGGCGGCGCAAAGAAAAAGAAACCCAAGAAGTCCACTACAGAAGATGAAGATAAAGAAAATAAGGAGGTAAAGGGTAAATCTAAGCCCAAGACGGCGAACAAAGATGCTACCAAAAAGGCCAATGGAAAAGTCACAAAGAATGACAAGAAACCCAAGGTTTCAACTTCTGTTTCATCCAGTCCTAAAAAAACCACTAAGGTCCAAAAAATAAAGAAAGAAGAATCTGAAGAGACGGAATCTACACCTGCAGCAGATCCTGAGGCAGAGGAAACATATAAATGGTGGGAACAAGAGGACTTAGATGGAGAGCAAAAGTGGGAAACATTATTCCACAACGGTGTGATCTTCCCACCTGAATACGAACCCCTCCCATCTCATGTCAAATTATATTACGATGGGAAGCAAGTCAAACTCCCACCACCAGCAGAAGAAGTTGCAGGCTTCTTTGGTGCTATGCTTGAGACTGACCATGCCAAGAATCCTGTCTTCCAAAAGAATTTCTTCAACGATTTCCTTGAAGTTCTCAAAGAATGTGGAGGTTGTAACGTTGACATCAAGGACTTCGAGAAGTGTGACTTCTCAAAGATGTATACGTATTTCGAAGAAGAACGTGAAAAGAAGAAAGCATTGAGTCGAGATGAGAAGAAAGCCATAAAGGAAGAGAAAGATAAGTTCGAAGAACCATACAAAACGTGTTACTTGAACGGCAGGAAAGAGCAGGTTGGAAATTTCAGAATTGAACCTCCAGGATTGTTCAGAGGTCGTGGGGCACATCCAAAGACTGGGAAATTGAAAAGGAGAGTTGCTCCTGAAGATGTCACTTTGAACTTGAGTAAAGAAGCTCCAGTGCCTGTGGCTCCGCATGGTCACAAATGGGGAGAAGTGAAGCATGATAACACAGTTGCCTGGCTTGCGATGTGGAAGGAGAACATTGCTGATTCGGTTAAGTATGTCAGATTTGCTGCTAACTCATCAATTAAGGGTGTGTCAGACTTTAAAAAGTTTGAAACTGCAAGGAAGTTAAAGGATCATATCACTGCCATCAGAAAGGATTATAATAAGTTATTAAAAGATGAACTCATGCAAAACAGACAGCTAGCCACCGCTACATACCTTATTGATATATTTGCCTTGAGAGCTGGTGGTGAGAAGGGTGACGACGAAGCAGATACTGTTGGCTGTTGTTCATTGCGTTTTGAGCACATAACTTTAAAGCCTCCTAACAAAGTCATTTTTGACTTCTTGGGTAAGGATTCCATCAGATTTTACCAAGAAGTAGAAGTAGACAAGCAGGTGTTCAAAAATTTAAGAATCTTTAAGAAACCACCCAAGCAACCTGGTGACGACTTGTTTGACAGAATTTCTCCACCAATGGTGAACAAGCATTTCCAGAATTATATGAAAGGTTTGACTGCCAAGGTATTCCGTACTTATAATGCGTCGAAAACAATGCAAGACCAGATCGACTTGATCCCCAATGAAGGTACTGTTGCTGAAAAAGTTGTAAAGTTCAATGCCGCAAACAGAACAGTTGCAATTTTATGTAATCATCAGCGTTCGGTAGCAAAGGGACACGGTTCACTGGTCCAAAAGATAAGTGACAAGATCAAGGAAATGGTTTGGCAAAAGATACGACTCAAGAGAATGATCTTGCAACTTGAACCTAAATTGAAAAAGAAGGATCCAAAATACTTCGAAGAGATGAATGATTTGACGAAGGAAGATGAGAAACATATACAGAGTGTTGTCATTGAAAGGCAAAAGGATCAAGCTCAGAAGAAGTTTGTCAGAGATAACGACAAGTTGAAGGCGGAAGACCAACCAATTTTGACTGAATCAATCTTATTGGAAAGGTTAGGAAAGATCGATGAACTAGCAAAAGAATTTGCAGACGAGTTGAAGACCAAAAAGCCAATTGTTAAAAAATCTGACACCGTAGAGAAGTTGAAGCAACAAATTGAGAAAATTGAAACAAGAATCGTTAACACAACCTTCCAGTTGAAGGATAAAGAGGATAATTCCGAAGTCTCGTTGGGTACCTCCAAAATGAACTATATCGATCCAAGGTTGACAGTTATGTTTTCCAAAAAGTTTGATGTTCCAATCGAAAAGTTGTTTACTAAAACGTTGAGAGATAAGTTCAACTGGGCAATCGAGTCAGCGGATGAAAACTGGAGGTTTTGAAGGCAATATTGCATAATACATATGATTAGTTTACATAGAGAGCTACAAGTAGAAAATATCGCTAATATTCACCAATCAAAACAGAAACACAACACCAAGGCTTGTAGACTAACAACTTATTTTCTTTTTTTTTGGCACGATAGCAAATAATAAAATTCTGCATCTACCCAACAGGAGCAGGTTGATGTGAGTTAGCCACAATATTGATCTTTTGCGGATTCCGGTGACTGGTTGTTACCCCGATAACGTTATTCAAAAGACATGAAAAATTTTTTTTTATTAGTGTGGGAGTTTATGCAACGCGAATTGGCATGTCTAATTTTTGTTTACATCTGAAAAAGACGCGTATTGTGAATCGCGATTGATTACTTCCCTTGCATCTAAATTGTGATTTACTGCACCATAAAGTGTCTCCTTCACGTACAGTTGCTAGTAGTACAGGAATCTGATACGCGGCCTACATATTCAATAGACAGGAAACCTTCACTCCCATAGTGCTTCTGTATGTGAATCTTTATTATTGTTTCTCCCCTTAATAATAATCAGATGCATTATCATGTAGCAGAGATTTTAGTTCAAAAAATAAGCCATAATCGTGTTTCAATCACATCGGGGAGCCCAGTGATCATTCCACCCTTTATATTCTATCCAAATCCCTGGCTTTTAGACTAATTTAACCTAAATCTTATTTTGTACCCACTTAAAACTCTTTATCCAAGCTTAAACAAGGAAAAGAGTTCAGGTCTTGACAAGATGTCATTCACCACAATAACGACTACCCAGTCAGGATCCGCAAACTATTTGCAACATCGCCAGCATCATGCTCACCACAATCATAAGAGAGACAGCGAGGTCGTGACCAGAACAATCGAGTTCCAAAGTGACAATATCATTCGTAGGGAGAAGACAACCACCACTGCCACGAATGCACTTCCAACTCTCACCACATTCACACGCACAACCACACTGTCTTCCAGTAGCAGTACCACTTATGCATTCACAGCTAGTGAAATACCGAATACTATCGCCAACGCTGCGAAGAATTCTGCTAGTTACGACCCATACATTTATAGAACATCTCTTCCAGATAACCTCGTTTTCATCATCATTGGAGCCATAATCGCGCTCGGTCTATTACTTACAGTTACGATTAGATCGGTCAAGAAGATAAGCGCCATGCGAAGAGCAAAATCAGATAGTGAGAAATACGAGTTTTCATCAAACAGCATGTACCTTCACAGCGGATTGGCGTCTTCAAACTCATCCATGTTGGATCTCTCGTCCGAAAGATTTTCCATTCATTCAGCTTCTTCATACCACTTGTTATCCAAGGGTGCTGCTGCTGCGTTAAATCTGCTGCTGTCCGAGTCCCTGTCCAGCTCGTCAAATGCAGGCAGGACCTACAGAAATGCGGTCAATCCCTCAAACTCCTCAGGAAACACAGCAGGCAACTTGAATGTGGCCAATAACAGAGGATCCATGTTTATTAGTCCTGCATTAGAGGCCATGAACTACAGCCAGAACCAATTCAAATTACCTCACCACCACAAAGGTGCATTTACGGAGTCGGAAATCGGAAGCGGATTTGGCGATTCTGACATAAGCACGTTTACAGACAACAAGTTACTTGATAGCTTTAACTATAGCGACGGCTCTTTCTACACAGACTCCCCCAAAATAGGAGAAGAGCGCCCGGCGAACAACCGACAGAATTCCAGACCAGCATTAACCAGACCTCCAAGTCAAGTTCTAGACGATTTGCTTGACGGGTTGCCTGATTTTGAGAATTACGAATTAAAGGAGGATGTATAAAAGAAAATACCACTCTCTAACGACTTTTTTATAGAATACTAGAATGTACAATTAATAATTTTTTTTTTGAATCCCTTTTGTAGATAAGACGAAGTGGATAGATAGTTCCGAAGCACTCAAATAACGAATACATGACATCATTGACTCATTTGTCCACTTGCTTGTAGAGAATGCTGATAACTGAAAGTTACCATGTTGGCTCGAGTCTTTCACACTTTTGCAGCCAGTTTGAGGCTAAAAGGTAAGCCAATGCTGAAAATAATACAACAATCAGATTATCAATACAATAGGACTTATACTAGCACCAAAGTTTGTCACTATAAAATGCATTGTAGTTTTTGAGTGTTTTTTTAGTACCAAAGTGCCCTATTGTCCCTTATATGCCCTCCTACCAGCGCTGGAAGACCCGAACAAATATTCTTCGGTGCGCACAGACTTCCATCCCCCCCCGCATTTTTAGGGTATCGGGAAGTTACCCGCATGAGTTTACAGTAGCAATACTTGCGTTCCTGCAGACACTCGTGTTCCATAGAGTAGTCAGTGATTGGGGAATATAATGATATTGAAATAAGATTGGGGGACACTTATAAACCCTCCTTTATGCAGTATACAGATCTCTCCCCTAATATCCATTTTTTTTGGTAATTTACTACCCGAAATATTCCCGGTCGACATAATCTCATAGAAAACCAAAGATATTCGAAATTTTAATATCCTTTTCTTAGCACTTCCTCTTGAACCTATAGATAACTGCCCCACTCAATAACAGAAAACAAGAATGTTATCTAGACAATTAGCCAGATCCTCAATTTCAATCGCTAGAAGACACTTCAGCAAGTCTTCGTTGGCATTTGCAAAGAATGATGAATCCACCATTGATTCATACAGACTCCCATCCCAGACCTCAATTAACGAGTGGGAATTCAAGTATGACTTTGTGCCTAAAACCTCCGAGCCAAAGATCCCTCCTTTGACCCCTGAAGCCGTGAAGCAAGACATTGCACAAGAAAAGAGAGCTAAGGTGGAAAAGGAAATGCTTGACAAGGAACTTGCAACCTCAATCAAGGTTGAGGCTAACCTGTCCTCAGTTGTCCATGGTGGTGAAGAAGTTGGAGCTGAACCCGAGTATTTACAAGACAAGGGGTCTGAACCAATTGATGCTTCCAGACCAGCTTCAAGCAGCCAAGCTAAGAAGCCAGCAAACAGAGACAAGTACATTCAAACTTCCATTAACCCGGAAATCAACACTCCAGACGTTGCAGTTTTGAGTGAAGGGGAAGTTTCGCACAAGACCACTTCTACCGAGGGCCAGACTCAAGTCTTAGACGATATTGAACACGAGGACCACGAAAAGGCTAAGGCTGAAGAAGAATCTAAGGCCGGTGTCAACTGGTGGATTCCAATTGGTGCTGCAGGTGTGGGTATTGCAGGCTACGAGTACTACCAAAAGAAAGCAACAAAATAAAACAACAACGACAAGAGCCTCTCGAGCTGCTAAAAGGGAGTGGAATAATCCGTCGGAATTACAAAACAAGTAAAGAGAAACCCAAGGACTCAAATATATCCATTCTAACCTCAATTTCATAAAATATTTCGTAAAATCAAACATTCACTAAGGATGATATTTCGGAAATAGAGTAGTGACCTAGAGGTAGAAACAAGCTCTCAAGCTGTAACACCATGACACAATTATTTAAATGAAATTACACAGAATAGAATACATATAACAAGCAAGAAGGGTCAATTGTAGAATTGAAATAGAGGTTAGGCTCTCTGAAGTTTTATTATCTCCTAAGAATTCAACACCCAACGAATGGCTCTTTAGCTTCGTTCTACAAATAAGTCTTACACTTTGTCTTAAGTCTTGTCTTAAACTTTTTCGTATTAGATTTGGTTGTTTAAATATTTATTTACATGCAATGTGGTTATTTTCAGTTCATGCTTCTCACTCTTGTGTACACAAGGTTTCAGCAGTGTTGAATTTTCTAGTAATGTCTAGAGGCTTCTTGGCATGCCTTTAATTGTTGCAAGTAAAAGTCGCAAATTTGCATGTTACCGTTGTTTTCAGTCAAACATCTGGTGAAAGCAGAAGCATCAGCGTCACAAGATCTGGCTTGTTGTTGATATTGGGATTGGTCAACTGGAGCTGCAACTTGTTGGTCAACTGGAGCGGCTGGAGCAGAAGAGCCACCGAACATGGAAGTTATACCAGCACCAAGAGTGTGACCGATGGTGGAACCGACAGCAACACCAGCGGCGGTGGAAGCCATTTGACCGAATAAACCAGGACCTTGTTGTTGGGTTTGGACTGGTTGAGCTGGACGAGCTGGTGGAGCTTGGGAGTAGTGGGATGGAGCAGCAGCAGTATGAGCTGATCTGGTTTGAGTTCTTTGAACTGGAGCGGATCTTCTTTGTCTAGCCATTTTCAAAATGTATATGAGTTGTTGTTGTACAGGTGTATGGAGTGTGCAACGGTGGTTGAAGATCACAATTAAATGAGTACCGGCTATATATATTTAAAATTTTCAATTCAATTACTTATATGCACACTTAGTGGCAAACGTGCCAATTATATGCGAATGTGCTAGAACGAAGACATTTGTATGACTTGGTGCCAAAAAATATGGGGGACCTGCGAAAAAATACCCGAGTTACAGAGGGTATTGGTGTTACATACAGTACTCAAAATATCGGATGCGACGAACGGATAAGCATCAAGAAGCCGACTTCCGTGAAATATAAATTGTGGGTAACACTAGGTAGGACTGAGCCGCTTTGGGGAGGGCGAGCTGACTGAAGGCTGCAACTAAACTAAGGATTTCTCTTCCAATTGTGGTGTTCTTGTTTTCGTACTACTCTATGATTGAATTCGACTCCATACTGGTAGGTTGCAAATTTCAAGTATCCGGATCTGCATTGAAGCCTATGATCGAGGTACCATGATCATACGAGGATATTCAGCCTCAACCTCCTTCCTTCTACAAACGGGGGAAAGATGCTCAAAGTTGTTTATTCGGGACTCCCTTTGGCCAGTGATGATTCAGTTTTTCATTGCCTGTTATATGAACAGAACTTCAGATCCGAAGAGCGATCTCGAATCCTGTACATACGCACGAGACATTTTATATTTTTTTGTTAAGATAACGCAAGTGCTAGTAAGACCTTTATTCCAAAGGAGTTCAAGCAACTGGAGTTGAACCGAAAAGAGAACACAAAGTAGAGGACGTTTCAAGAAAACATAAATACTCGGTGACACCACTACCGATATTCACCTTCATTCATTCACATTATTGTCCTTAGTAGAGTAGACTTTTCTGCACTCATGCTACGGAACCCAATCCGATTCGGAAACGCAATCCGGCAGTACTCAGCAACCTCATCTTCAACATTGACAAAATACGAAATACTTGGGCTATCCCCCGGAGCATCAGTGAAAGAAGTCAAAAAACAGTTCAAGCTTCTCAGTAAGAAGCACCACCCCGATCTAAACAATCACTTGGATGACGAAGAAAAGCGAATCAACAGCGAGAAGTTTGTGGAGATCGTTTCTGCCTACGACACGTTAAAGGATGCTACCAAGAAAGATCAGTACGATCTAGAGTTGAAGTCAAGCGGTGGTCCCACAGTCTTCCAAGGCAGTACTAGAAGAAATCTGGACTGGCACAACCAATACTATGGTGAAGCCAAGTACTATTCAAAGGCAAACAGCCAATCTTCCTATTCGTCTTCAGGGTTAAACACGAAGCGACATAGAGTGTACTTTAATGGAGACGGTTACAACGATAGTGCAAACTCAACCTTCTCAGGTAGGCATATAAATTACGGAGATAGATTCGATGTTCCACATTTCAATTATCAAGAGCATTTACTGAAACATTTGAAGTTTGAGCAACGGTTGTTGAACAAGAATTTGAGTGAAAGTGACCGGCAGTACATCTTGAAACAATTAAATAAGGAGGGAGACAAATCACAGGTCGACGAGGAGTTGTTAACGAAACATTTAATGAGACAGGCGAAAAGGAGACAAGAAGATATCAGGAAAGGTACCACAGGCAGCAAGCATTCTTTTGCCAGTCAGCAAAATCAGAATCGACACAGCCAGTCAACATACATGTATCAAGGCCCACAGCATACGAGCGAAGGCGAGGGGACAGCCTTGAAAGCATTTGCATTTTTGGGAGCAAGTAGTTCTTTATATTATTTGTGGACACTATTTTAATAGATTAATACGGGATTTTTGGGAAATAAGCAGAGTGTAAGAAAACTAATAAGCTACTGTGGTGTTTTTATCTTAATTATATATTTGTTTGTATTTTTTCTTGTCGTGTTATTTTATGCATATTAACTATGTCATGTATATATACATAATACGAATATATTTCTGTTTACTCTATATCTACGAATGAACAAAATGCAATGTTTGTATTTCCCGGGCCCCACAATCTCACCTTCTCCATCTGTCTTTCTGCTTGCTGTCATATTGATTTTTGGGGAATTGAACTTTTGGTTTGGTGAAGCCAAGTATTCAGTGAAGCCAAATTGGTATGGTATTTTGGTTTCACTTCTTCCTTTTGATTTTTTTCTTCTCTCCTCGTCTCCGTTTTGATTAACGATCAACTTCACCGAAGACCAAATCCATAGTACCAATGATGGCGACAGCATCGGCCAATAAGTTACCTCTAGCAATGTGATCGAAGGCACCTAAATGAGCGAAACCTGGGGCTCTAATCTTACATCTGTATGGTCTTTCTGAACCATCAGAAACAACGTACACAGCCATTTCACCCTTTGGAGCTTCAATTGCAGTATAAGTTTCACCTTGAGGAACAGCGTAACCCTTGGTGAATAATAAGAAATGATGAATTAATGCTTCCATATCTTCCTTCATTAAGGATCTTGGAGGTGGAGCAATCTTGTAGTCCTCAACCTTGACTGGCCCTGCTGGCATATCGTTGATACATTGTTCGATAATTCTTAAGGATTGTCTGAATTCAGACATTCTTATCAAGTAACGATCGTAACAGTCACCGTTGACACCAACAGCGACGTCAAAGTCGACCAAGTCGTATGCGTCGTATGGTTGTGCCTTTCTGATATCGTAAGGGATACCAGAACCTCTTAACATAACACCAGATAAGGAGTAGTTTAATGCATCTTCAGCGGTAACGATACCAACATCCTTCGTTCTTGCTTGCCAGATACGGTTATCAGTCAACAATTCTTCAGTTTCATCAATTCTATCACCGAATTGGGTAGCCCACATGTAGATGTCATCTAACAAACCGACTGGTAAGTCTTGGGAGACACCACCTGGTCTGACGTAAGCACTGTGTAATCTTGCACCAGAGACTCTTTCGTAGAATTCCATCAACTTTTCTCTTTCTTCGAAACCCCACAAGAATGGTGTTAATGCACCAACATCCATAGCGTGCGATAAAACGGACATACAGTGGTTTAAAACTCTTGTGATTTCACCGAATAAGGTTCTAATGTACTTACCTCTCAATGGGACTTCAACGTTTAATAATTTTTCAACAGCCAAGGCGAAAACTAATTCGTTGGTCATCATAGAAACATAGTCCAATCTGTCAAAGTATGGCAAAGCTTGCATGTAGGTCTTTGATTCAATTAACTTTTCAGTTCCTCTATGTAAAAGACCGACGTGAGGGTCAGCCCTCACAATTTCTTCACCGTGAAGTTCAAGAATCAATCTCAACACACCGTGCGCAGCTGGATGCTGTGGACCAAAGTTAATGGTGAAATGTCTGATCTTGGTATTTTGCTTTTCAACACGCTTTGGGTCGTCATCTCTTCCCCAAGTCATGTCAACTTCGTCCATTACCTCACTGAAAGTAGTCTTACCAAAAGTACCTGGCTCAGATGAGTATCTTTGGGCTGGTTGACCCATTGCATTGGTATATGGCTTGGCTTCATCGGTGGATGGTGATGATGCATAAAGTTGACGGTTAATTGATGAAAAGTATCTTGTTTGCTGACCTTGAACAAGAAACTTTCTAGTAGTTGCATTTCTGCAAACCTTTGATATATTTCTACCCAACATGGCAAAGTTTGTAGGCAATCAATGTAAATGCTTTAGGTGGTGTTATCCCTTTTCAACTGGCTACTTGGCTGGGCTATTTTGTGATTGTATATTTTTAATGAATTAAAGAAAAATTGATTACAGGTTGTAAATGCGAAAGATTGATTGGATGGTAGACGGCGTGCAGGTAAGCAGCGACAAAGCGAAAAGAAAAATACTTGAGAAGCCAAAACACTGGGAAAAAAAAAGAGAGAGTGCTACATAATCATGTGATCACTCTCACGTGGACCAATGCCTTCAAAAAAAGCTGAGTTCGGGACTCGAGAATCGGACTCGTTCGATTTAGTGAGGTTTTATCAAGCACGAAAGTAGACTCACTACATATTGAACTTATAACATACCTCAAGGAGATGGAGTTAAGGGCCATTTGACTCGCAAGCTTAGCCCTTGATACCCCACTAGCCTACTAACCCACATGGCCCGCATTTTCCCGCCTTGTGCTACCGTTAACAAATATACCCCATTTGAGCTATACGGGACTGGAATCTATTGTAACTATTGCAAGATATCCGGCATATAAATCAGCTATAAAGTCTCTTTCCATGGTATCTTCTCGTTTTTGGAATCGCGTGCGCTTATTTCGTAATACAATAAGGCCTTGGTAAAATATCTCACTTAGCTAGTCCACCAAAAGGTTATGAGAATTTTCATCTCTTCGGTTTTCTTTCTTTTTTTTTTTCCCTTCTCATTACCACAAAAAGGGAACTGTAATGCGGGAACTGGGAATACTTTTAAAGAGCCTGATACCAGCATTTTTTTTTTTTTCATTTTCTTCCGATACACATTAACGCGTTAATAGGTTAATTTCACCTTCTTTCAACCTACCCTTTTTTTCCATTTTTTCTTGTGACTAAAGGCAATACCGAAGCATATATATATTAGCTTATATATATACTTCGTCCAACAACTACCTGGTACATTCGTTTCCATATACTCATTTGCATTTTCCGAGTTGTTGCTGCATTAACGCATACTCAATAGAAACCAAAATAGAAAAAAAAAAAAAAATTAGAGTCGCCATAGAGACCGAAAAGAAAACCGAAAATATACCATTATAAAGAATACAAAAAATACCCTTAAAATGAGCTCAAAGAGAAGATTTTGTGACGGTGAGCAAGATGTCAAGAAGGTGAGACAAGAGAGTGAAAAGCCAGAATACAATTCATCAGAAGAGTGGCCTATCTACAACCATCCAGAAGGTGGTATTGTCAAGATAACGCCATGGGGCTCGTTAAGGCAATACGTCAACCCTTTGAACGGACAAACGGTGACCAAGTTCGAAGACATGAACTTCCAGGACCACACATTCCACCAAACTGTTGACCAACTGCCTGTGTATGTTCCTTCCACTCCGCAATCCATTTGCCCAACTTCGTCTGACTCTCCATCTCCAGCTGACGGAATGAAGCTCAGTCCAAGCCACGAAGTCGAGCATTATGTTATGGAAGGCTACTCTGACAAGCAGCAACAGCAACAGCATCAACAACAGTTTCCCCAATCACAATCCCAGGGATATGAATACGCCCAGGAACACGAAAACTACTTTGGAATGGGGAACTCCGAAGAGGAAATGGACGACCAGGCTACTTCTGCAGACCAGATGATGACGTGAGTTTGCACATGTATTATAAAAAAAAAAGAAGATGAAGTCAAAAGCAATATCATGTATAACACAACTTGTCGAAAGCGACAAAGTCAAAAAGAAAATCGCAAAACCCCAAAATGGGCAAGAGATATCAATCTCTTCATTGTATATTAGTTAAAATTATAGCGTTAAATAGTTAAAAGGTAAAAAAAAAAGGTAATAAAATTAAAATTTATATGAAGTTGGTGCCAGGCCATGGCATAATATGTATTTTTTTGGAATATTTTTGAGCAACAGCTTGCTCTATCGTAATCTAACACAAGAATATACATAACCAATATTCATTTGTCGTCGTCGTATATTCGTTTCACGTTTTTTGATTACTCTCCTTCACCTTCTCTATTTAGTCTAAGTGCACCAAGATGGTCAGATTAGTTTAAACTAACCAAACCATGCTGATGAATTAAGAATTGTTTGCATTCGCCAGATTTATGAATCACTTGTCTCTTTTTAAAATTCCAGATATTCGAGTCCTCCAACTTGGCGGGACTAATAAATAAATTAACCGGTTTGTTTTTGTTAGCGACAGATGCAGCGGCAACCTCCATCTCCTTCAACTGAGACAGGGTGAGATACTTCTTATAATTAGAGAGCGTAACTCCAATACCAGTCCACCTTTCAAAGGTGTTCAAGCTATGTATGCAGTTGGAGATGTAATGCTTTTCCAAAGCAGAATAGTAGTTTTCGTTTGAAACTATGTCCAAGTTGTCAAAAGACTTCACGCAGGTGTTACGCGATAAGCTAAGTGAGGAAGAATTAGAATACGCAGAGTTGGTGGTGGAGTTCGACAGAACCGATGACGATCTACCTCTATCAAACACAGACGATTGTGCTGATAAAACAGACTCCGAGTCCTTAACATCCAAACCACTTCCCAGTCCTTGTCCCAGGGAGTTGAAGGCGGATGAGGACATACCTCCAACACCGACATCTAATCCCATTTCCTCTTGGATTTCTAACCACTCGTTGTTCCATCTGGCGTATCTTGAAGGGATGGTTCTGAGTTTGGACAACTTTCTGTCATCGATACCCAGCAGCAAATCCTTCCCGATACCGAAATGTCTATACCACTGAACAACTCCGTAGAAAGACCAAAATTGGAATAAAATTTGCTTCAACTCCAATCTTGCACGCAATACATTCGAATATTTAACCAAAGTGGGCAAATTTTCGATGCTGCAATTCTCCTTGGTATAATTCTTCAAGCAGGGTGCTTCTCCAAAGTGCAGATTCTGTAAAGTGAATACATGCAATCTTTCGGCTGCGTATTTTTTGGAGAAGGTCAAAAACTCTTCCCTTGAGTTTGTAGGTTCAAACAATAACTTGTTTTCCTTTATCACATCATAGAATTCTTGTAAATCCTTCGATATACTGTTGGAAAACTTGGATTTTTGAAACTTGGTCTTGATAGTGTTCGCTTTCACGGCCGTAGCTCCTGCTGCACCGCCATATGCATCCCCAGACATCAAGTCATCCACAAAGCTTATATCTTTGAACCGCTTGTTCAAGATCGTTTCCATCAACTCTTCGAGATAATTCTCACTATGGTACAATGCTAATATCAAGTTATGGAGCTTCTTGTCAAGCTTCAAGTCATGTATGACTAGCTGGGTGGAGTTCAACTCAAGCAAGACAGGCTTCCAGGATCTGCTTCCGTTGTTGTAGTGGAATGGAGATGTAAACTCTACTTTCATCAAACTCAAACCGTAGAAGGCTAACGAAGGCTTATAAGTCGGAGGATCATTTGAGTACTCAGGGAGAGCATCGTTATGGTACGGAGGTGATGATGTCATTTTTTGTTATTTCAGCCAAATAAAAAGCAAACTAAAGTGAACCAACTAAAGGAATTAATGATGATAATGTTTTGTAGTAATACCGATAAAAGAACCAAATTAAAATAGTATCTACTAATGCAACGATTCCAAAATAATTTTATGATAACCAACTATTATATTTAAACCAGTAAATACAGCTGCTGCAACGGAACCCACAGATACTCAAGAAAAGAAGAAAAAATTATGCCGATAAAGACCCTGTAGGCGTGACTAGAAAGGAAGGGGTATCGTTATGAAACTTGTATAACGAAGAAATAACGGATATGGAGACTACCGTTCTGCAAAATCAAAATACCTAGAATTTTTATTTATCGGATGAGTTCACAGACAAAAATAAGCCGATCGAAGGTTTTCTTGAATTAATGTACGTGACTCGCAGTCGTGACGTGATGGAGGGGGGGTATTTTGAATAGCAAAATGGCTCAACTTTCTGTCCTATCCCGAAGTATATCCAAGTATAAGAAAAATGAGTGGATAATCCGGAACTTGTGGAAGTAATGTACTATATATAAATGTAATTCAAGTATTTTTTTAATGTGGAGTCCTGTTGATCCTTAAGCTTTACGTTTGCTGATGTTGTCGTCGTAGTGAAGGTGGGGAGTGTAAATGATCCCCACATTTGCTCGCATTTAAAATTTTTCTTTCTTTTTTTTCTCCCTCTATTTTACAATCTGGTCCAAACTTCACTATGGGATTAAATGCGAGGCTAAAAAATAATAGTAGATAGAGCGTAGAGAGTACAGTGAGGCAGCAATTTTTTTTTTTTTTTTTTGGGTGCTCCCCTATTATTGAGGTTATGATGCTAGGACCATGAAATAGGAGGGGGACCTATAAGAATCAGTACATACGCAACTTGCTTACATTTGCATGAACTGTGGAACGGCTCGCTTACTCTCTGCACGATAATTCGTTAATTCTTTGCAGACAACTGTTCCAGTTTACTCTCACTTGCAGTGAAAACAGGGAATCAAACAGGAGCAAGCTTGTAGCAAGGCTAGCGGCATCCATGTCCGTGGAATAATTTTTGAATAGTCAGTAACCATTACCGGTCTTTAGTCAAGCTTTTCCCGCTACTGTCACTAAAATTTCCGGAGTGCGGAGTTTCCCGTGGTACCCGTCAAAGAAGCAAAAAAAAAAAAAGAATTTTGTTCGATGGTTGCATAGGTTTAGTGATGTAGCGCTAGGTTGAACTTAGCAACGTACCATTTCGTGTCGAAGTTTTGCATGCTTCTTGTTTATATTTTTAAGCTTTTCTCTGCCTTTCAGGTCATCTCATCTCTCGGTGTATTTTTTCTGTGTATTTCTGTGTGTTGACTCAGGCTCAAGGAAGCCATGTTTCATCCACAATACTTGCGATAGCATTTACGATACTTTTTTTTTTACGATACCTGGCTTATTCCGAACTTTAATTCGCATAATTTTTCCTGTCAAAAAAAGTTTTGGATAAATTTAAAGGGGCTAGAAGAGGGGAGTGGGTGGGTATTTTGCCCGAATCTTGTCTTTCGTTGAGACGCCCTATCATTTGTACGGAATCCCCTCCTTTAAATCACTTGTGGTATTTATCCGAAGTGTGTCGTTCAGCGAATACTGGGAAAAGAGGCGGTATTGTGTATTTTTCTATTATTATGTAACGTTAAGATGAGAGTTGAGGTATTTGAATATACTGACAAAATCCTCATTGTGAACATACATAGAAGAGGGTGTTATGTAGTATCTTTTGCAGTCACGGACGGATTGACTAAAGAAGATTCACGAGAGTGGTCTATCCTATTCACAGTAGCACATAGTATGTGAATGGAACCAAATGCATAATGTGTAAAAGCGCAGCCAAGGAAAAAAAAAGAGAAAATTCTCCCGGGGGTGATTCGAACACCCGATCTCAAGATAACTAGATAACTAGGAAATGTAACATTACAGTCTCGCGCCGTAAACCAACTTGGCCACCGGGAGGTAATTTTCTGGCAGGTTTTTGCAACAGCCTCGTTATATTAGTTTTGGCTTTGCTCTTGCTTTAATCTCACAATTCAAATTAACGCTTGCGGGTCCATACAGAGCTGAAGGTAACTTTATATACTAGCGTGTTGCATTTGATTAAGCTATCGAACCATACTTACTCTCTAAAAACTTGATTATATTTGCAATCATATCCGCCTTTTTCGTAGCCTTTTGTATTTGCTTATGCTTCCCTATGAATCCTCTCAATTGCGATACGTTAAAGTTCAGCCATGCGTCGCTCTTCCAAGCGGTGATCACATCGGTATCGTTCAATTCGATCTCAACCTTGGCGCGCTTTGCATCTGGCTCCTTTATGCCCTCAGAATTGGAGATTCTGTTCAATGCATCATTTAGCCCCCTAATAAGCACACCTCTGGGCTCGTTTGTTACTTTTTGCTTTTGGTAAATGTAATTGAGTAAATCAAGTAATTTTGCTATGGTGGAATCATTCTTGATGATATCGAGAACATCCTTATTAGTTTGCGCCTTCGTTTCCTCCTCGCTGTCCCCAAACTCTTCCTCACCTTCTTCCTCGATTTGCAACAAATGTGAACGGAGGATCTTGTAGAAATAGTTCAAGGATGGGTTAGGATAGTCTGCAGGCTGGTAGTTCAATAACCCAAATTCATTAAAGATTATCTTGTATTGCAGTACTAGACTTTGGAAGGTCTCTTCTTTCTCCTTCGAAGCATTCACCACGTATTGCCCATTTTTCCGTATGACGAATTCAGGTAAGGACCGGATATCCTCTATCCAAGGTAGACGGATCAAGAAAAATCCTTGTGGGAAGTCATCAAGATTGAATTTGTTCTCACTTTGTTCTTCCCCACTAAATTTAGTTGAATTCTCTATCTTTGTAGGGTATAAGGCGTAGAGGCAGGGAATGGCATTCTTTTTGAGACATCCAAAGAATACACCATATCTCTTCAATGACACACAGGATTGATACAATGATGAGAAGGTGGTGAAAGAGTTCTGGAATCCTCCTGGCAAAGTACTCGAGTTGAGTCCGTTCTTCAAGTCAGGCGTCACGAAAATAGGTTTGGATGTGTTGAAGAAGGGCTTGAAATGGTTAATCTTACGGAACCCCAAGAGTTTCAAGTAAGGTGCTCTCGAAATATTCACAAAGGAGGCATGTAGCTCATCATTATCCTGATCTTCAATAGGATTATCCTCCTCACCCTCATCTTCACCTTCTTCCTTTTCTTCTCCATCTGGAGTGTGATCAAACGTGTAGTTCTTCAAATATTTGAGCTGGGGCTCATTCAAATACAAGATGTCCAGTTCACCAACAGCATAACCTCTCTTCACGGATTCTCCGACACTGGGCTGGCCCTCATCATTATCATCATCATCATCGCCACCAGCAGCCGCATCAACATTTGCACCTGCAGCATCTGCGTCTTTGTCTTGTTCCTTCTTTATTTCTTCGTTTGTGTTTTCGTTTATGTACTTTGTTTTAACATGAACTAGCTTTGGCACTTCTCCCTTTTCGTAGATGGATTCATATCTCTTTGGCTTCTCATGGTTATACATGGCGTAGCCCTTTATGGTGCAGCCCAAATTACCACCAATTTCTGCACCATCTGAAAGTATGAGATCGCAAGAAAATTGGATTCGTTTGATCTCTTTTAATCTAAGGATAATGGTCTTGATTCGGGTAGACAATGTTGTTCTCTTCACTTTTGCCTTTTGCACTTGTTTGTGAATGTACTCATTTAGTGAGAGTTCATCCAAGTCATCAACATCCAACCCAGTCTCGCCATCGTCGTCGTCGTCATCGTCGTCATTATCGAGTAACTCATCATTCTGTTCACTTGCTTCTTTCTTTATGCCTCCGCTGTTTAAGAAAATATTCTGGAACTTAGCCATACTAAACTCCGCAGGTTTACCATTTTCAAACTTGTCAAGGAAAATTGGACTTATGTTTATCTTGTACTCGTCGTAATCATTTATAATTTTCCATAATCTCCTCTTTGTGTTTTCGTCACTGTATGGGTTATCGTTGTTCGTTATCCAAATCAATTTCTTGTTGTTGTAGTATGACTTGGAATTGAATTCGTTCAAGATTGTGTTCAACACAATTGGCAAGGAGCTTGTAGTCGTCGTGTTAACAGGGAACGCTTGCTTGAACGTCTTGATGGATTTAGTATCGTTGTCAATTAAGTCATTCAACGTCTTCATATTGGTACTGTTGAGGTCGTTCAAGCCAAAGATTTTCCTTATACCAGAGTCATTCTTGAACTGGGATGATGTTTCCTGAGAGTTGTAAAGGTATACCCCTACTCCATTGTGGTGAGAGGTTATAATGAGTTCCGATACTAAGCCGTTGATCGAGGACAACACCTCTTGGAACTGGGACTTGTACTTGAGTTCCTCTAACGGTTCGAAGATGGAAGGTGAGAGCTCAATGAGGAAAATGAGACCCTCTCTTATTTCAAACTGCTTGTAGCTTGAGTCCATGGTGACAATTGGTAGTCCACAATAGGCTGTAACTGCTGTAGTGTCTCCCCTTTTTTTTTCTTTGTCTGTTGCAATGCTTTCGCCATTCGTTTTCTGTATTCCGCCTCCCCACACATAATCGCAGCCAAGCGAAATGTGATACGCGACTTTTTAATATTTCGTAAGTTTCGGCTGTGAATTTTCGCTACTTAGGAGCGGCGAGCCGATACATCCATTCTTACTTGGTGAACGCTAACCATTCCTCCTATAATCGATACTAGCCATCGCCTCAAGAAAATGTCAATCCAGTTCATACTAGTGTTGAATAGACAAGGAAAGTCTCGTCTTGTGAAATGGTTCAACAACTCATACAAACCACAGGAAAAAACCAGACTCATTTCAGAGGTTCATAGATTGATCTCTTCAAGGGATCTGAAGCACCAGTCCAATTTCATAGACTACCAGCAGCATAAGTTGGTGTACAGAAGATATGCTGGGTTGTTTTTCATAACGTCAATCAATATAGGTGACAATGAATTGAGCTACTTGGAGAGTTTACATTTCCTAGTTGAAATCTTGGACGTCTACTTCGACGAAGTGTGTGAGTTGGACTTGGTGTTTAATTTTTACAAGTTATATGCTATCTTGGATGAAATATACCTAGGCGGAGAGATCCAAGAGATCCTGAAGCAGAAGATATTGAATAGGTTGCAGGAGTTGGACAAATTGGACTAGAGGACCCCTGATTATTAGGACAAGAAGACCACCACAGCATCACTATGGGCATACTTAGTGATGATACTACCAAATATATCTCGTATCTATCATACGGGAGAGATATGCCAAGATGTTGCGAGATCAACGAAGGCTGCTGACTCTCATCAAGCTCGAGATGATTTACCATCAGAGAGAAGTGCAAGAATTAGTTCTCCCCGGCTCAGGGAATACCAGTGAACACACTGATCCTTGGAGTTGAGTAAACAGACAGTACAATTGCATTCAAAAAAGATACGTGAGGCATTATTCTGCCGGTTGTGTATTAAATAATAGAGAGATCCTTTAGAGGATCACACAATAAGTTAAAGAAGAACAAGAAATTGAAAACTAACAAATCAACTCAACCTCTCGATTTCCTTTGATGTAAGCGTTGTAACCCCCTTGGATTCCAATTCTTTCCAGATCAACTCTGTCACCTGCTCAATGTTCTTCCCATTGACGTCTATGACGCTAATTGCGTCCTTGTTTTCCTCTTTGGAGAACACTTCCTCAAAACACGACTTTACAATCTTCTGGAACTCTTCCTTTTCGTATCTCTCTTCACCCCAGCCCTTGCGGTTCCCCAACTCTTTCAAGTCAAGAGTTAAGAATACGGTTAAGTCAGGCTTGGGCAACCCCTTATCTGGGGAATATAACCAATCTATGCTTGCCAATTCCTTATCCTTCGATAAGTGTGCCCTCAGCTTTGCGAGTGAGTATGCGATGCCGGAGTAAATGTATCTGTCCATTACCACAAATTTCCCTTCGTTCAAGGTACTCACTATGGACTTTTCCAGTTCCCATCTATTTGCCAGAAACAATAGATGTGCTGCTTGATCTGACAAGTGGAAGTTGGGATCAACTAGGTACTCATTGATGACACTTCCGATCTTCGTCTCTCTATTCGGGAACTTCAAGAGTGATGACTCTTGTAGTTTATCTGATATTATTTGAGATTGGGTAGACTTTCCAGATCTGTCGAGACCTTCAATCAAGATCAATTGGCCTCTCATATGATAAAGAACGATACAGTAAAACCGCTGTATCTTACTTGAGATGCTAGTTGAATTAAAAGGTAAACGCGTTTCCACATACTGAGACTACTTTGTGGAAAAAAAAAAACATAGGAAACATTTAGCGAATCTAACGCGAAAAATTACAGAAATGGCTTCTTACAGAGTAGTCAGTGAACTGAGTCAATACGATCCGTCAAATCACTCCAAACAGAGAGGGATCTTACATAGTATATGTTTCACAGATGTGGAAACACGATTAGAAATGTACAAGGGATCATGACCGAAAGAGTCATAGTTTAACTCATCAACCGGAGATACACCCTACTGTAATTTAATCTTCAACCCATCAAACATTTCAAAGGTAGCATTGACATTAAAGAAAACACCACAGCATTGAACGCTACCAGCTATCAAGTCCTGCCTATGTGAGTAAGCAGGACGACGCCGGTAAAATGGTTCGTTGGAGAAAAGAAAACAAGAAGGGCAGAAGAAGTGGTTGGAGATGCGCCAAAAAAAAATATAGTGAGAGTGAGAGTGAAGAGAGAAAATTTTTGGATTGCAGGTCTGAAAGGTCGTGCACAAAACCATTGGACTAGGCTTGCAACTACTAGGTATGCGGTTCTTACATTGAAAAAATTCTTTACCAGTTGGAGGTGAATAGAAGTTGAATACACCGCTGACGAATACTATTGGGATGACGAAACATCATATCGAAAGTCCGGGCAGACATCAGATGAAGCAAAATTACATGCATATGATGTAGAAGCGAACGAAATGGCTAATTCATGGGTGCGAAGCAGTGTTGCACAACACACTTGTTTGCGCTTAACGTTAAAGGATTTGCAGCAATCATGTGGAGTACCCAATATCAGGGCGTGTTATGTGAATTGCAAATTTAATTTCTAAAAAAAAACACGAAACATGGCAAGCAGGTAGCAGGCAGTTGTCAAATCAATGGCGGCATATCATTCCCCTTTCAAGGAACACCCTAGTAGCATACCGAACCGCATTGAGAAGTGATCATGCCCATCGGCTTAACTTTTCGCAAGGGGGGGTGGTGGAGGTGGGCATGCAATTTTTACCACCCTCGGGGGAGTCCAACAATAGCCTGTTTCCGCCCAACTTTAAAAGGGGAAATTAGGTGAAACTTTTAGTTATTTATTTTTTTGTCATGGACTGGTCTTTACCAGATTTGCATAGGAGATTACGGAACTTCAAGGAAGAGAAGTGAGTTTATTCTCATTAAAACCTTAATTATCACCAAATGTGTTATCTATTTATAGCAGTATGTGTGGGACCTATCGACAGCTTTGACGCATATTCCAATCTATTTTTTTGAGGTGGTGGTGGCTTATGTTTTCGAATTGTTATCAGTGTGCCTGAGGGAGTTAAGTGTCGAAATATTCAGAGAAAGACTTGAAAAGTGCTAAGCCAGGTATTTACTGGCTGATCTTGTTTGACAGATTGTTTTGGCTCTTTTTTTTTTTTGTCTTCAATATTTCGTATTTGAATCTAGTTTTAAAAACGTCAAAGAGAACTACAATATAAGAGCCCTTGCAGATAATAAAGCGGCAAAGAGGAATCATGGCTGATGATCAGTCTTCCATGAAAAAGGGCCAACAATTACCAGTTCGGCGGAAACCATGAATTTTCATCAATTTAAAAAAAGCAACATAATGATAAAGTGGATGTGCAAAGAAAAAAAATAACAGAGAGAAAGAAAATAAGATGATCTTTCCGTTTGTATATTAAGGTTCAGTAGCAACATCCTGAACAAAAATAAAAGTGTAAAGCAGAGGGAAAGCTTAAATGGAGACGCAAGCTAGCAAACACGAACTGAACCGCCGACTAACCAATGCAATCGTACATACTAAAAGTGGATTGGTTGTAGCAGAAAATAAAAAAATAAAAAGACAAAAAAAAAAAAAAAAGAGAGAGAGAGAAAGAGAGCGAAAAAGAAGCACTGCCTCTAAAAGGCGACGGATCCTCCAGTTTCCATTAGGTTTCCAATCCCTCAATTTGCTCCTTACAGGGAAACCTAACTGGACTAGGATGTTCCCAAACGGCCGATCTCAAACCTCGGGTTACGAGGATGAATATTTAAGCCTTCTTGACTTACAACATTCACGCTGTGCCATTGGCTAACGAGAAAAGTGGACTAGAATGAGCATCATACAATTCTTCATCTCTACAAGTTTTATGTACAAAAGTAGAAAAAAGTTTGAGATCCAGTACCAACCATGCATATTGTCTCTGCATACAGATCGGCCCCCATAGTCTTCAATGCCCATACTTACATGTAGACTCAAACGTATCTCTGACACTTCGCGCGCGTTCTCCAAAACTCTCCATTTCTTTACGTTTCGGGAGCGAATCTCAAACTAAGAGAAGGTAGTTAAGCCAAAAAATCTTAAAAAAGCACAGCAAAAGCAAAAAAGCAAAAAAAAAAAATAAAAAAAAATTAAGAATTTAGAAAAGGTTACTTAGGAGAATCAAGACGACACATACATTAGTCTTTCAGTTTCCTTTCTTTTCTTTTTTTTTTCTTTTTCCTTTTTTAAAAAATTTCTTCACTTGTTTATTGTTTAAGTCTTTTCCCTTTGGCTTTCCCAAGAGAAATATTTTAAAATTTTAGCTTCGTGATATATATATTTGTATCATTCATATTCATATATATATATACATATATTTTTTTTTGGCTACAAATTTCCTGCTTCCCTACTTTCGGTATTTTCTTTTTTTTTTTTCTAGATTTGATAGTGGTGATTCCAAATCTAAACTTTTGGCCCAGATTTATTTTATTCCGCAACAGAAAAGTCTTTAAAGCAAAAACAAAATATAAGATAATCTTTTTACCTTTTATATCAGATTACTGAAAAGATTTCTCCATTGTGTCAAGATGTCAGATTTCCAAGTATTATCAGGTATGTGTGAACGATCGAGATGTCAAACGAATAGCCAACCGTCATCGGGAGGCAAGAAAAGTGACTGCCGAAAGCTGTTCCCGAACAAGAGAGAGAGAAAGTAGACGAAATACCCGAAAAGCAACACTCCCCTTGAACCTCTTTCTCCTTGTTTCGTCTTCTTACTGGCGTGATGACTCGAAATGAACTCTGAATACTAACATTCTCCCCGCTTTTTAGTTGGCTCGAATCCGAATAATATCTTCTACGCTTGGAGACTCCAAGAATCGAGAGCTTGCTCGTTAACAATTGTAAATGATGAATTATCTCCAATACAACCAATAACAATCCAGTCGAACATTTTTTCGAAAGTATCCACTTTCAAACCGGCCAAGCTCCACCAATCGGTGGATCACCTCGCAACTGGTTCAAAGTACGATCTTGTCATTATATCGTCGCCTTCTTTACAGCTATTCCAGTCTATTTGTCAAAGCTTAATCCCATTCTTGAATGACGATACCACCATTTTGGTCGAAAGTACAGGTTTTGTTCATTTAGAACCATTCATCACCTTAAGCTTACCCAAGTTCAAGCACATAACCGTAGCATCCATAATGAACGAGTTTGATGTCCGTTATGTTTCCCACTCCAAGTTTTCTCATACCGTGAGAAATGGAGAATCAAGATTATATATTGGATACCCCTTCCAGCCCAAGAAGTCTGGATCAAAGACCTTTTCTCGTACCATAAGTCTTTTTGAGCTCGTTCAAGAGTCCTCAAACAATAAGGTTAGTTTACTTGTTGCTAACCTGTCGAAAGAATTCATGACCTATCAGTGGAAATTAGCATTACCAAGAATTATTTTCAACCCATTATCCATCATATTTGAAACTGAGTTTCCTTCCAAGTTGGCTGATCAAATACTCTGTAAGCCATTGGTGAGTGGATTGATCACTGAAATCTTCAAAATTATCAAAAAGATGGACTGTAAGTTGGTCAAGGGAAGTGAAAACGAAGAGAACTTGTGGAAAGGATGGAAGGAGCAATTCCCAAGCTCAGCGGCAAGCAGAAACGAAGAGTACACAGAAAGCCCAAATTTGTTTTACAACTACTACAAGCAATACGACCTTAACATCGATCTCCTTCTTTTGCAGCCTATATTATTGGCAGATGACCATGGAATAAGGACCCCTTACTTGGAAAACTTATACTCCATCATGTGCCAATATATCAAAGTCAACGACAAGAAGGTGAAGCTGGTTTTCTTCAGAAGAATAGGAGACGTCGACTCTGAACAGGAGGATAAAAATGGGCAATCCAATGCCGAACATATGAGGTTGATGGAAAACGATTACCAGGAAAAATCAAAGAAGTTGTCACGCCTAAACCAACAATTGAATGAACTCCAATTACTGTTCAAGTCACTTGAAATAAACCAAACCAATAAAGAAGTTGAGAGCAATCAAATTAGCATCGAATTAGAAAGGAAACAATTGGAATTAAACAAATTGAATGTTTCACTTAATCAAAAGCAACAGGAAGTTGCTAATTTGGACGAAAAAGTTGTCAAGGCAAAGGAGAATCTTGACTCCTTGGAACAAAAGCGTGTTGAGCAGGAACAAAAGACTCCTACATTACAACAAGGCCAACAAGGCAATGGTAACTCCAGCTTGCCAAACAATTACAGACAATCATTGATTGCAAGCCCACAAGGTATGAAGGAGATGTCCGAAGTTGCATTATATGGTGCTGTTTTGAATGGAGAAAATGTGCAGGAAAGAATTGTAGAAGAAGACGAGCCGGTGCAACACCAGCCAAGAATCGATACAAATGACAACAGAGAGTTTTCTGGATACCAAGAAGTCCCAGGTCAACTCAAGGTTGACACACAAAATGTTCCCCAACAACCTCCGAGACAACCGGCCACACAGTATCAACGTGGACCACCCGAACAATCATTGCCTGGATCCCAAAGTCAACTTGGATTCGATCAAAATAATTATGGTGGAGGTCAAGGAAATGGAGGCTTCAACAACAACTATCCTCCAAACCAGCAACAGCAACAACAGCAACAACAACAGCAGCAACAGTACCCACCACCACAGGCATTTACACAACAACAGTACCAGCAAAAACAAAGCCGTAACGCATATCAACCAAATCAACAAGGGTTTAATCAATCTCAATATTATGGCAACAACAATGGAGGCTCAGGATACTTCCCATCCCCAATGGAACAGCAGCCACCGCATGGATTACCAACAAACGGAGGAATCCCACCAATATTTGGTGCCAACTCAATGAACTCGCAATCCATGAATAACAGATACCAACCTCAGCAAATGAATAATGGCTACAATCAGTCTAAACAAAGACTCAGCTCAATTCCTAACTCTATGAACTCCTCCTACTATGATCAACAAGGTAATGGGTATGGACCCAATGGATATGGTCCAAATGGACATGGTCCAAATGGGAATTTTGGACCTGGACCTAACGGACCAAATGGATACGGACCAGGACCCAATGGTTATGGTAACGGTTACGGTAACGGCAATAATGGCTATAATGGTGCTGCAAAGAAAAACGGACGCCGTTCAATGTACCCACCTCAAGCTTCAGATAACGCCTTACAAGGCTTAGACATGGGAGGTAGAGGTGGTATGCCAATGCCAACTGGACCTACAGGTGAAAGACCAGGAAATAGTGGCCCTGCTAAGAATAGACCTGTAACAATGACCAGCCCAAACATGAACCAAAGAAAGTCTCAACTCGACGGTTTCCAGAAGGACTTGCAAATTCCACCTCAACAGTTTGGGGCAGGACCAAACCACTTACAAATTCCTAATTCAAATAGGTCCAACACATCAAGTGTCTCAACTAACGACACCCCAAAGACTTCAGAATCTAGAGATGACGTTACAGTGCAAGTTCCAACCATGAATAATGAATCTCAAGGTAAACCATTAGGAGTTGTTAAAAACAATGACGATATGAGAAAGGCAAAAAAGAAAAGTGGTCTCTTCGGCAAAAAAGGTAAATAGCATGAATGTATATATACATATGTACAATGAATACGATTATCAAACTACTTCTAGTTCCCATAGATTCTTAAATGCTGATTCACCTGCATACTGCATAAGCAAATGTAGCGAATAATTGATCAAAAAAAAAAACACCATACTATCTGCAGTACTCCATGTACAATTTTATCAACCATATTTGTGCAATATTTTGTAAGTACTTTCTTGTTCAAGAGATCACTTACCTTTGCAAACACTTACATATCCCCTAAATTCACCATGACGAAAAGAGATTTTTATGTAGATGATGAACTCATAATAAATAAACCGGGTGTCAACACAGAAATAAGTCCGGAATTGAAGGCACAGGAGGGATCCCATGGTGAAGTTTCCTTCATTGAAGGAATGTCCATCAGAACAACTCCAATTCTTGAAAAGTACGCCAATCAAGCTAGAAACTTCATCCACGAGAAATGGTCTTTATACGGTGCTGAGTTAGAAACTCAAAAGTCCGCTGTAGTAAACGAATTCCATTCCATTTCGAATACCATCCAACTCCTGATAAAGGAGCCAGTCTTACCAGGGTTGATTTACGTTCTTACGGGAACCCTCACAGGATCGATTTTGGTCAACAGAAGGTCCTTGCCAATTAGATTCATTACTCCATTGATCTTTGGAGGAGTTTCATTATCGTATTTCATGCCAAGAACCTACGAAACGATCGCTGGTAACATCGAAAACCTTGAAAAGGAATCTGTACCTGAAGTATACAACGCTCATAAGGATCTTTTGAGAAAGTATGATGAACTCAAGAATGACACCGAAGAAGGCGCTACAAAGTTACAGTCACAGCTTATCAGCACAGTACACGATGCCAGAGTCAATTTGATAAACTTGTTATCTGACGAGAAGAAGAAATAAATCAAGTTACATACAATAAAGAAAATGCACAATATTTACCAGTAAAGTTATCTAAAGCTTTTGTATATTCTTTTTTTTTTTGTCTCTTTCTACTTTTAAAATATTATACGTAAATGAAAACAAATCTAAGTTTCAATAAATCGTCATTGGATGCTGATGCTCCGTTCTATGCCTAGCCTGCGATGATTTGGTAAGTAGTATACACCATTGCTACACCGCCGATTGTTACCAAGAAATAATCAAAGATCCCAAGCCAATACCTTTTTGACTTTTCCTTCTCCAGGATACCCCATTGATTGTAATTACAGCAACTCTTCAAGTGTAATATGGGAGGATACATGTAAACCAATGGAATACAAGCAAAGCACCCAACAAAGGATACAAATTTATCCAAGTTTTTACCACCAAAGATTGCAACAATTGCCGTGAAAACAACAAATGCAAACCTGAAAAAGTTCTTCTGCCATTTGACTACCGTGTTGGTCTTCCCAGTTTTGAGGAAAAGTTTCAGCTCAACCAACCTGATAGCTGGGAACAATTGCAATGGTGTTGATAACAAGATAGCAAAGGCGTACAACAATTGAATGACCATAATCATAGTTGCATCCTGAGGCAAGTTCAATATGATCACAGTTTCTACTTCGCTTCCAAAAGTCACGTAACCTAATGATCCAATTCCAATAAAAATTAATGAGATAGTCAAAATGACTTGGAATAACACTCTGGGGAAGTTCTTAGGTCTTATCATTGACTCCTCAATTGGAATGATTAACCCAATACCTTCGAAGGCGAATATAGCAACCCCAATGAATAACGAGAATTCACTTTCATTGAAGAAAAACTCTATAGAATCGGACACACGTCCCGCATTATTCACCAACAATTCATAAAATGTGTAGTAGATGATAGTGACCAAACCAATGAGAATGAATACATTGGCTAACAATGCCAGAAGCGAAAGCTTGGTAATATCTCTAATCAACGAAAGTGGCAAGAAGACTATTAACTGGACTAAGATGAACCACAACACGTTCAAAGATTGTGGGTCGTATCCCAAGGCAGACGCATAAAATGCTCTCAAGTTTTCTGAGGTGAATACAATATACGCACCAACAAACCCAATCTGTGATAACACAATAGATGAAAGAATTAGTTGCTGCAACCATTTGCCATAAAGTTTCAAACCAATTTCGGCGAAACTAGAAACTTTTGTTTGGATTTTAGAAAACACAAGGATCAAGTAACACCAGTAGGATAAAAGGCCAAAGGAGAACAACGTCACGATCGAGAAGATTAACCCACCATTTGAGAATGCCTTTGGAAGGAAAAGAACCCCGGTTCCTACGAAAGCCTTCAAAAGTAAGAAGTACGCCTTACGTTCCGTTGCAGTACCGTTAGGGTTAATGTCCCTGTCGCGACTTGCAAACAACAAGGACATCTCCTCATCTGATTTTGGCTGGAATGGCTTATAGTGACATGCAATTAGATCATCCTCGTCTTCCAAGTCTTCACCAGCGAAATGACCGTAAATACTCAAGAATTCAACAAAGTTTCTTGTCAAGAAACCAGTATCCTTGGTGCGAAATTTGTTTGCATGATGAACGATAAAGTCTCTCCTAAACCCTCCAGGAACATTCAAGGATGACGCAGTTGAGCCTCTTCTACTTCTACTTTGATAGTCTTCCATGGATGAGAAACTTCTCGATCTTCTTAATTGGGGGTTACTACTGTTAGTGGGGTCATTACCACCACCAGCACCATTATTTGCGAGAAGATTTGTGTTGGATCCGTTATTGCTGATAGAATGCTCAATTGACTTGTAGATATCTCTAGTAATATCTCCACCTTCTAATTTTATCGAATCTGGGTTTGGTGAAAGGTACTTTTTGGCCTTTTGGAGAGAAGCAGTATCTGGAGCTGGCGATGCAAATGAGTTAGACTCGTTGGAGTCATTTTCGTCATCGGATTTGGCGAAAACGTCGACATTCGAAACAGATACATTTTCAGAATTGCCAACGGGGCTAGCGCCTGCTAAGGGTTTACCCTTCAAAAAGGCACCATTGGAAGACGAGTATGAATTGTGTCTGGATCCAAATCTGTTATTAGGAGAATTCGGTATCATAGGAGATGAGGAAAGGGGTGATCTAGTGAGCTTTGCAATTGACTTCCTTCTATCGTCCGAAGGAGAAGACGAATGGATATTTCGGGGCAGACTCATTTGCTAGTAATATATCTGTGTAGTTAGGCCCTAGTTTTGAGTAGGCTTTTCTGGTATAATAAACTACACAATGGTGTTGAGGGCTAATCAACTAGGAAAGAAGAGATGATATCCCGATTTCAAAAGCCCCGTTGTTGTTTATCTCTAAATTATATGCACAACCGAATCTATTTTTGATATTCAGGAACACAAGAAGTATTTTCTGGTTGGTTTACAAGTCGACTACAGTAAGAGCAAACAAAGGAGAGATACGCAGTAACAATGTAGGGCTTACACCAATGCTTACGTCTCTTATCTTTAGGTATAGAGCAGGACGTTAAAGGATTGATAATGCAGTTGCTCTATTGGTTTTACAAATGCTTCACTGGTTTACTAAGATTAATTTGATGCATTAAATATGTAAAATAAATATATATACTATTTACTTAACTTTTCAGATATAAGAAACTTAATGATGATTTCTTTATACTATGATGTGGTGAATGTTTTTTTTTTCTTATTTTTTTTTAACTGTTTTTTTCTTCAATTATTTGATATTTCAATGGTTTCGATGTAATGACTGAATTGAAAGGTTGATAATCACTCAATTTTGTATTAATTAAAATTATTCGCTTAATTGTGGACTTTGTATTTCGTATTGATTATCAAAATCATACAAGCCATCACCCACGACAGCGTCATCTGGTGGAATAGATTGTGCTTGGGCCTCATTGTAGCCTAATTTGACCCCAGCCTCAAAATGTCCTAACTCAAATGCTCTTTGATAGAATTGATCTGGAGGATCGATCCCAAGACCTTGTTCGGCCAACAAGCCTCTAGTGAAGAATGCCTCTGCCAGTTCAGATTGAATGGCACGGTCACACCATGCCAATGCCTTTTGTGGGTCTGGGTAAGGAATGATTCTGTTTATTCCTCCACTTCCCTTCAAATACCACCTAGACAAACCTAACATAGCGTGAGGGTGTCTCTTGGATGGAATTTGAGAGGAAGCCGCCTTCAAGAACCATTGAATTGATTTATTAGGGTTCTGTTGACGGTTCAATTCACCATTTTCGTACACTTGACCCAATTTGACTTGGGCATCTAAGTTGTGCAACTTAGCACCTTTGTTGTAATAAGTTAATGCCTTGCTATAATTGACAGGGGCTCTTTCTAAGCACTTTGCAATAAAGTCACTTTCTGGAGACAAGTCTCCTGGATATAAACCTTCGTAGATCTTACCCATTTGATAGGATGCCATGCCTACGACTTGGTCTAATTCGTCTCTGTCGTCATCTTCCAAATTGATGTCCTTAGAGTTCACATCGATGTTGGACAAATCTAACAAGTAATGAATGCATCTGTGAGATCTGTGTTTGTCGACATTTAAGTAAATCATGGAGATACGGTAAATAGCCTTGTTGTATCCATATTGAGCCAGCTTCTTATAGTAGTCTAATGCGATTGTTGTGGACTCCTCTATTCCGACTACTTCACTCAAGTCGTCTTCGTACAATTCACCCAATTTGTAGAAACTCTTGAAATTGTTCGCTCTAACTTCAACCGACTTCTCAAAGTGCTTTAATGCTTCGTCAACGTCCCTTGGAATACCAAAATCTTGACCATAGTTTGGAACCCAGTCATTCTTCAAGAGACTACCATAAATGTAACATACATCGGAGAAGATCTCTTCATGGTCTGGGTTCTTTTCACTTTCTCTCAATAACTTGAGTGTATGGTTAATGGAAGACTTGATAAACAATGATCTGTGTTGAGGAATTGATTCGGGGCTGATTGGTTCGCCCTTGATATTGATATAGTTATAAAGTCTTGCATTGGTGGAGTTGATCAACATGTTAACCCACTTTAATCTATACTCCAAAGACTTGTTACCTGCTGCGATGACATTACGTAAGGCAACATAGCTTTCGATTTTCTTTAAAATGTTTGGATCGTTCACTCTCAACAGAGATCCTGCACCAGCTCCTCTGCTTGGAGAAGAAGAACGACTTTGTGCATAGAGAGAAGGCGTTGGTGGAGGTTGAGGAGCTCCACCCATCATCATGTGGTGATGAGGATGTCCGTAGATGTTTGCATATGGGAATTGAGCCATGTTCCTCTTGTGAGCCTCGGCCATAACCATGCTTTGTCTTTGAGCTGAAGCGGAACCATGATATTCAGTATGTGGAGCATTGTAGAACTGAGCTGATGCACTATGGTTAAGTCCCCATGGCTGGACTTGCGGTGAGGCACCGAAATCCATCATACTCATTCTGCTGGAGGTAGGCGTGGTGTTTCCAAAATCTTGCATAGAAATACTTGAAGTTGTCTTGTACAAAGATCCAAAATTTGGAGTAGAAGCTCTCTTCTTTTGTTCGCTCAACATCTTGACCTTGGACTGTTCAGCTCTGGTGCTATCGAATTTCTTTGTATTGGACTTGATTCTTTCTAATCTTTCTTCCTTGGATCCAACCTTAAATTTTCCGGAGTCACCTCTTTCAATAGAATTGTATGAGGCATCAGATCCAACAGAGTCTTGTCTTTCAAGTTCGCTGCCTCCCTTTGACTCTTCAGTTGAAGGCTGTGCAGCTTTCTGGGTTTCCTTGTCTGCTTCGGATTCATTGAAGAATTTATCATAATCGGAAATGTATCTATAATTATTAGGATTCAAAGAAACACCCAGTTCGCTGTGTGGGATACCTGCGTCAGCTGCATTCTCCTTATTGTCAGCATTCTTGTTCAAATCCAAAGAAATCATTCTGGTGCTGGCTCTTCTCTCATGAGAGTTGAGCATGTGTCCATCAGACGCTGAGATTGGAGCAGACATACGTCTATTAGACCTGATGGTTGACTTTCTGGATAATAAATCACTACTTTCAGTATTGTACGAGTTACCAAGGTTGGATAACATTGTGCTCAGTTTTCTCATGCCGCTGTTTAATTGGTACTGGCGTTCAGTTGGACTTGGAGAAGGTGGTGGGTAATAAGGCTGCTGGAGATGTTGACCTTGCTGGTGATAGTAAGCTTGTTGTTGTTGTTGCTGTTGCATTGGATGGTACTGTTGTTGGTACATGTAGTTTTGCATCATTTGTGGATGGTATTGCATACCAGCGCCAGCTCCGTTACCACCGGGAGTACCTGGAACAGAATAAGCACCACCACCGTAACCGTTAGAGTATGATTGTTGTTGTTGTTGCTGTTGTTGTTGCTGTTGCAACAAAACAGACTTTCTTGCGGATGGAGTTGAGGCCAAAGAGATATCGTCTGCCAGGTCAGATTGGTGACGAGGGTCAAGATGTGATGGGGAGGCTTGAGAGCTGCGCGAGCTTTGGTCGTTGAAGCTTTGTGGAGGAGGTTGTGCAAAGAACTTTCTTTGAGAGTCCAATTTGATTTGCTGGGAATCAGTTGGAGATACTTCGTCTTCTTCCTCGTACAGGCTGGTGAAGTCAGACTCACTGGCAACGCTGTCAGTGACGGCGAAAGAAGATTGACTGACGGTTCTCAAAGAAGGAGGGTCGATCTGAGGGTCCAAAGAGAATGAGGTATCGATTTCGCTAGGCTGTCTGTTATGAACACCGACTGGCGCACCAGAGACGGGCTCTTGTTCGGGAGAATGTTGACGACTTAATGGAGACTTTGAGTAGCTGGCAGACTTGTTGTGCGAGTGGGTTGGTCCTTGTCCCAAGTTTTGGTTTGCTGGCTTTGCTCCGTCAGGCTTTCTGATTTTAGGTGAGTATAGCTTTGAAGTGGCATTGTTTTGTGTGGCAGGAGTTACCACTCTTGGCATGTAAGGAGCGGCTGCAGACGATGCAGATTCTTCTGGGGCCAACTTTGGGTCCAAGCTAACGTGTGGCTTCTCAGGACTGACTGAGAATTCAGATGGAGGCTTTCTCTGGACATTCGATTTGGGAGTATTAAGTTGAGGCTGTAAAGATTTAGCTGCCGAGGAGGAGCCTTGGTAATGCAGTGAATGTTTTTGCTGTTGAGCGTAGTAGTTCTTAAAGTTTGATGTATCAGTGGACGAGTGAGATGAATCTGATGCTGTAGTCAGAAAGTCACTACCGAGAATTGAGCTCGAAGAAGTCTCAGATCTGGAATGGCCCTTTTTCCGATCGGATCTAAATTTGGATAAAAGACCCATTTAGTAATAACTTCCTATACTACCTACTAATTCTTTTCTGAATTTCTTTTTAAAGCGAGTGGCTGATCAAAAGTCTCCTACTTCTATCTTATCACGAGTAACAAGGATAAGTTCGAAAAGAATAAGAATCGTTATAGCTTTAGAGAAGTTCAACAAGGAGCTAGAAGAAAAAAAAGTCGAAAAGAAGAAGTAGTTGAAAGAGAAAAAAATTTATGCACCACAGGGAAAATCAGGAAAGAAAAATATTTGTATACAACAAAATAATAAAAAAAAAAAAAAAAATTAAAAAAATGGTTAGTAAAAATAAAATTTAGTGTGAGTTTTCCTGTTTTTCTTCACTCGCCTTAAGGGCTGTAAGCTAAAAATAAATATGGGAACCGCTAAGTAAGGGCAAAAATTTGTAGGGGACTTTGGTAGCAGCAGCCAAAAAAAAAAAGGTACGCTCTCAGAAGAACGGTGAAATAACTACCAGAGCACCAACGTTTTCTTGTATTCTTTTGACACCTTCCGGTTTTTGTACTCGATGTGCACTGAGGTGTTGCAACAAGATCCGCTATGACCAGCCTGCCGTTGTTTTTGTTGATTAAAAGCTAATTTCAGCCTTGTTCCCTTTGGTTAATTGCGTGTCTCAAAACGAGTATGAGGGTAGAATTGACAATGTATTGTGTATCCTTAGAGTGAGTAATTTAATAAAAAAAAAAAAAAAAAAAGGACTAAGGTTATATCGAGATACTTTACAGGTACATAAATTGGATATCCCGATTGGGAGTTTTTCAAAATAATTCTGTTACCTGCCGGATTCCAGTTAAGCAGGGGGCTGCTTGCCTCTTATGTACGTTATACGAAGCTAAGTTTGAGGAGTTCCCTTCGCTCATTGCACCAGGTGCGTAAAAATAATTTGTATTTCTGCGATGATGTAAGTTTAAGAGTGGCAGAAGAATCAATGAGTAAATCATTAAAGGGTAAATTTACCGGCTAGAATTATACTATGAAACAACGTTTCCACTAAAACACGGCCAGAGAAGTCAATACAAAAACAAAAAAATAAACACAAACAGCATCGTGCTTGCTGCTGGACCGTTTTAAGGTTCTAAGAACAAACGTTTTGGGAATACTCGACTCTGGATATGGCTGATTTCAGGTTGTGGTCCTTGCTCCAGCAACACAGCAAAGTATTGAGGTTTTGACGAAAAAAAAAAATCCAAAAGAAAAAAATCTTGAGCGTTTGTAGAAATGAAAATTCAAAGAAGACCGAAAAATATTTAAAAAAAAAAAAGAAAAAAAAAGAAATGAGAAGAATCCAACCAATCCTACAGACACTTATACTGTTCGGAATCTATCAATCCTACTAATTGAGACTTTTGTCGCCTTATGTCGTTAGTGTGACAGGAACTGAAATTCTTGCTAATTCACTTCGGTTCGCCAATTATTATCGACCTGGCGTGAGGGTGGGGCAGTACATTGTAGCGACAAGGCTAATGACCTTTGGTATAATTATTCGCACCTAGAAGCGACAAGTTACCGCTAAATAAAACAAGAAATCCCACATATACCTTGAAAGCCCACACAATCACCTTATCAGATCTACCGCTTGATTTTCTCATCTACATTGTATTCTTGAAGATTACCAATCTTACACACACACTTTCTTAGTAATGTACTGCAAATCGGGTTGTACTCAATTTAAGGTATGTGCAAACTTTTCTTTTCATACACTGTAGAGTATCCTGATTATGAAGGTGTCTTTAGTAGCAATTCTGCAGAAGCCTCCAAGAGCATAGCCAAAAGTCAAAGCCTAACTCAGAAAATAATATCGACAAATGAACAAAAAAAAAAAAAAAACGTATATTTTAACTTTAAAAATAGATTATGAGCGGGTTAACAATATTCACGCCATGTGATCTACTCGACTATCATGGCAGGTACACCGTGTTTTGTGGCTTTGGCACAATAGGTTTTCGTCCCAATTCTATATATAGTGCCGATAGTTTCCCCTGTAACTTATCGTACTAACTACGTAACACTACAGCTTATTTTTACATGACATGGCGTAGATAACGAAGCTGGCTTCTCAGCATAATAATGCAGAAGTAAGGCGGAGAGTGAAAGTGGAAGTGGAAAGCTTATATTTTTGTCTTTTGTGTGGTATATACGCTTAGCTTTTGCACATTGTTTCTCTACTAATTTCAATAGAAATGTGTGGAACAAGCCCACTGTGGTTTTAATTTTTTTGTTGATTTCAATTTATAGTATATTTTCTACCCTCCTGTGCAGGACGAGCCATATATATACGATCAATTATCCCAGTTGCAACCAAGGCTTTAGCGATTCGGCAGCCCAGGAGTTTTTTTTTGGGGTAATACACTTTGCATCATGGATAATTTATTGATTTCTTATCTTTTTTTTGTTGACTTCATGGAATGGATGACTAGGTTGGCTGAAGAGTGGATAAGTGCCGAGATTTAGCGTATATGTATCTGTGGCTGGCCTCCCCCTGACTTTATCTTTCTTTTTTTTTCTCTCCACGATCTTCGAACCGTATCCTTAACTGTAAACCTTCTCTTTGGAAACCAACAGAAAAAAAGTTAGCTCCGGTGCTTCCAATTAACTCCGGTGCTGCGCAATACTTAGGCACAGGAGCTGTCAATTGGAAATTTCTGGAAATCTTTGTGCGATTGCGAATATGAAGCGATTATTAATGTAGCAGGCATCTTTTCTGTTTAAATAGATTTACAACGGCTCTCTTACGTATTGAATTGAATTAACTATCAACAGTTTCTCTTCAACTTGAATTGAACTACCCTAAAACAACTACACTCGACTTAACAACAATAGAAAACCATGACTAAGGGATTCGCTATCACCTACAATTCGTTTGACTCGGACATTTCCAAAGTCCTCCAAGTCACTGAATACGACATTGACATCTCCAATCTCAAGCCTACTCAAGTTGCTCTTCAAGCCCTTGCAACCCCATTGAACCCTTCCGACTTACTCCAAATCAAGGGTGTCTATACCGTGCCAAAGAAGCAAACTTTGCAAGGGAAAGAACTCCACATTGGTGGAAATGAAGGTCTTTTCAAGATCCTCAAGACCGGTTCGGATGTGAAGGACTTCCATGCTGACGATTGGGTGCTCCCTCTTTTGGCAAATTTCGGTACTTGGAGAACACATGTAATTGTGGATTTGAGCGAAAACACCGGCTCAAGTGTGGCTCCGCTCATTAAGGTGAGAAACCTGCAAGCGAGATCGTCAAAGATCACCCTCGCGGAAGCTGCCACTATTTCGGTCAACCCACCTACTGCATACCAATTGTTGGAAGACTATGTCGACTTTGATCCCCTGGGAAAGGATTGGGTTATCCAGAATGCCGGTGCTTCTCAGGTTAGTAAGTTTGTCTTACAGTTGGGTAAGGTTCGCAAGATCAATACCATTTCAGTGGTCAGAGGGGGTAAACCAAACCAAAAGGAAATTGAGGAAGAATTGATCAAATTGGGTGCCACCAAGGTCATTACCGAAGAGCAATCTCAATCCGACGAGTACAAGAAGAAGATCATCCCAGAATGGATCGCAGCTACCGGTGGTAAGTTGAAACTTGCGTTAAACTCCGTTGGAGGTGCCCTGGCAAATGCTTTGATTGATCACTTATCCACCGATGGTTACTTGGTATCTTATGGCCAAATGGTTCCTGAACCAATTTCTTACCTTTCCTCGACCCAATTGTTCAAGAACTTGACCACAAAGGCTTACTGGCTTACCAAGAACACCAAGGACCATCCAGAATCCAAGGTTGAAACTGTCGATGCAATCGTCAAATTGTACGAGTCTGGTGAACTTGTCAATGTCGAATTCGATAAAACTGAATTCAACTTGAGTGAAGGAACTAGCGAAGACTACTTGAAGGCATATCTTTCAGCAGTCAAGAACTCAACTTCAGGTAAGCAAGTTGTCGTTATTAACTAAGTCCTCAAAGCGCAAGAAAACACACTTACATAAATTTATACAAAAAATCAGCCTTTTATTAAATGGGTTGCAAAATGCAAATTCTATTCTAATCCATACCAAATAAATCATTGAAAAGAAAAACTGTGTAAAAAAAAAAAAAAAAGAAAAAAAAGAAGAGGAATAATTAATTAGAAAGGTAGTGTAGTTGTTGTTGTAGAGTCTTAATTCTTTGGAGGCCCGAAATCAAGCCAATTCCAGTTGTTTGACTTCGAGTCTCCGCCACTAATCAAGATCTCATCATTGATACCCATCTCTCCCATTTGAAAGTCATATGCATGTTCATTTGATTTCGAGTTGCTTGCTTCACTACCAATAGTAAAGGACTCAGATTGAAACAAGTTTGTGTTTAATAGTTTATCTATATCATCACTTCCACCTTCGTTTTGTGGGAAATGGTCATGTTTGCCTGAACTGTTAAGGAACGGATCAAATTCAAGTAAAGTGGAATCATGGTTGTTGTTCAAGTTCCCGCTCGAGAATCCCGTGCTTGCCGAGTTCTCAGGAAGTTGTTCGTGGTGATGGTGGTGGTAGTGGTGCGAAACGATATTAGGACTGATAGGTTGTTGGAACAGATGTTGCTTTTGGTGTTGGGATGGGATACGACCTCTTTGTGTTTGTTGGTTACTCATAATACTGTTATTGCTATTATTGTTGTTATTGTTACCGCCGCTGGTGCTATTATTATTGTTGTCATCTTTCATGTAGTTGAATAAATTCATATTGTTGTTCATTATAGTTTTGTCGTTAATCTTGTTATTACTGTTGATGCTGGTGTTTGGCGAAAACTGTTTGCTTGAAGTGGCGGTGGCCGTGGCAGTCGTGCTCAACGGACGAAGAACACCATGTAGCTTATAGAAAAGGCCACAGGCATTGCATAGCAAATCGCCAGAGCTAGATTTTCTCCACAATGGAGTAGTTCTGGTCTGGCAGTTTGTGCACTGTAAAATCTTCTTGGGGTTCTGCATTCCACCGGCGGAGTTGGATGTGTGAGTGGGTGACAATTTTTGCTTTGCTACTTTTGGAGGTGAATCGAAGGATGTTGACGACTTATAATCTTGTTGGAGTGATGTTTCTAGGGAATTTATGTAGGTTGCAAGAAAGTTTGGATCAGCCTTACTGTTGGAGGCGGCCGAAGACTTCATAGAAGAAAAAATGGATGAAGTTTGCGACGTTAACGAATTTGAGTTTGATTCGGGAGAATTGAAAGTGGTTGATTTTGAGGGCTGAACTTGCATTGGGGTTGCAATCCCGTGTTGTTGGTCTTGGTTTGGCATTTGATGGGTTTGCTGCTTTATAGGCTGCTTACCTAAAGCTGGATCGTTTTCTTGCGGCTTGTTGATTCCGTACTCTTCTTGGCTTATTCTTCTGATATGGGCTACATAGTCAAACTCGTCTAAGTTTGGATCATTCAAGTTTTCAATGGTGGCGGTGGTATTGGTGGATCTAGGTTCGGCTTTTGCCTCTTGTCTGTCGAAATCATTTCTCTTCTTAGCCAATTTTTTGTTTTGAATTCTCCATGCAATATTAGAAATTCTTTGCGATTGCGGCAAGTATGCTTTGCGCTGGTACATTTTGAAAATTGATAACGAAGAGTCGTCCGAGTCCTCTATCAATTCCTTTGGAGTTAAAAGAGACTGTTTTATATGAGGCTTCTTGCCTTCTGTATTTGGTGTGGAGGAGGATGTGGTTGTAGATGTGGGGATACTGGAATGACTCCTATTCCTTTGTATTTGGCCCTTGGCGTTAGTAATATTACCTTTGGTTGATTTGGACTTTATGCCGTCGTATTTACCACCAGTTTTATTCTTGGTGTACATGACGGGAGGCATGGCAGGCATGAAAATGTGCAGCTATGCGAGTATTTAAATCACAATAGTAGCAAGTAATTTAAATATTACGAGGTGACAGAGTCCGAGGTTTGTACGGCGCTTTTCAATAGAAAGAAAAGTGGAGGTGTTTAATATTCCCTTTTTCCCTTTTTTCTAAGTCAAAATGCTATGTGGTAATGGCACACTCCTTTCTGAATACCTAGAAAAATGTAAAAAAATAAAATGTAAGTGGAGGGTGGGTGTGAGCTTTGTTGTTATGTGGGGTACAAACACAACAGGATTGATAGTCTATACGGAAGTGAGTGCAGTGAAGATCCTTATGTGCTACGTTTGCAGTCGATTAATGCTATTCCGGCCACTTACCTTCAGTTTTCACTTGTCAAATTTGGATCAAAACTGATGATAACAAGGAGAATGATTTCTTAACAAGCGAAAAAAAAAAAGAAAATTAAAATTAAAAAAAAAAAAAAAAATAGGCGTAGAAAATACTCGGAACGCTATCCATTATGGTAGGTACACACTATGACTAAGCTGGTATCTATTCGTGATTTACGCTAACGATAAGAGGGTCGAAAGCAGCAAAAAAAATTCATAGGCAGAAAGAGCTAAGTCTGTTATCAGTATTGTAGGAGGAATACCGCTCTAAGATAGGTTAATCATAGCGACATAAGAGAGGAGTGTACCTTGACCTGCTAGCTTTACACTTGACCCGGCGTAAATCGAAATGCCTACATGGTTTTTTTTTTTGGGGCCATTTTGCATTTGACATCAAGGTATGCAGTAGCCTTTACAGGGGACCTGCAATTAACGATACTTGAATGCCGTTTTTTTCATTTCTTTTTTTTTTTTTCCTCACTAATTTGATGCGATTTTGAGGGGATTGTCCAACAGCTTTTGGGGGGTAAGCGGTGAAACAACACCCTTTCACCGCCAACAATGCGTGCGAAATGTGGGGCACAACTCTCAGGATCCCGCTACGTGGAAGGGCTCGAGGTCAGGTATAGATGCAAGTATGTATGTTTTTCTTGATCGGGCATTGTTTATACGACGAATTGTTGAATGTTTTTAGTTTTGTATGGGGTAAATTAATTTTTTTTGGCGATGTCATTAGTTTAAAAGTTCGCTAGTGGCTTCCAAATAATTTTGCGGAGAAAGCAACAAGGGTAGCGAGTGTTGCGAACCAGCTCCCGGTAACTAGGTGCCATACTCCATGTGCCTATTTTCTTTTTTTTTTTCAAGTTTCTTGCTAATTTGCTATGTGTGGGTGTATACGTATGGAGAAGGGTCCTCACAGTGAATGATATACTGGAATCAGCTCACATAGTAGAAGCCTGGGGTCTAGGAAATGGTCATTTCCAAATGCTTTGGGAGTACCTGAATCGGGCTTTTCCTAAGGATTCTGATTTTAGTCTTCCCCATCTCTACATCGCTCTGTACGACGGTGGATACAGTGAAGACATGCAGTTGGCCCCCCTGCCTCAAATACTATCGGCCATAGCATGTATGCTTACTCTTGACTAGCAATCCAATTTTGCAACCCTTCTCATCTGAAGTCAAGTTCGCTCCTGCATACTCGGTAACTTCGAATCATGAAGAGAAAAACGAAAAACAGATTGCAAAAGCATCCAGGTCTGGTAGCACTTCTCTCTTACCACACTCCCAACTATGGCTGATAAAGTGAGGGAAACCCTCCAGTTCAACCAACTTCAAAGTAAGTACATTGGATTGGGTAACCCAGAAACGACAAAGGAGGAGTTCATCACAAATATTCATAGAGATACCTACTCCTCTTTAGCACAACATGATTCTTTATTGCTTTACAACTCCATTGCGTTGAATGAGCCAACTGAGCTCTTGAGGATAAAGATGATAAAGAAGATGGTGCAGCCTATCAAGTAACTAGGTCTGTCCATTAAGATCGAAACCAACATAGTAAAAGGAATCAAGGATTGCGTACTAATTAAGCGTCCTACATTCTGGTGTGCCTTCACATAGGTTTCTCTCTGGGTCAAAGTTAAATCCCATTCATAGAGTAGAGAGATCCCTTACATATAGTGGTGGTCAAATAAAGGGAAATCATTGTTTATTTTTATTCATAGACTAAAACTATTAAAAGATTTGGTGATGGCAAAAATGAAAATCCAGTAATGCAGATATTATTATTCGTTTTGTTAAGGCATTTTCAACTTTTTTCTTTATTTTTTTGTGATTGCATTCCATGCTTCAACACCATAAATCATCTTATCGCGTGGATCGATTTCAGAGCTTTAATTGTCTTTAGGCTTAGGCTTCCAATAATGGAGCAGCTTCTGAGTCAGTAACTCCACGTTGAGTGTATAAGTTTCCGGTGACAGCAGCAATCAAACTCAATACCAATAAGAGACCAGCAATAATAAATGCGAAAATCCATTGGAGAGCAATAACCTTTGTAAATAATTGGCCGAGAGCTAAACCGAATACTAAAATGGTAGACGAGAAACCAACACCGTAATCATTGTAGATGAATAAGAAGAAACCTGGAACGATAAGGAAGTCCCAGATCAAAACGTTAGCCAAGATTCTACCAATCAAGTGGTGGACGTGGAATAAGACAGCACCATTCCAGAAGATAGCGTACAATAACCAAGATAATGGGAAAGCAGCGGTTGGCAAGTGAATCAAAGTCCACGAAGACAATGGCTTGATAGCGTAAGTCTTGTGGGAGAAGTATAAGATGATAATGTTAACAAAGTTGATGATCAACACAACTTCAGATAAGAACCAGTGCTTTCTGGCAAAGAGAAGGGACCAGACAAATGATAAAACGTTGAAGATGGTAAAGTGCCATCCAACAACATTGGTGACTTCGTGTCTGTTGACGTTGGAGCCAGTGGTTGGGCCACCAACAGTGCTGTCAGCAGCTGGGAAGAAGATTTGAGTGACAAAACTCAATTGCAAGAAGTAGGAAATAGCCCAGAAGACTAAGACAACAATAATGTTTGCAGTGAATGGAGTGTCGTCAACATGGAAACCAGAATGCTTGTTGTAAGGAGAACGACCAACGAGGTAACGGACGTTTCCATAGATGGATAAAGCAAGGGAGACAGTTGTAGCAACCTTGTGGGTATTGATTTGATCAGCCATGTTTGATGTTTTTTTTTTATTAATTAAAGATCAATTGGTGAAATTAAAAAGGGATCAAAAAGGAGAAGAGAAAGGAAAAAAAATTATGCAAAAAATTATCCTTATATAAAGATGTGGATCTGATCTACATATCTACTTTTTCAATTCTGGTATTTCTCCTGAAGTGGGTGCAAATAGCAATACACTGTGAATATTTTTAATTTTTAAATTGCGGTCATGCATGTAACTCGCCACAGAATATGAAAAACCCGCTGTAGAGCCTTTTACATTTCAAAAACCGTGTATGGAAACTAAGAAAAAAAAAAAAAAAAAAAAAAGGAGAATGATACAAACTTTGGGGAGTGGCGCTGACAATAATGTGGAGTACATACATTAATTGTGGAATTGTGTATAGCTTATTCCTATAACTCTAAAATTTCACCTTCCTACAATAGACAGGGAGTCTGGAGCTGATGGTGGCTCTCAATTGCACCTCGTCGTCAAACATTAATGAGTGAGAGTGAATTGACTCCTGCAATGCACCCTCTGGGCTAGTGTATGCACGCTAATATATAATAATTTGGTGCAGCCTTTTTACTCCGATACCTGAAATTGACTCCACAGCAGCGGAAAATATAAGCCTGTAGCAGAACCACCATGGTACTCAGGGAAATGAGGGGGGCTATAGTCTCGAAATAAAAGTGAAACAGTGAACGTGCTTACCTTGGATTCTCCTACTCAGACAAGAAAAAAAATATAAAGATGAAAAATAATTTCGTACATACGCCAGAAAAAAAATATACGAGCAAGGGTGCTGCAACCTTAAATACATTCAAGCTGAGCTGAGCAGTCTCCTTGGAAGCACCTCCTCGTTTATTACCTTCTATTTTGTTTTGGTTCTTTCGATACACACACCAAACTTTGGAGTGCTGCTACGATTTCAATCTACAAATTTACCGTTTATCGCTAGATGACTTTCAAATATTATTAGCCAACGTAAAGTATTTATTTTCGATATTCTGTTCCTCATCTAACAGGCACCTCTGTATGACTTCTTGTGTTCCTTGTGACCAGTATCTGGCTTATCAAGGTGAACGTCTTGAACCTTCTTGAGGTCAGCAATACCACCGCTAGCAATTGACAATAACAAGTCGTAAATGAGCTTGTGGTCCTCTTCTTCAGTGTTGTTCTTTGCCTTGACGATTTCACGAACGGATTCACAACTCTCAATCAATAACTCAATTGAGGCAATGGAATCTTCGATCAACTTGTCTAACAAGTTCAAGGTCAAAGATGGTCTAACGACGACTCTTAAGATTTGCTTTTCGTATTCATCAGGTGGTAAGTGGTAGTTTGGAACGATGTAACCCTTGTTTCTCAATAAGAGAGAAAAGATCGATTGAGGAATTTCAGGATACTTCTCTCTGATTTCCTTGGACAATCTGAATGAAACAACTGGTAAACCTGGTTGGTACTCTTCGTTTGCAATGGCAAAGTCCTTGTGTTCTCTGTCTTCGTGTCTGGTGTAGAACTTCTTCTTTTCTTCTGGGGTCACCTTCTTGTGGATCACGGATAAGACTTCAAAGTACTTTGACTCTTCTAAAACGTTGGAGTACAATCTAGCATTTTGAATACATTGATTGAAGATCTTGGCGTAACCTTCTCTTCCGTATGTCAACAAGTTGTAGTATTGGTGAATAACTGGGAAACCAGCTCTTGAGAAATTCAAACCAAAAGTTTCCTCAACACCACCCAAGTAGTCCAACTTGAATCTCAAAGTTTCAGGCAAGTACTTGACATCCTTCCAGATGACCCAACCTAAACCAGCAGTGGTTAAACCGAACTTGTGACCTGAGGTGTTGATGGAGACAACTCTATCGATAGCAAAATCCCACTTGAGATGTGGGAAGACAAAAGGGGCGACGAAACCACCACTGGCACCATCAACGTGGATCTTCACGTCGTTACCAGTCTCCTTTTCAACTTCGTCCAAGATCTTGGAGATCTCTTCAACTGGTTCAAAGGCACCAGTGAAGGTGGAACCCATGATAACGAAAATACCAATGGTGTTTTCGTCAACTTTTTCCTTGATTTTGGAGGTGTCGATCAAGTGGCCAGATTCTTCGGTGATATTGACTAGTCTGTTTTCAACGTCAAAGTATCTGGCAAACTTTTCCAAGGCGACTTGGGCACAGGAGGCCATAATGATGTTTGGTTCCTGGATAGACTTTCCTGCAGCCCTTCTTCTTTCTTGCCACAGCTTCTTCAATGCTAAACCGGCTAACATGATGGCCTCAGAGGAACCAGTGGTGGCAGTACCGACGGTGTTGGTAGCAATGTTACCAGTGTCTGGGTCCTTGGACTTTGGAGCGTGCCAGAGATCAGAAATAATGGAAATACATCTTTGCTGGTACTCAATTAAAGATGGGTATTCATCGTTATCGGCCAAGTTCTTAACGAGGTTCTGGGTAACCAATTTTAATGGAGTTTCGTCAATTTCGGTGTTAACGAAGGAAGCCAAGTTAAGGGTTGGAACACCGTCTAAGGATAAACCTTCACACAAGTACTTGTAGACCAAGTCAGAGTTAGAAGATTCTTCGGGGATTTCATGCTTGGGGACCTTGGCATCGGAAGAATACTTAAAGATGTATTGTTCATTGTTGCTCAATTGAGACTTTTTGGTTTGTTGAAGCAACTTATCTTCGAGTGCTTCGAAGTTAACGTGTCTTGAAAGAGTCATTCTGAGTGCAATTGGTGACTGAGAATAGATGGATAGAGTGGATAACAGAGAAAACCAATTCGATCGGCTACTGAATCAGGTTATTATCTACCGTATTTATACCACGGGGAAAATTCATGGGCTTGACGTCCGCATAGTACGCATTCGCTTGCGTGGGCCATACATTTTTCAAATTGCTCTGAGCCGCACGCAATGTATCCCTTTCAACCATTTCGGTGACATCGGAAAGGTTCTAATTTAAACTTTGAGTAGCGACTTTGACACATGTATGAAATTTTAGTGCTTGCTTTCGTGAAGAAAAGGGGAGAAGTCCGCAGCCATAACGGGTTACTGCCTACTATTAGTAGAGGGGTCAGAGATGCACGAAGGTTAAAAAAAAAGAGTATACATTGCCAATTTTTATTAGCAAGAGCGCGGAAAGTATGGGGGAGTTCAGGCAATGCATAATAATAGATTCGATCTGAGCCAACCTGGCCATACTTTAGTACATCTTACTTTTACCCTTTTGCTGGATTCTCGAAACGACTAGCTCCTTATTCCTCTCATTCTCCACGAGCGCTGTTCCAATTCAGCGAGCTTGACACACGTTATTTTCATGCATGATTACCCAATGCTTCTACGAGCGAGAAATACTTTCTAGGGTGCCATTGCTGAATTAATCCGCCAGAAAGGAGTACCGAATGCGGGTGAAGATCGGGCAGAATTTTTCAGTGTGCCTTGCTCCAGAGTTAACAACCGATATCCCGTTCGGTGCCACACCTGAGGGGATCTCCTCCTCCTCCTTGCACAATACACTCGTCAATATGTAACTGCATCTTATTCAACTCATTGTGGGGCCCATGTTTTTTTAATTAAGTTCGTGTTTATTGTTTTGCTTTTCTTATATGCCCTCAGTGCTATTTGCCTACAATTATGAAATATCTTTTCATCTGGATTTTCTTAACTCATGAAATATGCAACAAATTATTTAAGAATAATCTGTAACGCTGTATAATTTTTTAAAAACTATTTAAAAGTTTATTTAATTGAATACACTTCGTACTTGGCAGGTCGTGTTTTGATTGATTCCCTGTACTAGAGGGGGGGTGATCCACTCTCTCATTTTAAATGTAAAGGCGGATCCACCTTTCTAGCGTAGGAAGTCGGTTCGTTTGGGATTGTTCATATTGACTGATTTGGTCTTTTCTCTGAAGATTGGAATTGACGTGGGGACTGAGAGATGTTCGCAATTAAATAATTTACTCAACTTCTTCGTCAAACTTTTCACCTTCAATCAAATCAGGAATGTCTTCACCACCAGTGGCACCGTCAGCACCAATAGAAGCATCTAATGGAGCCTTACCAGCTTGAAGTTGTTCGGCTAATTGTCTTAAGATTTCCAAGTTTTCAGCACCTAATTGAGGTAAGATTTGTGGGATTAATTGGGTGACATCCTTTTCTTGTGGGTAACCAGTGAAGGCAAAAGTGTTGGCAGAAGCAGCACCTTGGACACCAACTCTGTTGAAGTGTAAGACCTTACCGTCTTCTCTGAAGAAGTTGGCTTCTTCAATAGCTTCAATCTTGGTAGCGTTTAACTTTTGTAAAGCTGCAAGTAACTTGGTGTCGTCTTGTTCAGACTTGACGTTCTTCTTGGCCTTGACTCTGGAACCACCAACCTTCTTTAATTGGGACTTTTGTAACTTGGCTAACTTTTCTGGATCAACTGGCATGATTAAATATGTATAAATGAAACTACAATTATAGGGATAAAAAAAGGGGAAAAGGAAAAGAAAAGAGAGATCCAAAAACTTGTAGTGTGATAATTTTCACCTTTTTTTTCTTTGGTGAAAAATCGTCGACAAAGTTTCGTCGAACATAAAGGAAACATTTTGATTTTTGGCAATTTCCATACTAAACGTACACGACCTGGGGAAATTTATAGCTATGATTTCGAGATTTTGGAGCCTTTTTTAGCATATTGGAAAAATGCGACGTATCTGCAGGAACTCAACATCTGGCAAGCAAATTGGGGCAAGTGGTGGTAGTGTGATTGTGTGCAGTCCAGTAAGAATATTGATACATACTTCGTCTTGTAATTGGTCGTCAGTACTTTCTTAGAGCCCTTAGCATTTTCAAGTAGTGCGCTGGGTGTGCATTGAATGTCATGAACTGGTACATTTAAGAGTGAGGCATATGTAAGGATTTTCATCTGTTTCAGGAGGAGTTACTTTCTCGATGTATGCTTCGAATACGCATTTTCTTGGTCAGGCCCTGTGACATGTAGGTGAAATGCACTAAAGAGCATGTCAATCGTGAAGCTTACTGAAGAATCTCTAGGAGTATTCTCATGTTTCAATTTGCAGCCATATGGTAGTAATTAGACGCTTAGTGGCATGCGGAGCTTCGCTCCTTATCCTGTACATAGTGAGTGGTTAGGAATCAACTGTGAATCTCTACATGCAGTTTTACAATCGTGATTTCAGATAAGCCTTAGATCGAGCCATAGTTATCCAGCAATTTCAATACTTCCCCTATAAATAAGCCCTTTCTTTTGGAAACACTCTAATTTTCTTCGGAATCTGAAGTTTCTTCTTATTTGAAACTCCCTCTGGCTTTGAATTTTTTCTAGATCGTTTATTGTGAGATTTGTAAACCAGACCAAACTGGTTTGATCTCTCGTTACTATTTTTTTTTTTCACTCAATCGCTTCACAGAGTAGCGTGTATTTTATCATATATATAAACTTTGGTATTGTCAAGTACTTTCCTCCATGTTCCTTCACCGAGCCATTAATAGGATCAACACCTACTTGCCGCCCACGAACCCATGGCTCATCTTGTTCTCATCGATTCCCGTTGCTCTTGCAACTGGAACTCTATTTGTCTACTCGGCATACGGAACACAGATAGCGGATAGATGTCGCTTAGATGCTTCAACTACAGTTAACCTCAATATTGCTGCAACTGTCGGTACTGCATTCGGGGGATTATTGTCAGGTATTATCACCGATATGTATGGTACTCAAATACCGATTCTCATCAGTAGCTTGACCTTATCGGTTGGTTATTTCTTCTTATATGTCAGTTATCAATTGGGTGAAGACAGCACCGTGTTGAGTCTTTTGCTTGCAATGTTTGCCATTGGTTTGGGCTCAGTCTCGGGATATTTTGGCACTTTGAAGGCAATTGCCTTGAATTTCCCAAACTACAAAGGTTCCGCTCAAAGTGTAACTATCGCTTCTTTTGCCATTTCGAGTTTAGCATACCTGTACATTTCAAGCTTGTTGAGCACTGAAGCCTTTTTGAAGTTTTTGTCAACAAGCAGTGCGTTGTTAACGTTGATTGGGTTTGTTTTCATCAGAACAAAGGGCTTGTTCGACGAGGAGCCCGAAGAAGAGGGTGGATTGGTCCACGATATCAGACATGAAATTGAGCACATTGAGCACGGACTGGATGTTGCCCATAGTAACAGTAACTTCGATAGTCAGTCTACCTTATTGTTACAGAATAATTCAAACTCCGACTATACGAATGGGAAGGGGATCCAGTCCCCTGCCAGTGAGCCTGAAGAAGTCTCAGACGCGTACGACTTGAAGTCGCTCTCATTGGGTGAGTCCCTTAGTCATCCGATCTTTTGGTTCCACTTTATTGTCTTTTCCATCACGCAAGGTTTCGGACAAATGTATATTTACTCGATTGGGTTTATATTGAAGGCTGTTCACTACTATTACTTGAACAATCAAGATGGTGATGTCAACATTAGCTTGCAAAAGTTGCAGGCCTTGCATGTGTCGCTTATTGCAGTCTCATCGTTCCTCGGTAGATTATCATCGGGGCCAGCATCTGACTTTGTTTCCAAGAGTTTAAAGGCACAAAGGCACTGGATCTTGATCATCGGCTCATTTGTCATGCTTTTGGGGCACTCACTACAGACATTGGATTTGGAAACTAAATTTGTAACATTGACTAGCGCTAATCTCTATTTGCTGGCGCTTTCATGTTTGATTGGTTTCGCTTATGGATTCACTTTCACCTGCTACCCTGTCATCATTTCAGACATTTTCAACTTGAAGTATTATAGTTTCATTTGGGGATGCTTGTATACAAGTACAACGTTGGGCTTAACGTTGATGTCCAAGATTTTTGGATACATTTACGACAAAAACTCTGAAAAATGGGACGACTCAAACAAGCTATACATATGTACCAAAGGTTCAGGGTGTTATGAATTGACGTTCGAGATAACTTCTTTACTCTCCATAATAATCATCGGTGCATTATCCGGGTATGTTTATATTCGGGCTAAATCCAAGAAATAAATTAGACACTTTTATAGACCTTTTATTTATTTATCTAGAATTCAGAATAAAACCATATCATTCTCGAGACTAATGCTCATATTAGCGTTAGGATCATAAGACCTATCACTAGGCTAGAAGTTGATGCCTTAGACCCAAGTGAGATGGGCTCTGGAAGGACTGAGCTTTGCGCAACCTTTGAGACTGCAATGGCGTCGTCATTACCTGCCATTGCGCTGTTCTTTGGCAGGTGATCAGTTGGCCCTTGTCTGAAAATATTCAATGTACCTATTCGTCTAGCTTCTAGAGCAAATATAAAAAGGCACAGATGGAGAGCCCAGACGTTGCATTTAGTCTCTTCGAAACTGTCGCGTCTGAGAGTTTCTGCTGCTTCGATGCAGCTTAACCATAGTATGGGAATTAAAACCAGAAGTATCAACCGCATATTTGATGGTCCAATAACTAAAAAACGGACTTAGGTCTTCAGTGGAACGCTACTCTCGCTGCTGTTATATATGGTTGTGGTTGTTTTGTTATGTTAGGTCGTCTAAAGATGAATTTGATGTGAAATAAAATCAAAACAAGAAAGAACCAGTAAGAATGATAAGTACAGCCAAATCCTAATTTCTAAAAATAAACTTGTGAGTGCCTATATTGTTAGTTCAGGGTCTAGCTCGATCGGAAAAGCTGGCAGCTAGAGACAGGATGCTCTGCTTCACTGAGAGGTCTATTGACTCCTTTTGGCGGTAGCACCATTGTGGTTCTACTGATATCTCTCTTCGTGTTATGGGGGAGCGAGACTCTTGTGACGGGAGTGATTATTTCAGAAAGAGGCTTAAATCCTGTCAAAATATGCAGCCCATGCTAATTATGCACCCAATTGGTACCCTCTCCTGCATGCGTGAGTTAACACTACTGCAATATACTCTGAGACCAGAGTTGGCAATCGGCTTACTTCGTCAGGGCCCACTTTGATTATGTTAGTGTCCTTCATAAATGGCCAGCCACTCGGATGCCATCAGCATACATCTTTACCAAAAGTTATGGCCATAAGGTCCTTCCTCATGCCCACGCCTCATAGTATACAGTTGTTATGGTTCTGCTAAACCTAATTTTGCGACCTGAATGTTTTCGAAGCTTATTGTGGTGAAGCCGTTTTAACCGCGCCCATTTCGTTCTGGCTCTGTAAGTCAAAAATAAATTGAAACGACCTGCACATTTTCGAGCACGTACAGCTGATATCTCCATAAATGTGTGTTGGTGTCTAGACTTCCACCAACAACAGGCGCAGTTTTTCGTTTTCGTAGATGACAGGAGTGGTACCAGTAAACACGTCACTTGCCAGGCATGCTCCTATTCTCTGTAAGTTGAGCAAAGATTGCATTAGCGGCATCTTTTTGCAACTCGCGGCTTTCAATATACCTTAATCTGCTAACGAAAATGTTAGTAGTGAATTTGTCCTGCACATACATCATATGCAGATATGATAAACCTTTATTGGCATCTCTGGCTCTTAGCATGATGCGCCACCATACTACACTCAAGCCATCATGCCTGGGCGACCTGTATCCATAGATGATCTCATAGGCAATAAGAGCAGCTCGATTTCGCAAACGCCCAAGTTCTTGACCAAAAAGCAGAGGCGCAAGCTTGCGGAGGAGAGAAAGGAAAATGAAAGGATGCAAGAAGAGAGCAAAGTGAAAGAGAAGAAGATAAACAACAAAAGACCAGCTATACAGATCCATGATCACGAGATTGAAGATGGGATAGCGACAAAGAAAGCTAAAACCAGCTCAAGTGTCCCCAAGTTCACAAACAATTTCCAGTCTTCCAAAAACAAATTCAACTTCGAATGGAAGCTTGACGACGATACATCCACAGATTATCAGCCATTGGTAACTTACGATACCAACCCTGACCATTCTCGGTCTTCTGACGACATAAATGACACTCACTGGTCAGAGAAAAAGCTAGAGAACATGACTCAAAGAGACTGGAGAATTTTCCGAGAAGATTACAATATATCATCCAAGGGAGGAGAGATTGCAAATCCATTGAGGAGCTGGAAGGAATCTTCTATTCTGGCAAGATTGATTGATCTTCTAGCCACCAAGTTTGGCTACGACGACCCAACCCCAATTCAAAGAGCCACTATCCCCATAGCTCTCTCTCAGAGAGACGTGGTGGGTATTGCTGAGACAGGTTCTGGTAAGACATTGGCATTTCTCATCCCGCTACTCACTTATATTTTATCTATCGAATCGAACTACAAAACATACGAGCATAAGAAGGAAATAAACTTGAACAAACCGTTTGCCTTGGTATTGGCACCAACAAGAGAATTGGCGTTACAAATTTCCAAAGAGGCCACCAAATTTTGCGACGAACTAGGCTTGTCCGTCGTGACGATTATTGGTGGACATCAATATGAAGAGACAATCCACTCATTGCGGAATGGAGTTCATATCGTTGTGGCGACTCCTGGTAGATTGATTGACTCTGTAGAAAGAGCATTGATAAATTTGGACGACTGCCACTACTTAGTCATGGATGAAGCAGACAAAATGATTGACATGGGGTTCGAAAAATCCTTGCAATCAATTATGAGCTTCTTACCCCCATCTGACCGTGTCGATCATCACATATTCAAGTTGAAGAAGCGAGTCACGCTCATGTTCACTGCTACTATGTCGCCACCTATAGAGAAAATTACAAAAAACTACTTGATCAATCCTGGTTACTTATTTATTGGTAATGTGGGTGAGGCTATTGACAACATAGACCAAAAGTTTGAATATATAAATGCACCATCAACTTCTGCCACCCCTATATCGGCATCAGAAGAGTTGGATCCACAGAAAACTTCAAAGTTGCTAACGTTTCTTAAGGCACACACTCATCATACTAGAGAGTATTCCATTATTATATTTGCAAACTACAAAAAGATTTGCGAGCAACTAGCTAGATTCTTGGACGATAAGGGATACCGGGATTCTGTTGTCATTCATGGATCCAAGTCCCAGGAATTCCGTGAACGTGCTATTGAAAGTTTCAGAAGTCATAAAGCCAACATTCTAATTGCGACCGATATTGCAGCTAGAGGTATTGACGTTCCCAATGTCTCCTTGGTTATCAACTACCAAATGTCCAAAAAGTTCGACGAATACATCCATCGTATTGGTAGAACTGGTAGAGCAGGTAACAAGGGTGTCAGTTATACCATACTTGACGAACAGGATTCCGAAGTGTTCCCTGACTTGAAACGGTTTCTATCTAAGGGTCGCAAAAAGTGCCCCGATTGGTTACTCAGGCATGATTCCAATAGGATTCAATACCTCAGAGACTAAGTCAAGTCTCATCAGCATCATTGGTCTTTATTTTTTTTTTTTAGACTTGCTTTTTTTTTTATCTTAGTTTATAGTTGTATAGCTTAATCACTATCACTATCATACGCTAACAATTGTTTGAGTTCAACTTTTGGTTGAGCAACTACGGGTCTAATCTTGACTTTATACCTAATTGCTCTCAACTGTGAAAGTGTGTCAGAGTTGAAGAGAGAATTAGTCTCCGAGACTGTTTCTGACTGCGTTATTGCTTTGAAGGGCTTGGACTCTTCCACTTCCTGAACGTTCTCTTGATCACTTACCGGCTCCTCAACTTCAACGGTTACTTTCCTTCTCTTGTTATCTTGTTCCAATAAGTCTTTCACTGTTTGCAATGCTCTTTCTTCTAGTCTTTTCTTTTCTTGCCTTTGGGCATGCGGGTTAGGGTCTTCACTGGCCCATCGTATATTCAAGATTTCATTTTCTGCCAACAGCTGGCTTTGCATTGCTTCTTTGGCAAATTGGGCTTCTTCTTCTGTCTTGAATGATATGAAGGCACAGCCCTTGTCGTATAATACACGAATCTTGTCTATCGATCCGAATTCTTGAAAATGCTTCGATAAAATGTTCTCGATCTTACTGTTCTTCGCCAGGTTCAACCCTCCCACGTACAAGGTGCGGTTATATCTATTGAAAGACCCGACGCCATCCATATCATCTTTGTAGTCTGCGGTTTTGTCTCTGCCAAAGCAGTCTTGTGTCGGTATTATGTAATCGCCTGAGACAGGGAGTCTGTGCTTATAGCCACATTTCGAGCCCTTGTAACAACATCCTCGAGCGAAGAACAAGCATATTGGCGCGCTATTGGTAGCTCGTGTTGATCCCGAGTCTTTTGCAATGTTAACTCTGAATTTCAGCTTCACATAGTTCTTCGACGAGCTGTCACCACCAGACCACCTCAAGAACCAGATATTGAATGTAGTCCCTGTTTGTGGTGGTTTGTCGTCATCCGTGATCGAGTCTGGATCCACTTGTAGTCGGGCAGGTTTCTCTGCTATAGCCTTGGAAGTCATTTACGGGTGGGTGTATTGGGATGGCCACAAAGCTGGTTAAGTAAACCTACTCTGTCAGAATTTGGGGTGCTGCTTATATGTTTGGCCCCCATCGCAAATTGAAGATGCTGGGTGGTATATGCAGGAAATATTCAATGTGATAGTTTGATTTAGATGGGCAGCTAATCACCATCAAGTGATCTCAAAATAGTCATCTTTTACACTCTAGTGTTCCTTTAATATGACAAGTATATTAACATTTATAATATATATTGTATACAGTTTTTCATAATCCTATAAGTTTTTCATGTCTAGCCCAATTTTTACCATTATTTTTTTCCTTTTGTTTTTTTTTTTTTTTTCACAATGCTATACCTAAAGACTGATTAGGCGAGGTTGAAAACTAAAGAAAAACCAACTACAGCAACAACTGCAGCGGCCTTCTTCCATGAACGTGGTTCGTATGCAAGAGCTTGAGCAGATGATGACTTAGATGCAGATCCGGTGGATGAAGATGTGGAAGAGGACTTGGATCCGCTGGTGGCAGATGATAAAGTCTTGGAAGCTCCAGATGCAAGGGATGAAGCAGCAGACTTACCTGAAGCAATGGCACTGGAGCCGGCAGCGTCGGTGGCGGAAGCTGATGAAAGAGCAGAGTTGACCTTAGCAGTGGCATCACTGATCTTGGCGGCAGCATCAGAAACAGCGGTACTGGCAGCACCACCGGCGAAGGAGTCAGCAGTTTGGGCAGCACCTGCAACAGCAGAAGTGGCGGTGTCGAGAGCACCACCAGCAGCAGAGGTGGCGGTTTTGGCGGCACCATCAGCGAAGGAACCTGCAGTGTCTAAAGCACCACCAACTGCGGAGGCAGCAGTACTGAGAGCACCACCAACAATTGAACCAATGTCGGTTACGGCGAATTCAATAGCGTTGTTAGACATGTTTATGAGTGTGAATGTATGTGTGTTTGATGAAGATATATATAGTTAAGTATATATATGTTTCTATTTATATGTCGACTAGGGTCTCCTTTGATGTTTGTATCTTGTTTTGATGATGCAAATTTAAAATCTGAATTCAAATGGATTATTTCGAGCACTTTATATACCTGGAAGGGAAACAACAGTTGGCTGGAACCAAGCCTTACTTACCTTGTTGCATGGGGGGATCACTGGCTGCAATTCCATGCGAGAATGCATTGTCTGCAGGTACGCGCTTCGAAATTAGGCGCCGAACGACCCGCTTGGCCACTTTGACACCCACCAGCCATGTATGCGACTCCAGTTATGCTGGTGAGGAATGCAGGGTTCAAAATCTTTATATAGCGCCATAGTTATTTTTACTTTTTGAAAAAACATCAAGCTGGTGAGAGACCATTGATGCACGCAGGGGAAACGAGTTTAACATGGTATTACTAAAAATAAAGAGAAACAGCAAAAAAAGCTGTGCGCAAGCGTGATTCACCTCCACATCCGCCTCAGAGATCAATAGGCTTTGTGTATGTCCCTTTTCTATATTTTTTAGGTGAGGCTGTTCTTGAAGCTGTTTCGTGTATCCGAAACTTCCACTACAGAATTCTGAAAAATTCGCGTTGTGAGGCGACCAAAGCCTGCTAATTTTCTTTTAGAATTATATGGTTAACCGATTCCAGTAATAGTGGAAAACTCAGTAAACAAGCGATCTACATCTACGATCCTACAAATAAATTAGAAAAACGTGAGCTTCGTATGTAGTTAGGGGAAAAAATGTGGAGGTTAACAATCAGACTGCTTCGCCAGCCCAGTCTGCAGATCATATTAGAGATCATCAATCCATGTGTTATGAACATAGCCGATTTTTCAAGTATCGAATATTGTTTTTGACGTTTTATGCATACATTCCATATAAAAATAGAATTTAGGAGTGTGAGAATTTTAGCCAGTACTGCAAAGTTTAAAGTTCGTGGTAAACAAAAAACTTGCAAGAATGCCTTACAATAAGAAACTCGCGAGATTCACTTTAGAACAATACCCAGCCAAGTTCTGCATATACCGTAATGAATGAAGTCATTACAGACTTGCCGCAACCTAGTGGTCTTACACACTTCCCACTTGAGTAATACTTTGTCAAGCGCTGAGTGGGTGTCTTGAAACAGTCCCCCACAATACTGTGCTGGAAGTGATGCGCCAACTTTAGCCCGTGCAACTTTCCCGTGCAACTTTTTCTCTTTGATCACGATTACGTCACATCAGTTTTGACTTGTTTGAAGCGTTTGTATGGTATTCGAGAATCTGAAGTATTTACGTAGCGGGTTTCAACCCGTTTATTGTCTTGTTCGCTGTGTTTCATATATACGGATAGTGGCCCAAGTTATTTCATCGAAAGATGTTAAGCTAAAGAGTACCTAATTGACTCATGTCATCACGTGATTATTCTCGTGCAGGAATGCTCTCCCAACCGCTACTGTCAAAGAAAGTGCTCTTGTTTTCGCACGAAATCTTTAGCGCTTATCAGTCGTCGGAATAAGGTGCCCAATTGGGTAAGTTGATACGGTTGGGTTTCCCCAGTGATATACGTATAAAACTAGGATGAACTCCTGATATCATATTTTTTTGATTCACACATCCTTTACTCATCTATACTACGAAAATTAAGAGCAAACAGAAATAACAACCATGTGCGGCAAAAACACTTCAGCTACCACTACTTCCACTTCATCCACCTCCACATCTACCGCTTCATGTTGTGGAACTTCTTGCAAGTGCGGATCATCATGCCAATGTGCTTCTTGCAACACCACTAAGTTATAAGCTTGGAAATCGAAATCCAACTGAGGATAAATTGTACAATAGAAGAACTTTGAATACCCTCATGGCCACTAGAAAGTACCCATGTTCCTTACTTTTGACTTTGTAGGTATTTCACCCAGAGATCGTATAGGGTTGGTATAGGATATACATTTTTTCTTTTTTTTTTTTTCTACTTTTCAGTTAGCGGCTATTCTTGAAAAATGAGAGTATCTTTAGCGTTAATAAACGGTGCTGCAAAAATTTGCGATTGTAGATGATTTATTCAGGGTGGTGAGTCTTAGTTACAAATTTACAAGATGTGGTTTCAAATAATTGATAATCATTTCATTATTTCAATATATAGTATCTACTCGTTAACATAAATCTATTATGCAGAGTTCAAGTCGTTCAATTTTTCTTCACGTTTTTGTTGTAAAAACCAAAGCGTTGTACCTACTTTCTTGGAGATAATTGTAAAACCTCCTTCTTGATGGCAGCAGCTAAGTCACCGTGAACCTTACCGAAGTATTCAAAGACTCTGTCTTGAATATCTGGTCTAGCACCAGCAGCGTGAACGGCAACGTTGTGAGCCAAGTTCTTTTGTTGGTTTGGATATCTAGCTAAAGTCTTCCACAAGTTGGTGGCTTGAATGAAATCTTCTGGTTGAGCCTTCCAGTGGAATGGACAAGCAGAACCTTCCCAGACTTCTTGTTCTTCTTGTAACTTGAAGTTGGTTTGGAACTCAACTGGTTCAGTGGTAGCCAAGTAGTTTGGATGGCTGCCTAAGTTACCGTTGACGTTCATAACACCATCTCTCATGTGTGGGTTGAAAACCTTACCAGCAACTGGGCAGTTGACTGGAATTTGTGTGTAGTTTGGACCTAATCTGTGTCTGTGGGTGTCAGCGTAAGAGAATAATCTGGATTGTAAGACTGGGTCAGCGGATGGTTCCATGAATGGAACGGTGTGGGCTGGGGAGAAGGCAGCTTGTTCAACTTCAGCAAAGTAGTTCTTTGGGTTTTCGTTTAATTGGAACTTACCGAATCTTCTCAATGGGTAGTCACCATGTGGCCAGACCTTGGTCAAGTCAAAGACGGAGAATGGAGCCTTCTTGGCTTGTTCTTGAGTCATGGTTTGGATGTAACAAGTCCAGGATGGGCCGTTACCAGCAGCAATGTTCTTGAATAAATCTTCTTGAGCATGGTCTGGGTTGGCACCGGCTAAAGCACCAGCTTCTTCATTGGTCAAACTCTTGACACCTTGGTCAGAGATGAAGTGGACTTGGACGTAGTGCCATTCACCCTTCTTGTTAGACCACTTGTAAGTGTGACCAGAGTAACCGTTCATTTCTCTGTAGTTGGCTGGAGTACCACGGTCGGAGAAAAGAATCATAACTTGGTGGATAGACTCTTGGTTAGAGGTTAAGTAGTCCCAGAACATGTTAGCATCCTTCAAGTTGGTTTCTGGGTTTCTCTTTTGGGTGTGGATGAAGTGTGGGAACTTACTTGGGTCTCTGATGAAGAAAACTGGGGTGTTGTTGTAAACAAGATCTAAGTTACCTTCTTCAGTGTAGAACTTGGTGGAGAAACCTCTTGGGTCTCTGGCAGCATCTGGGGAACCGTTTTCACCACCGACGGTGGAGAATCTGGTGAAAACCTTGGTCTTCTTACCGACAGATTCAAGGAACTTGGCACCACAAATGTCAGTGATGTCATCAGTGACTTCAAAGACACCGTAAGCACCGGAACCCTTAGCGTGAACAACTCTTTCTGGGATTCTTTCACGGTCAAAGTGAGCAAGAGAGTCAATCAAGTTGAAATCTTGCAATAATAATGGACCGTGCTTGCCAACTCTTTGAGTGGCGAAAGGTTCGTTAATTGGACAACCGTTGGAGTTAGTGAATACTGGAGCCATTGTGTGTTTAAATGTTATGACTTATTATAGTAGAATTAAAATAAATAACTAATTGTAAGGAAAGGAAAAAAAAAAAGTTATCAAATTTCAAAGAAAAGTGGAGACGAAACGCTTTTAAGTAAGGGGTGGGGAGAAGACCTTATATATCCTAAAGTATAAAAATCTAGAGTTAAAGAGTATTATTAAGAATTGTTAAAAGAAAGAAAAAAAAAAAAAAAAAAAAAGACGAAGCGCGGGGTGGAGGGGAAGAGGGTTCATACTACCATTGATTACGTGGGATGCAATCTGAAATATTTCATTTGTCGGTTCTAACTTTCGTGTTGCGAATTACCTACACGGGAAGTATTTGCTACGTTTCCTCTCAGCACGGTTGCGGATAGATGGGTGTCTCCGACATAACACACCTGTAGCCCTTTTTTTTTTTTTTTTTTGAATACATTGATATGTGTCGGCTGCTTACTATGTACTAATTTGATTGGACCGAGGATCTGCACATAAGGTTGCATTTTTCAAATCAAACCGACTTTATCTCTAACTATATACGGTAAGTAAAGCCGCTGGAAGTAAAGTGGGCATCAACTAAAAAAATTATCGACTTGGACATAAGTATCCAGACATAAACCAATCATTAATTTTTCATCTTTTAAAATCATAAAGGGGGTGGTTGGAACGGTTAATCTTTGTAAAAGTCATGAATGTAATTGTCTCTTCCTATTTCTTTTTCACCCTCTTAAGACGTGGCAGCACGCATGTGAAGTTTGCTCCAAGGTACCTGTGAAGTGATTTTTGGAGGCTGTTTTGTGTAACATTATCTCCGATAGCGCCATACCGAGGAGGAGTGAATTTTTCAATTTGCAATTGTGGAGTGAGCATCCATGGAGACAACCGAGAAAATGCAACACAAAGTGTTAAATTTTAGTCTGGGGTAATCACCTATTGATCTACGGTGATTCGACGAGATACCAAATTTACAAAACTTTAAAACTGAACATAGACAAGAAATAGCAGTAACGACAAGAGCTAGCTTCTATTTGTGACTTAAGTTTCCACACCACCCTTAAGCAATTGCATAATATATTGTAGGAATCGCTTCAGTAGTTTAGTATAATACTTTTATGCGGAGATTCGTAAATTCGAGGAATATTATGGCTGGTACTCCATTTTTATGCAGCCTGAAAAATAATCGCTTGAATGTAGAGTGCTCGAATGGAGTAGAACTTACACATTTGCAATACTTATCTCTTTTGTGAACCACAACTCGTATAGACTGATCGTTGTGGCAGCTAATTTTATGAAAACTTCTATACTTAAATATATACAGCTTACTTTTTTCTTCATTCAGTTTTCCCTTTCGTTGAATTCCCTTCTCCATTGCTTGAATTCTTCTGTTAATACTTCATCTCTGACCTTTTTCACATCGATTGTAATCTCCGATATGTTGAACGACCTCGAACCAGGGTCGTAGCTTAATTTCCATGCACCCTTACTATTTGGGCCCTCTGTAGGAATTTCTTGACACAACCACTCTAAGACAGCGCCGTACCATTTCAAGGCATTCATGGCAACCAACTTTTCTTTGTTACCGTCCGTTATTGGATCGTTTTTAATCAAGAGCGGGATTTCTTCGGTCTTGTAGATCTCGACTGATCTCAAAATAAAGTTATCGTCTCTGAAACCATACACCACTTTCCTGATGCCCAATAGAAAGCTTTGAGCCCAGGCTTTGAACAATTTCCTTTCGAAGGTGACAATCTGTCCAGGACGCTCAATGACTCTGCTGGTTTTCAATTCCACATAGTGAGGCAATACGTCACCATTGCCCTCTGGTACGTAGTCCCATACACAGTCCACTTCTCCAGCTAAAAGTAATTTGACTTTTCCAATGCCAGTTTTCACAACCGATATGTATTGTTCGTAGTTATTCACCACTTTTTTGTTCCTCTTGTCTATCAATTGCCTCGAACAATCTGCCCATGGGCGTGGTAAGGTAGCAACCGCTTCAAACTTGTAGCCTGAAAACTCACATCTCTCTTGGAAATCAGGAGACCCTACGCCACCAGCACTTCCTCCCTGGTGATGGTGGTCCTGAGTATGTTGCTGATGCTTCTGTTCATTTCTTCTTTTCAATTCTTTCTCGTCATCGTTTTTGATGAATATTTGTCCGTCGAACGAGACAATGTTGAAATCTATAGGGTCTTTCAAGTTGTATGGCAAGGTCAAGATTTTCGTCATCAAACCCCTGAAAGTGACAATATCAGCACTAACCTTAGTGTTATTGGTCTTTTCGTAATTCATGATAGCGGTAAGCAAAGCTGCATAGTCACCCAAGTTCTCCTCTTCTGGTATCTTCTTGAAGTTTTGAAACCCTGCTCCTAGATCTACGTGTCTGTCGATCGTTGCATCTGGCAAGTAATAGTACGAGAGGTGTTCCTTTTTAACCTTTTCGTCATCGTATATGAATGAACCCTCGATATCTCTAGCGAAGGAAAATAACTCCTTTGGCTGCTTGAGAGCGGTAGTCTTAGCCCGAGAGTTTAATGGGAATGTTTTCATCATCTTGACAGTGAATTAACGTGAGATAGTGTGTTTGTTTTCTCGTAGTACGTATGCCTCGCAGTTATTGTAATCTATTCCGAATCTTGGTCCGTCAGTAGGCTTTGGCTTATTTCCAGCTCGATATTTCTCTATTTACAGTTTGATTGCCATGCAACTGCCGATATTGGAAACTTACTAGGCTCCTGATAAATAAGTCCTCGCTGTGCTCATCTCGCTCACTCTCATATTCGAATATTTTTTCGTTCTCAATTGTAAGTCAATATCGGACTTGTATTTGATTTTTTTGGCGCCCTGATTCGCGATAAACAGCTTATGTGAGCAATTCTGATCTCAGTTTGCAATTCAAGGAGATGTGGGGTTTTACTTCGTAGCAACAGCACCACCATTAGGCATATACATATAGACAGGCATGACAAATCTACGGTATTGGTTTCTAATACTATCTTTGTCGGTGGCCTCAACGACCGAATTCGAGTCTTGCAGCACTTGCTTGACTTCGGAGTTTGACATCTTCAATTCTACAAGCAAAGAAACAGAGGCGGCAATAGAGAATACGGCATTAATGTCTGCAACGCCGCCGACGTCACAATCGACGGAGCTAGTGGATATAATAACAACAACGGAACTCCTCACCACACTCGAAACAGCAGAAATAGAGACAGCGACCCTGAATTCTACGGGCCCAGAAGGTTCGAGCATCTCACAACAACAAACACAGACAAAGGAGGTCTTGGAATCGGAACAAGACGCACTCAAACCAACAGCCCTAGAACCTCCTGAAATCCTTATAGATTTCAATGCATCCAACTTGAACGATCTTAATGATAGTGTCTCGAATTTGACCGAGAATCTTTTCCTTTCATTTGAAGAATGGAAAAAGGTCAAGGCAGAAGATGCATCGTCATTGTCATTGGCTGCGTTATCGTCATCGACTGCTTCCAGCGTACAGTCATCTACAGGATCACCCACTTCACTTGCTACTGCAGCATCTAGCGGCTCCTCGAATTCAACATCATCTTTGTCTACTCAATCGCAAAATCAAACTTCTCCTCCTTTGGGAACAGCCACAGAGAAAACAATGACAACAATACCCTCAATTGACCTTGCACAATCGCCTGAAAGCGAAAGTAACCAAAGTAACTCCGATGTACTGTCAGCAAGAGATGCAGATCTGGAACTAGCCTCTGATGTGGTCTCATCCGCTATTGAATCTGTGGAAGATTCAACTACGGCATTACAAGAAGATCAAGGTTCATCTTCATCAGCTCCAGTATCAGATGAATCAGGGGCTTCTTCCTCACCGGACCTCGAACTGGCAGCATCCTTAGATTTAGACCAAGGGAAAGTCTATAAAGACAAGTTCAACTATGCCTCCATTGACTGTGCTGCAACTATTGTGAAGACAAACTCGCTTGCGAAGGGAGCATCAGCGATTTTGGTTGAGAACAAAGATTCATACCTTCTCAATCAATGTTCAGATGCGAATAAGTTTGTGGTTATAGAGTTGTGCCAAGATATATTAATTGAGTCCGTGGTTGTTGGAAACTTTGAGTTCTTTAGCTCTATGTTCAAAAACTTGCGCTTGAGTGTATCAGATAGATTTCCTACTGTGTCATGGGAAGTTTTGGGAGAGTTCGAAGCGGAAAACATCAGAGATATACAAACATTCAATATTGTCAATCCATTGATTTGGGCAAGATACTTGAAAATAGAAATCTTGACACATTACGGAAATGAATTCTACTGTCCAATGTCAGTAGTAAGAGTTCATGGGAAAACGATGATGGAAGAGTTCAAGATGGCAGAAGAGGAACAGCAGCAACTTCTTCAACAACAACAACAGTTGCAATTGCAACAACAGCAGCAGGAAGAAGAACGCGCTATTGCCGAAAAGATAGATGTGGAACAATTCAAAAATATCCTGACACCAAATACTAGTGAGGAGTGTGCTGTTGTTCTCCCACACCTTGGTATCTTGGAGTTCTTGAAGGATATGAACGCAACTCAGAAGGAAGACCTTTGTTACATAGACGATGGAGAAATTGATTCCAATCAAACATCATCCTCATCATCTCTGCCTCCTGTTCCACCATCAGAGGCATCATCTATTGGCTCTTCTATCGCCCCAACTGAAATCAAAACTATCCAAGAATCCATCTACAAAAATATCATGAAGAGACTTTCGTTATTAGAATCCAATGCGTCACTCTCATTGCTTTATGTCGAAGAGCAAAGTAAGCTTCTTTCGTCGGCTTTCACCAAGTTGGAGAGAAGACAAGCAAACAACTTCCAATCGCTTGTGGATTCTTTCATATCAACAATGACGAAGCAGCTCAACTACTTTAAAGACTCATATGTGAACACACAAGTGGAAACTTCAAAACTAATAAAAAAGCAAGAAGAGGAATACAAAGAGTTAATTGAAGAGTCTAGAGATAGGATATTAGTGCTTGGCAATGAGCTCAGGTTTCAAAAAAGGCTAGCCCTTTTCAATTCCATTCTTATCATAATCTTATTAGTTTATGTCATGCTCACAAAGGAAATATTCATTGCGCCGCAAGAAAAGGACGACGATGCGACAGAGAAGGGTCACAAGAAATCAAAGCAAAATGCAACGGGCCATCAATTCTCTACAAGACCACTATCTACCTTTTCTAGATTTCCAAACTATAATGACATAACAAAGCGAATAAAGAAAAAGAAATAACTACGTGGCTAGACTGTTTACCAATTTTCCGATTAAACTAAATATATACAAGTGAGTATCTCCTATTTACACTATATAATTATAACGATTATTAATGATAATAATGGCAATAATAATAAAACGAATAATAAATATAATAATAATAATAATAAATTTGAAATTGAAAGCATCGTATCAACATAATAATTACAAGTTTCTTTACATTAAGGATCCGAATCCCTAATAGTCACTCTTGAATGACTTATTGTTTCTACCTTGGGACCTTTTTGGAGCAAAGGAGTCTCTGGTATCTCTTCTATCGAAGTTTCTGGACCCTCCAAAATTACCTTTCGAGGAGTGAGAGTTGCTTCTTGGGTACGAGGAGCTGCGGTGTCCTCTTGAGCTGGAGCCGTTGAAATCGTCGCCTCTGAACGATTTCTTGAAAGCCTTTGGTCTCGTGTTCACAAAGTCAAATAATCTTTCAGCTTCAGGGATATTGATGTGTAAATGCACCTTGGTGTATCTATCATCTGCTGGCATCTTTGCACTCTGGTCGTTTAATAACTCTTTGTACAAGTTGCAAATTTGCTCAATAATGATTCTATGTTGCAATTGATACTTTGTCTTGATGTTGGTGATGTAAGCCATGTAGGTCTTGCAAAAGTTCTCAACATCTTCGGGAGTTAATCTTTCTGCAACAGATTTCTGAACTCTAGCTACAAATTCTTCGTCAGGTTTGTAGTCAAAAGTGTTGCTGAATTCAATCTTTCTCTTCTGTTTCAAAACATTAAGGAACTTTTGTTCCTTGGTTGTCAAAAACAAAATGGATTTACCAGATTTACCAGCTCTTGCAGTTCTACCAATTTTGTGAATATAATCAGCAGGAGCCAGCGAAGGCAGGATTTGAATAACGTCAGACACATCCTTGAAATCTAATCCTCTGGCTGCAACATCAGTGGTGATTAATAACCCGCATTTGGATTTTCCAAACTCCCTGACGGTTCTATCTCTGTTACTTTGAGTCTTCTTCCCGTGTAAGGACATAAGGTTTAAACTCATGCGAGCTAACTCGTCTCTGTTTTGCGATTTGATGTAATCTCTCAACAACATGTAAGTGAAATCAACACCTGCAGTTGTAGGTAAGAATAAAATTGCCTTGAAATCCTTCTTGGTCAAGTTGGTACAAGCAAAGTTCAAGACTCCAAAGTATGAATCGGTAATGGTTTCAGTCTTGACTAAAGTTTGTTCAACCATGCTATGAGCCTCCAGTTCTCCCTTGTCAACACAATCGATAAATTGATAGTTTGGACCGAAAACGTTTTCGGCAAAATCTTGAACGGATCTATCGACAGTGGCACTGAACAAGAGAGAGGAGAACGAAGGATCATGTTCAGAGATTTCATCTTGTTCAACTTCCTCGATGTTTGCCCTCTTTTGGACACTTCTCAATTTTGAGTCAATTTCGTATAATTCTTCGGTGAAACCAATGTCCAATAATCTATCAGCTTCGTCATAAACTCTGAATTTCAAATCGGAGAAGCATTCTAAAAAGCTCTTATTCTGCAAGTTAGCGTTTAATCTACCGGGGGTGGCGATCAACACTTTTGGAGCGAATCTAGGATTCAATTGATTTGGTCTTGTTCCTCCAATGTGGGTGGCGACAGTTAAACTCTGAGCCATGCTTCTTGGTAAATGCTTGATGATCTTGTTCAACTCTTTTTCGATCTGTAATGCTAAATCTCTTGTTGGAGTAATAATCACAGATTGCACTTTTCTTTCTCTCTTGATATTGGCGATGGCGTGTTGAAGCGATGGGATACCAAATGCTAAAGTCTTACCGGTACCAGTTCTTGCACGACAGACAAGACCATTCTTGACCTTCATTGCTGGTTCAATAGTTCTTTCTTGAACCTTTGTGAAGTTGGTAAAGCCAGCGTCGACAATAGCCAAGTAAAGTGCTCGAGATATGATCTTATCGTCGAGAAGGGATTGGGGAGTAACCTGAGGTTTGGCATTGGTATCAGAACCAGAGTCAGAGGTGCCTGCTGGCTTGGCTGTATCTGTTTCTATCTGCTCGGAGGATGTTGGAGCAACGAATTCAGTGTCTGCTTCTTCATCTTCCCGTTGGCGCAAGGTCGTAGCGGACACTTGGAAGTTCCTTCTTATCGACTTTGCAAATTGCAAATGATTTCTAGAGTAGCGAATGCTTACGGAACCTAAACTCCTTGAAGCGAGAACTTCCGTTCCTCTGGCGAATCCAGAAGAAACAGAGCTTATGATTCTAAGTCTGCTACTAAACATTTAGTCGTATAGTGCAAATGAATATGTAGTAGATAGTTTCACTTGATTTGCAAGCGTTTGTATGATATATATGCACACATGAGGTGAAAATTTAGTGAACCTCATCTGTACTATGTACAGGATGATAACATGTGTGTTTCCAATATGATGCTACACTATGTGTTCCACTATCACGGCTTTGTGTAACAAAACCCTCAATATGCTAAAAGCAGTAAAACCCCAACATACATTGCGAAGCGGCTATAATTATAGGTGTAGGGAAACTTGAAGATAAAGATTTTCAAACGTTAAACAGTAAGTTTCAATTCTAGAGTAGCACCTACACCGGTATCAATTCATATACAAGATGTCGGCCAATGGTGAACTGAGAAATCTCTTATCCAAGATCAAATTCACTACGAAGTTTTCCAATTTATCACTCGCTCAGAATACAGAGAAGGACGGGAACACTGAAGACGATACTTTGATCCACAATGCATTTGTAAAATATTTCGAAACCAAACAAGAGCCTTTCCCAGAGTGGCTCGGAGAGAAGAGGTCTGCGCAGCCACCACCAAGGAATGCGTATCAACCAAGCAATACGAACAATTATTCCCAGTATCAACCAGTCTACAACAGCAGAAATAGTGGCGGAGCATATCAGCAGCAACAGCAGCAACAGCAGCAGCAACCACAACAGCAGCAGCAGTTCCAGAGTGAGCAACTGCCACCTTTAGGTTCAAACTCTACATATACCCCTAGATCATCTAGTAGACTTCAGGATATGTACAACAAATCAAGACAGCAATCAGTGCCGGGTGCAGGGTATTCATCACAGCAAGTACAGGGCCAACCTACGCTTGGAAGAGCCAACACCGGAGGCCGTTTGAGAGAAAAAATGCTTTACAACCAACAGACGCCATCTCCAACTAACAGCAGGCCAAATTCAGGGCCACCATCCAGCGGTGGATATTCAGCTGGCACTGGATCGTCAAAAGCAACATGGGGAAGTAGAGGATAAGAAGGAAATAAGAACAGGACAAAAGGCACACAAGAATCAAAAGGGAAATAGCATGAATGATGATGTGTACTACTTCAAAGGACGAATGAGTGGGATATTAAAGATAAGTATATTCTTTATTTATTAGACCTCTATAAATTGTTCATTATTTTGAAATTTAACTCCCAACTATCACGATTTCTTATAAACCACGAAGGTAATTTTTCATCTGGCGGTAATTTTATCTTAATGACATTAACATTTTCATACTTTATTGAAAACTTGTGTAGATTCCTGTAAAATTTGAAATCATATTTGTTTTTAATACTCTGTATTTCTGCTGGAGACAACAGCTCAAAGTTGGATTGACTGAACAGCGGAGTGGTATCACTTTTAGGTTTTGAAAGTCGCCTTATACCAGGAAACGATGAGGAGATAGTGGTGGCACTTGTGGAAGTGTCAGACGTATTTCCATGGCCACTCACACTTGGACTCCTGAACTTAGAGTTGGATATACTATTGTTGTAATTGCTGCTGCTGTTAATGGATATATTGTTGGATAATGGACGGAGCTTTGAGTCGATTGACGATCTCCTGCGACCACCAATGCCAGAAGAGAAGAACATTTCATTCGTTATACTGTTTCTCTTCAAAATGGCATGGTTCTTGGGTGATGAGCTGGGCGTTATTCTTCGCCTACCACCAAATCCTCCAGGACTGCTTCCATTGCTATGATTCCCGAGTTTGTCATTGTTGTAGTCGTCATTCAGGTTTGAGCGATACGATTTTTCATGTTTTCTCTTTTCAACCAACTTCAACAAATTCGCTGGGATTTGTGGAGATGCAGAGAGTAAGTCGTCATCTGTGAGTTCGTCTTCATCCAAGTCATCGTCATCTAGCTCTGTGAAAGTGGGTGCGTAAGATATTGGCTGACTATGATATACTCCCGGAGTTGAGGATTCAAACTCCGATTCTTTTGGTTTCTCACTACTCACCTTTGGATTCACAACACTGTCACGGGGCAGCACCAGAAGTAATGGCAGGCTTTGCAACAGTATTAATTGATCCTTATCCTTCTCCTTTTCCTTTTCTTTTTCCTTATCTTTGCTCTGCTCTATTTCCTTTTGCAGTTGCGACTTTTTGTTGATTTGCTCAACTTCAAACGATATCAATTCGGTTTGAACCAACTCAAGAAAATTTTCTGCGTAGTAGTTACTCTTGTTTGCAGCCCCAGTGTAAATTCGGTATTCATTGACTATCGAATTAAAGTTCCATTTTTGGATCTTTCTCAATATTCCAACCAAGGTCAGAGTTGAGTCGACGAGTAACAAATTATGCTTATTCTTGTTGAGAAGTAGCTCGAAGGCTCTGAGTATAAGATTCTTTTCGATCAACATCCACTGGTCGTTTTTCTTCTTGTCGTTACCAGTGGCTGAAGTGTCGAGTGTTATCAATTCGATGTCATCACCATGAAGATTGGTACTACTGATTCTTCTGGTATTTCGGCTATGTATCGACTCCATATCGTCGCCATCCTCATCGTCTTTGCCTATGTTTGAATTGGCTCCAGTGTGGTGGTGGTTGGTAATCTTCAAGCCTCCCAAGTTATAGAGCTGCACATTGTTTGTTTCAAGGAAGGTGCGCAATAGCCTTGGTGGTTTCTCCGCATCTAGCACGATTAAAGATCGCAATTTCAAAGTCTCAAGAAACGGGAAATGATCGGATTCAAGCTTTGAGCACCGATATACCCCCGGCTCTACAAGACCAAAGTTGTCTGGTGGAACAAGCATAACTTCTCCCGTATAAATAGTGTGGTTGCGTGGAGGACTTTACAAGTAGCTACCAGAAGTAAAATCTGAACATCTGGTGGTAAATCTCAATTGTGTAGTGAAATTAGGCGGCCCTCCAATTAGCGAGGAATATATGCAGGATATTCAATACACACTTCGGTTTACGAAAGTACCGTTTTGATCCATGGATAATCTACGCTACACAATGGGCTAAGCTTTTTACTTTTAATTAACTATGTTTTTTTCTGTGTTTTCAACCTTCAGTCTTAAAAATGTACTTGTATTCGCTTTGTTTATATTTTTTGTGTCCTCTCTTTTTTTTTTGTCTCTTCTGTTTAGTTTTTTTGTGTTCTCTCTCTATTCATTTTCACTATCCTCTAATAAATAAATCATCTGGTATACCATCGTATTCACCATATCCTAAGGCAAGGTTGATATTTTGTAAGCACTGGGTAGAAGCACCCTTTAATAAGTTATCAATTGTGGCAACGACAACGACTCTATCTTCCTTTGAATTGACTGCAAATCCTCCGACAACAACACCGTGCTTACCACTGATATCCTTCACCAATGGGGCTTCACCACTGATACTGATTAACTGCTCACCTTGGTATCTGTCTTGGTAAATGTTTCTGATTTCTCTCGAAGTAAGCGACTTTGGCTTGATTGGAATAGAAATAGTGTGGGAAATACCTTGGAACCATTGAGCAACGTGTGGAGTGAAAGCAACGTCTACACCCAATTGAGAACTGATTTCCTTTTCATGGATATGGTCGGTTAACGAGTATGGAATCAAGTTGTTGTTCAACACCTTAACGTCATTCTTTGGAGAAGGCTTGGTACCTGCACCAGAGTATCCACTGACACCGAAAACAGTTGGTGTCCCGTTGATGTGCTCAATAATTGGTGCAATGGCGACCTGAGCAGCAGTTGCGTAACAACCAGGGTTTGAAATCTTTCTGGCGTTGGCAATAGTATCACGATCGTTTAATTCCGGTAATCCATATACCCATTCACCTGTACTGTCGAATCTATAATCAGCTGATAAATCAATAATCTTAGACTTTGAAGAGCCAACGGAGTCAATTGCATCCACAAAAGGCTTACAAACACCATTTGGTAATGCCATGACCCAGACATCGACTTCACCGTTGGTTTCTAATTCCTTGATGTCTTCAACTTGTAAGTTACTGTACACAATGTTGTCCTTGTTGTAACCTTGTAATTTTTGACCGCTCAATTCTCTAGATGAAACATGTGACAATTCTAAGAATGGGTGATTGTCAATCATAGAGATCAAGTTTTGTCCTGTGTAGCCTCTAGCACCAATCAAAGCAACTTTAGCCTTTTTGGTGTTTGTGCTGTCACGCTTTGGTGGGTTTGGGTTAGTGCTTATGGAACGCTGGAAAACTCTCGAGAAATGCTTGGAGTAAGTGTGGAGACCTCTCTTTTGAGTAGGAGAAGCGAAAACACCAGATTCCTTAGACGAACTCAAAGAGCTGGAGTTGAAACTGGTTGAAGTGTCAAAATCTTTAATCAATTCGGAAACTTGGTTGGTCTTTAAACCGTACCAGAACAAGATTTCTCCATTCTTAGCGAAAGAACCGTCAGCCTTGGAGAAGTACCAGGATAAATTGGAATCATTTTCATTGACAATCCAGTATAATTCCTTGAAATCCTTCTTGATAGAACTGAAAATGTTGTCAGTGACGTTGTTTAACCACCCAGTTCTAGAGGACAAGAACTTGTCCAACTTAGGCAAGCTGTTCTTCTCTTCACCATTGATAACGATAGCCAAGACTTCTAATGGTTCATCACCATAACTCTTGAATGGAATAGTTTCTAAAGTCTTCAAGTATGAAGCTGCAGTTAACTTACCGCTCTTGATTTCAGGGTCTCTTAATAAAGCCGATCTCAACAAATCTGGGTTACCAAAGTCTTTCAAGGAGTTTCTGTTAATCAACTTGTAACCTCTTCTGATCAAGGTACCAGCACCCGAATCAGTGAACAATTCCTTCTGCAAGTCATCAACATCAATAATGGCAACAGATGAAGATCTTGGTAAGTGTTGCAACAAGTCATGGATTTCCTTGATCTTCAACTTGGTACCATACTTGACCCAGCTTTCTTTCAAAAGATCTTCGTATTCTTCGTCAAGGTTGATGACACTGACCTTTTCACCGGTGTTACCATTGATAATACCACCCTTTTCGTTGAGATAGACAATCTTCAAAGGTTCGAATTCTCTAGCTAATTCACCAGCTGCAACATCAGCATTGACATTCAACAACTGTCCCAGGGGAGTTTCAGCTAAGGAAGTCAAGATTGGTAAGTAACCAGCGTCAATGGAGGCTTCAATAGGTGCCTTGTTGACCGAGTTGACCTTACCGACTAATTGATACTTGTCCTTGTCCAAGTATTCAGCGCCAAACACACCAGCAGTGATAGGTCTGGCATGAACACCCATCTTTTCCAAGGCGGTGACCAATCTGAGATTTTGTTCCAAGAAACACTTTCTGACAACTTCCATGGTCTTAGGGTTGGTGATTCTGATCCCGTCAATATATTCTGGTTCCACCCCTTCGTTTTCCAACAATTCGTTAATTTGTGGACCAGTTCCGTGTAGCACGATAGGATACAATCCGACGTGGTAAAGGAACGCCAAGCATGAGGCTAATTCCGGTAATTGTTGAGTGATGATAGCACCACCAACTTTGATGACAGCGAATTGTTGAGAAGAAACTGAAGTAAAGTACTTGAGGTATTGCTCAACTTCTCTTTTGGAACCGATATTGTTAAGTAATTGAACAACAGTTGATCTAGTTGAATATGATCTGGCAGCGGCGGAAGATGTGCTAGCAAGAGGTGTCACATTTGTGGTTGTAGAGGAAGCACGAGATGAGTTGGCCGAAGCGACAAGCTTAGTAGCCACAACTCTCTTTCCAATCACCTTTACTGACTTCTTGGTAGCTATTCCCCCAAGAGAGGTAGCTGTTTGTCTCAACATTATCTTAGAAAGTTGAATGTATAGAATATAAAGAAGGTAGTTCTAAATGAAATAACAAGTAGAGATAGAAAAAAAAAACACTTGAAAGAAAAAGAATTGGGAGAGTTGAAGTAGAAAAAACGAAAAATTATTCCATGCTATGAAATATTTTACAGTGGAGTTAGTTACTGTATACAGGTTGTCTGCCCCAAATCACGATATTTTGTGTGAGAATAAGTTGCAGAATCGAGAAATTTTAGTATGAGTCAATAGTTATCAGCCAATTAATGGCCACGAAAGCAGTAAGGGAAAAAGTTAAGCGCGGTATAAGATCAGCTGCGAAGATGCAAGATAGTAAAAAAAAAAAAAAATAAAAAAAAATCAATAAAAAGAAAAAATGAGATGAGTCCAATAAAGTGAAAACCTAAAGTATGAAAAAATTTTCACCCCAGGCGTGCCCCAATTCGGTCTGTGATCAATAGGTGACATGAAATTGAAAATAGGTAGCCCCTCCCCACAACATCTTCCTTTTTGTTTGAACTATTGTTGAAATTCACGCACCCATATTCTTAAATATCGCTCATTCTATGTTTTGGTAGTCAACAATTCCCTCAACGCCAGTGTTACGTTAATTGCCTCAGAGGGATTTATATGTTTATGCTGATTCACCTCTGATGTTTCCTGTGTTTATCAAAAAAACAAAGGCGAACTGAGGCTAATGAATTGCAGGAAAAAGTCAATCATACAGTAGGATGTAAGCATGTGTGGAACCCTTTGTCAAATATCAAGGAAAGGGTTTGTTACACAAAATATCTATTTTGCAGCCAATGCGTGCATTTGATACTACACCGATAAATTCGGAGTTCAAACCATACTCATTGGTTCTCTACTAATATTATACGTAATTATCATCATAATCCTATTACTCTATATATTTTATCCACACCGTCTAAATACGTGCACTCGGGGTACCGATATCGTCATAGATCCATTCTAAAACAGGTTTGTACGTCCTGTAAAAATCACCAAAAAATTCCTCCATGGAATGCTTCAAAGCGATCGTCTCCTTTTGTAAGCGACCAAAATTTCCTTTAAGTAATTCATTTGGAATTGCATTCGATGAAAGAATTTTCGATAGCTTCAGCGTCAATGTAGAAACAATTTTGCTTGATGGCGAGTTTATCTCTTTACCAATATACTTCACTAAAAATGCTTCATGCAAATCAATCGAACAAACATTTTCAGTGTCAATGAGATTGCAAAGAATGTTTGACTTGATAATATTGAATATTTGCTCAGCATCAAAGGCAACCACATTCTTTTGAATCTCACTTGCTAGATAGTCATACAACTTGGAGCCAGTTCCATCGATAAATGAGTTCATCTTCAAACCAGATGGCGTGGGTACACGAGAATAAATCGATTCTATAATTGCAAGAATGGAAGCCGTGAATAAGACAGAACGCGTCTGCACCATCAAACTTCTCATTTCGGGGATGAAGAGTACGGTCAATTCATTTTCACCAAGACTTTTGATCATCATCCGAGAAGGAGCAATGTGTAACTCGGATAAAAATAACCGAACCATGGTGCCATAAAAGTAGTCATATGCCTTTTCCCTATGTAAAGTTAAAGACAGTTTCATGTCATTTGAGCTTGATTCTAAAGTTGGAAATGAGAAAGAAGCCTTATATAAGGAGTTAAGGTTGCTTGCAATATTTGTGCCAAAGTCAGAATCAAAGTTACTCATAAACTCATAAAATTTGGGAAACCTCAAATGAGGTGAGTTTGTGGCTCGGTTTATATGATATGTACGAAAGCCACTGTGCGATGCAGCCATGCAAAGTCCAACTTCAAATGTAACAGGCATGTTTTCCACACTTTGGAAGCATTTTTTTAACCACATATTGTGAATAATAATATCAGTGCCTTGGTAGAATAGGGCAATGTCGATCATATGATCATTTGTCAATTGCATATCGTCAACAAGCAAGCTGAATAAATTTAAGAAGTCTGAGCATCTTGTCGAAAGAAATGCCAAAGTGGGTGGACATACTTCTGATAAATTCAACAATGTCTTGAAATGTAATTCAAAAAACAGAATGACCAGCTTTTCGTTTGATTGACGGCTCAAATTGAAAAGGTTTTTGAATGATCTCACTTGTGTTAGTGAGGAAGTTATTGTTTCATACGAATTACTGCTCAATAGGCCATGAAACTGAATACAGTACTCAAATATATTCAAAAACGAATTGGACAAAAAGTCATCGAGTATGGATATATTGTCCTTATCACTGCGTTTATCCATCTCGAGTATAAACCCAGACACTCTTTCAAATATTGTTTCTAAACCTAAAGTCTTGAACACATTTTCGACGTGTAGATCCAGCTCTGGCTGCACGACTGCATCTTTATGCTTTATCTTTGACATTAGTCCTGCTCTTAAGGTTTTTGGAATGCCATACTGCTCACTTGGTGAAGGTTTCTTTTTTATCAATTTCAAAACGATGTATCTCCTCCATTGGTTGATTGCCAAAAATGGAGGAAAAAAGTAAGTTCTGTTATTGATTCTTATAACATGCGCAGAAGGGTATCTTAAGGTATTGGCCTTCTTTGAAAATCTAGTGTGATTCAATTCTTCTAGACTAAGCTGAGACGAAATTAAGCGGAACGCATCCCTTTCCTGAATTTTACCGGTCTTCAACGTAGTCATATTACTATCTTTTTGAATGATTGAAGTAATCTTCCCTCTAAAGTTTTCACTTGTAACCTCTTTCAAGCTTATCCAATCAGTGTGGAAGCTGCCCATGAAACATTCAGTAGTACTAGTTGTTAATCTGTCGAGTTTCGCCTTCTGAGCCTTTAGCCTATTTTTTTGCAACTTAACAGTTTGAAGAAGTTTGGCATCTTCATCAGTGGAGTTCCCAGCCTTCATTTTGGCTGTGATTACCAGAATCTCTAAATCCAAAGCTCTGAGTGCAAGTGTAGAAGTTACAAGCGTTCTTTCCAAATGATTGGGCTTGAAAACATTAAAGTAGAAATAATACTGCCTCCATAATCTGGAAAACTTGAGCCTCTCTACTCCGTACGGATTAAGGAAGGAGTTTTTATCTGTTTCATGTATCAAGGTAACAAATGCCCGCACGAGAGCGAATGCTGACTTGTACAATAAAATTGAAACTGTGTTCAGTATCATATCATTGAGTACCTCTTCCAAGCCCAGCTCCGAATCTGACGCTTCCGACGAAGCCAAATTGGAATTATACCCTGGGTGCAGCCCCTCCCTTATAGAATCTTTCGTCTCAGCCAATAACACAAAGGCATACATAAACACTCTATAAGATCCAGGCAACGACATTAATTCCAAAACTCTTGCAATCCTTTTGTATGACGGCTTTTCAGGTGAAAGTATTTTCTTCAAGTTGTCAAAAGATCTGCGAGATATGATGTGAAGAAGGTTTGAGAGCCTCAAGTCTGTGGCCCTGCTCAGAAGAGACCTTCTCTTGAATGTTCTTTGAAGAATTAGGATTTTAGACAAATCGCTTTCCAGGAATGGAGAGGGACCCGTAGCAATGGAAAGACTCGTCGTGAATGAACTATCCGCAAAGAAGTTTGAGTCACCTTTATTAGCTGGCTGTGGTGCATCAACATCTTTCAAAAAGACCCTGCCAGTATCCTTGCTTGAGTCAATTGCAGAAGTATCTTCTTCAGCATGCATAGCAGAGTCTTCGCTGCGTTTGGTTTCTGTGCTTGAGTTGTCAAAGGGCTTTTCTAAAGTGGGGTAATTCGAATAAACCAACAACCCCAGATACCTTCGAGCATTTCTTCTACGGCCCTCGATAATGGCCTTTCTTCTTTCATTTGCAAGCTCCAAGTTTCGATGCAAGTTTTCCTTCAAGGATTTGGAAAATACCTGTCTGCTGAGCTCTACATCTCGAACTCTTTGCAAGATCAAGTTGGATCTCTCATGGAGCTTAGATTTTTTCTTCTCCAAGTACCCTTTTTTACGTTCGAGAGGCTTGTTCGATTCATCGGAGTTTCTCCTAAGTCTCTTCTCTCTCCTTTTGAGAGGCGTGAGGTTCTTTATGATATACTCGGGAAGGTCCGATGAGATGTATGGCTCTAATCTATCTTCAGATGAGTTGTTGCCTTCTGAACCCATCTTGAGATGATGAGTGCGGATTTAAGCTATGGTAGCAGAATATAAACGATAATGAGACAGCAATATGACTGGCTTACTTTTTTGCTTTATTAAGAAAGAAGGAAAAAAAAAAATTAATACAAATTCAAGTTGTTTCTTGATACATTTATGGAGTCCAAGACAAATGCAGCATACACAATAAAGAGCAAATTGTGTAATGGCATCTATACATTTCTCTCCTTATCTAGTTAAGGATCCTTATCGCGCACATTTAGGCTCAAATTTCCTCTAAAAAAAAGTGTGACAGATCCTATGCAAGTAATCAAGCTACCTAATCCAGCCGGCCAATTCGGAGGGCATTGTTAGCGTTTCTTTTTCTCCTTTTTGCTGCAGACTTCTTTTAGCGTCCTTTTGAGGTTTGATGTCTTACCCCCGTCCTCCTTCCTACAGAAGCACACCGTTCAATACTGGAGAATAGTGGCCGTCTTCATTCACTTGTATGTCTCCTGTAAAAGCTGTGGTTCCATATACCCATTCCGGCACATGCGAAAATTTCTTTTTTTTTGATATATTGAATTGTGGAGTAGTTCTAATTTAAGAAGTTCGAAATCTTTGTTATGCGAGACCACACCTGAAAGCAGCAAGATCAATCCAGCAACAGAACACTGAGCAACAATAGAGATGAAATCGAAACTTTAAGCGGAAATTAGTGCAATATCTTAAAAAAATGTAAATGCGATGGCCCGAGAAATTTTCGAGCAGCGAAGCTGAGGGAGGCATTCATTGCTCCGTGGCCAAATAGCGAGGCTAATATTTACCAAATATTATGCTGGTTGTTACGATGGTTCTTAAAGAGTATTACTGTTTTACATTTTTTCTTTTTTTTTTTGTTTGGTATAACTCTATTACTATTTATATTGTTATTATGGTACAATCTATCCGTCTATATATCTATATTTCTCTACCCCTTGTTTTTGTTTTTCCAAAGTCTCAACTTGTGCCTATTGATCTCTTCCATAGGTAACTCGTGTGAAAGAGTCTTCAGAATGGTGGGACTGGCGGCATGTAAGTTTGTTTGAGACTTATTCCGGTTAATGCTATTACTCCTGCTTTTGAAAGTGCTGGTTGTAGTGTTACTTGTTTCGGTATTGGTTATTTCCTTAGTATTTGTATTTGTACTTGTATTCTGATTTGATGATGCAATGGTGTTTGAGCTCCCGGTACTGAGCTTCAAGTGACCGAGAAATGCTGAAAGTGATGAAGGTGATGAAGAACCCGATGACGAATGCGAGGCAATTGGTGAAGCCAATTGTCTTAATCTACCTTGAGATTTTGCTTTTGAGGTAGATTTTAATGAATTTGAATGCACTGGTGTGATGACTGGAGATGAGTTTTGAGGAGAACCAGGTGTTGGCGAGGTTGCTGTGGATCTTGGCAATGAAGAAATCGATGGTGATGCGCCCCTGTAGAAAGTATCAATAGTAGGCTTGAACGTGGGAGTAGCGGTGATACTACCGGCTGGACTAGCCTTGTTTCCCGACAAGCTGCGCTTGTCGATGGATTTAGGACTAGCTGTGTAGCAAGAGCAAGGAATTCCCAAGGCTTTACATCTTTCCTTGGTATCGTTGTTTTGAATAACTTTACAGAATGTAGTGTATGCATTCTCCTTGATTAGCTGCAAAACCTCATTTTTGGCTCTCCATAAAGAGTTAGGACTATGATAATTGGTGACAATCGCATTCTCTCCCATAATCTCTCTATATGCGTGGTTGGAAACGTTGATTTGATCACTAGCATCAGCCATGATATACCTTCTGATGATGAGACTCCACTGGCTTGCGAGTCTGGTCAGTTCCTCAGACAGTAAGTCGGTGCCAGACGAGGTTGAGCTAGGAAGAAGCCCATTTTTAGCAATGGAATTTGGCCCAACCAAGACGTCGACATCTGACACGTCGTCGTCGTCGAAAAACTTATCCTTGTTGTCTTCGTCTATACTGTTTTGCAATTCCTTTTCCATCAAGTCATCCCAAATGTTCGCATTGGCCTCCTTGACACCGTCCAAGTCGTCAATAGTCAGGGCAAACACAGAAGTTGGCTCATTGTCCACGGTTCTCACCGATTTGAGACTGGAAGGCTTAGACACCGGCAGTGTAATAAGCGCACTCTGCTTCTGGTGATGTCTGATTTTTTCCTTGAGGATTGACGTGCTGCTCCCCATCGAGCTGTGCTGGTTAAAGTTGTTGCTCGTGCCCAAAAGATGTGGTTTTGGTGATGGTGTGTTCAATCTGAGGTTGTCATTGTCTGGGAAGATTGAATCATACAAGTCTTCGTACTTGAAGATTTCAATCAAGAAATCCAAATTCTCTTGACAGTGGAGTTCCTTTACATATCTTTGGAACTGCGATAGTATCATGTCATCTTCTGAATAGTGCTCGTGGTAGTCTTGAATTGTAGATTCAGAACGAGACTCTTTGGAGGAGAATTTGTAGCACAAATCTATGAGTTCTTCCAAGGGGGGGATCCTCTTTCCATCTTGGCTATACTTCGATTGGGAAGGTATGGGGCTTGTTTGTATACGCGGCTGTTCATTTATAAGGGTTGAATCGAAAGACTTTGTTGGAATTGGCGATATGAAATTCGAATGAGTCTCCATCTTATACTTACCATGTATCCATTAAAATCTTGACGCAAAACGTTTTTCTTTGAAGGGGGACTTGTTTTTGGGGGTAAGAATGTATATTGGTATCTGTCCAAGTCGAGGTGGTGATTCTACTTTTTTTTGATGGTGGTTTGATCAGAATTGGTATGAAAAAAAGGGTGTATGGGAATGGCAGCAACTATAAATTGATAGTACTTTGCCGTTAGATTTTTTTTGTTCTTTGAGAAGGATTCGAAAATACCAAAAAAAAAAAAAATAAAAAATCAATAAAAAAACGGTAGTCGCTTCAACTTCGTTTTATTTTTTCGTAACCGAAAGAAAGAATGACTAGATTTTCGGTAACTCGAGTAACGCAAAACTTAAGACACGGGACAGAAATATCCAGTAGTTATGGTCAGCTTCAGTAAAGACTGTACGGAGGAACTTTTTTTTATCAATTCCTGGGCTCTTGTACTATATAAGTATTGTAATAAGTAAACAAAAATATGATTAAAAAAATAATAAAAAGAAAGAAAAAAAAAAAAGGGCATCAAAAAAAAAAAGGCTAAACCTTAAGAAGCTGTGACCAGAATCAAACGAAAAAATAAAAAAAATAAAACAGAAAAAGAATAAAAAAAAAAAAAAAGAATTAAAAATATTGAAAAAAAATAAAAAGAAACTGCAAATAGTAACGCTACTAGAACCAAAAAAAAAACAGGCAACTCTCCATGGAAAAATTGTTGTGTTCAAAAGTTTCCGTTTTCGATTCCGCTTAGAAAGAAATGGGCTCGCTAGTCTTCACTTTCGTACCTGTGGAAGATTGCTTCTACCCGCTAAAGGTTTAGACCGCTTGACAGAGTTGGGCTTTGTTCTCAACAAGACGTTTGGCATGATAAAATTATTCGAGTGTATATTTTACGATCGATCATCGATTCATAGATCTATAGGCATTGGAAATCAAGAAGATTCGGTATTTACGATCTGAAACCTCTAGCTCATCTCTTGCTAATAAGCTTTTGAGTTTCACGGCACTTAAGATTTATGGAATGATCTTTTCTTTCTCGTTCTTAGTTGTGTAATGAATGTGTTTCGAATCGAGTGCAAAAAAAAAAAAAAAAAAAAGAACTTTAACCTGTTGCATGTCTATGCCTGGGCCCTGACTTTTTTTTACGATGTGTTGAGCTTCGCTTCTGTCTCCCCCACGCTGCTACCAGCCAAGAAGCATGCGATCTAGCCAGACGCCGGCTATAAATTGCCGAGTACTTTCGTTCTTTTCTTTTTTCTCTCCGTATTAGACTTTGACCTGACTCTGCTCGCAGACTGTTTTTCACTCTTCCCACAAGTCCGATGACTTGAGTGCTAAAGACGTGACAGAAAATCGTTTTTGTTCTATTTTCTCCTGTGCACTAAAGTGCGTCAAGTAATTGCCACAAAAAATTCCCTTGCGTTTTGTGAAATGATTATTCTCTTTGTATGAGCATCTCCGAATTTTTTTTTCCTTGGGTTTTTTTATTTTCTTTCTTTTTTTTTTTTTTCTTATTTGGTTATACCAACTGTTTTGCTTTGGGTTTCTGTATTAGTATATATTATCTAAAGCATCAAACTGCAAGCCCCAAAAATTGTTATGTTAGCATATTCACTCTTCAAAGTCCGAAGGGGGCTGCGTAGGTACCTTTTTCATTGCGAAGGTTTGCGCTTGTGTATGTTCCTCGACCTTTCAAAAGCATTTGTCGTGTACTGTTTCGATAAAACGGTTGTAGATCCATCCCACGCCAAAAACACGACACCTGACTTGCAACTAGCAACAAGATTCTCTTAGCATCGCAAAAATTTTTCAGTTTTCTTTCAAACAGATTTATTCGGAAACTTTATTTTTTCAGGAATTTTTGCTTTATTTTCTCGGACTTGTACCATCGCAGGCACTCATAATACTTATTATAGTCAGCCTTGCTTGTGCGCATTGGATGTTTTCAATGCACATTCTTACCAGCCTTATGCGGACGTGTGAACGCCCTGAAGAGCCGGTAAAGGCATCTCAAATACCGATACTCATCGCAACAGAGTCCTCAGGGTTAAGGGAAGGTTCAAAAGGGTAGTGTGCGTTGACCTGCCTACAATCGTAGTATCCTGAATATCAACTTGACCCTCGTCGGACAGTTGGTAAGCTTAAGTGACTGTACAGGTAGAATCAATTAATGTTTCGTACTTTTCCCCCAAAATTTTTTTTTCTCTACTCATCTTTAGCCCTATACCGGGGAAAAATACGAAGACATACAAACGGAAATCTGCGGGTCGTACATATGGCATCTGCATAAAAAAGACAAAGAAAACGGAACAGAAATCGTTTGCAAAATTTTCACCTGAATGTACAATGAAAATGGGGGTAGCATATACGAGTCAGGTTTACATTTAGCCGTTCGTCAGTACCCCTACATCGCTGCCTAAATGTTTCTACTTTGTCATGTTTAGTAATTGGTAGTGTGGGTCAAAATCGGAGTCGGCCGTAGGGAGTCGGGCGTGTCCAATGCAGCATCCCAATAAGTCCACCAAGGGACTGCATGTAAGTCTAGGTGCCTGGTGGGTTATGGATTTAATCTACGGTGAATTGGAGAAGCCAAGGAAGAGCGAATGTAATGCTATAATAATTGCTGCTCTTCCACAGGGACCAAGAGAAACGTACTACAATTTACATCTGTTTTGGATTCTCAACAATTGAGAATGAGAAACTACAAGAACTGTGCAGATTGGCCCAGGAGAAACATTTCCGAAGCGACAGTGCCTTTTTGAAACCTGTTTGATCAAGTGATGAATGGGTTCGCATGGACTTCTCTAATGCTGAGTGATGGTACTTTCAATAAAACTTCACAAATCATCGACAAGGTGTGTCCTACACCTTTAAGACAGTGATGAGGGCCGAATTCACAGATAAGGATGTTTTAGTTTATTATTATTTAAGACAACCGCGCAGATCGTGACACAAAACCCGTGATAACAGATCAGATATCCCCTAATAAATTGCTCACCCACAAGATTGTAAAAGAAGGATTTAGCTTTTGTTTCACTCATAACTTTCTTAATAACACTCGAGACAGGTTTTCATATAACCCAATTCATTTATTATTTTCAACTTGCTGGTCTCGTTACATCTTTGTTTTGAAGCTCGGATCTCTTTCTTACACCATCTGCTACTTTAAAAGGCAACTTACCCCTTATCGATACTTTCTCTTTTTTTGACTGAATCCTACTAGAAGTATATTGCAGAATGGTTTTTAGAACTCTGTTCAAAGCAATTGTTCCGGCTAGCAGGTCAAGGTCGTATCTCATCCCAAGATTAGACCATGTCAAATTTCTAACCAATTCTTCTCCAGGTTACCGGTCATTAGCAACTGCCGCAGGAAAGGAAGAAGATGAGTATGAAATTGACTTGATCTCGATGAAGAAGACTGCCAAGTCTGCTAACAAGAAGAGGAAGGAGTTCGTCGACCCAAATGCGTTCAAGGGAGTATCGATCAATGCAAGCGTCAGCTCTGTTTCAAGCTTTACTTCTTTCCACAAGACAGCTTCGCAGCCCTTGACTTCAACCACCATCACATCCTCAACGACTACAACATTTTCCTCTACACCAGATCGCAGTGAGACTGCAGACGCGGTAAAGACAGCTGAAGACGAGAACATTCATGCAGCTCCTGCTGCGCTGTCAGTTTCCACTTTAAAGAGCGATGTCAGCCATGGCAAGGACTCTACCCTGTCATCATCGTCATCTTCATCGGCCCCTCCAGCTTCACCCCTTGTTGATGTGGATTTAGTTGCTCTAGACAAATTTGTTGGCAAGTATAGTTGGCAGCTAGAGCAATTCCTTAAATTTGTTCGTAAGTCTTACGATAACAAGATCACTACCTGGAATCAATTAACTGCCGAGGAATTGAAGAACTGCTTACAAATTTTCGAGGATTTGAATAACAAGGGTAAGTTCTTTGTCTACAGTGAAGGATTCCAAGGAATGATTCAAAATATTCGCAGAATCTTACTCACGTACAAGGAAGTTCCATACCATCTCGAATACTTGACTCAGAAGTGGGAGTACGATTTAGAACATAAAATATTTAGGTTCTTGCCGGAGTTGAAAGTGCTCTCTGGGATTTGCGACTTCAGAACGACCACTGGCGAGGAGATCTCCGAGATCCTCAATGAGGAACTTGAGCTTTCGAATATCAACAGTGAAACCCTTGACCGTGAAAATATACCCGAATACCTCACCGCTGGTGAAGTGCTGGCACTTATACAGGCAAACAGGTATCTGAATTTGAGTGAAATTTTAGAAAGTATTCCAGGGTACCCTATTGGAATCTGGTATGTTATTGAAGGTAAGATTGATTTTAATGTGAAAGAGAGAGATTTTTCCGAAGATGATGTACATATCTTTTTAGACAGAGACAAATACCAAGAATTGAATCTTATTTTGGCCTCCAGCTTAGATTTGGAGACATTCTTGGCAGATTTGCACAACAGGCAAAAAGACTATACCCGGGTATTTGAGACTGCTTATGACCTTGCATGCACCGGTGAGCTCACTAGCAAAAGCTTTATTGCTCAAAAGGAACGGATACTTTCAGTTTCTAAAGAAGGGTTTTTTCAAATGCCTTTTTCAGATAAGAGTCTTAATGTTTATGCCGATATTGATTTACCAGTCGAATATTTGATTGAGTATCAAGGAACTACTCCTTATTATAATTTCGATAAGAAAACTGTTTTCGAAAATTTCGAGAATTGGAAGAACAAACTTGGTGTCTATGACGATAATGAATTCATTAATTTTAAGTTCTTCTTGAATGACTTCAAGAAAGGTTTTATGTGGACTGACCATGAAACGTCCTACCTTGATAGTCTTGTCTTTGATTATAAGTTAAATCAAATTTTCGATAGAAGAGTCGAATCTAAAACTGCACCAATCCCGGAAGTTGTTGAAAAGAAGTATATTCAATTACCAGATAATATTGACTTGCACAACTACATGGCTGAGTTGAGCACCTTGTATAGCGAGATGGATTGCGAAGACTTTGCGGATCTTTCAAGTCATGAAATTTTAAGCGGAGTTAAAGAGTTGTTTGATGAGACTAATGACTTTCAATTTGCCAAGTTGCACAGTAGGTTAAGAGAGTTATTCGCAATCAATAATGGGGAAACATCAATTCTTGACACTGTGTTCCAAAGTCAACTTGAATTCTCAAAGTTTGAAGAAAAGTTGGCCAAGCAGAAACAGGCGAGTGAGTCAACATTGAGTACAACTCCAGAATCCGATGCCTCAAAGGTTTATAGGCAGATACCAGATGGATTTGTCTTGGAAGAATTTCTTCCTGAATTAAATCAGCTAAAGAAAGCATTGAATGTTGAGCTCTTTAGTGAAATTGAAAGCTCGAGAATTCTCTCAAAATTAATGGAAATGAGTTCTGATGCTAACCACTACGATGCAACCAAAAGAATACTCTTTTCCAAGCTCTACAGGAATCTTTCCTTTTTGTTCAATCACAACAATCAGCATACGTTTGTCTTGGACAATATCATACAGAATAGTCAAGTTTTCGCAGAGTTTGAAATTGATAGGGCCTCTCAGAGGATCTTTGACTCGCTTTTACCTATAAATGAGGTTAACTTGGAAATTCAAAAGCTCTTTAATTCAAGCCTACCAACATTAGAGAATATTATCAAAATTAACAACTGGGAAAAGTTTGAAGATGACCATTATAAGAAAGTATCAAAGCGTGATTTCGATCTTGCTTTGACCTCATGCTTGACAAAAGTTGGGACCAAACAAAGATACGAAGTGCCTATTTACAAGGACGTTATCTCTCAATTGAAGCATTTTAATCGAAAGATTCACAATTTCCCATTTGTTTTATTCTTATTAATCAAGCAAGGAAGGGCTGATGGTCAAATTGGAAATGAAACTATTCAACAAATTATTGAGAAGGGTAAGTACGATAAGAATACTTACAGTAGCTCAGCTGAAACATCCAGTGAATTCAAGGTGGAAGACCCAATAAAGAATGAGCATGATACATTCTTTGAAGAAGCTGGTACATTTGTTGCTCCAAGGAACAATTCTGAAAAGTCTAATAAATTCGACATGAGCGAGTTCAAGTCAAATGACAATGCCTCCAAGAAGGTTACTACTCCAAAGAAGGGGAGTGCCTACCACAACTCTGAAGAATTACTTTCTACGTTAACCAAGAAATCTGAAGGTGCAAGCTTAGAGAATGCAAAGTTTACTTCCTCTAAATTTGATTTCCCCAAACTTTCCGAGGACATATTGAAAGGTGACAAGCCAGAATTTGAGAAATTGGAAGGTTACTTGAAGGAGGCAAAGAGAGAGAAACAACTCAAAAAAGAGAGAAAGTTCCGCGAACAAGCAGCATTTGAATGGAGTAAGAGCATGTGTAACTCTAGTAGGTCATTGGAGTCTAAGAATTTCTTTAGCCCAATTTCATCTTTTGGCGGAGATGCGGGTAAGCCTCTCCCACAGGTGGAAAATGATCACCAAGAGAACTTCAAGTACAATGCTGACGGAGCAAGAAGGTCTAGAAAACAGTATCTTTTGGTCACCAAAGATGGTAAGAAGGTAGTCTCCAAAGAAAACCCATTAGGATCCTCTCATACTCCAGAAGATATGTTCGCCATATTGAACAAGTTTCCAAAGGATGATTTGCATAAATTGATTAAGACGATTCACGCATATCAAAGAACCAATTGGGAGCTTATCGGAGGCGGAGGAGAAGATAACATGTTGTTGTTTGTACGTGAGAGATCAGGTAAGAGTAGTTGGATTTTGCAGACATTGAAATCCATTTTAGCTACGACTGGTGGTGTATTCCTTGCATTATTGGGACTCAATTACTGGTTGGAGGAGCAAGGTAAGTCAAGTGGTGCAACTGACACGATTGGTGAATCACCTAAGGCACCTGCATTGATCGTTAAGCCGGTGGAAAGTAACGCTCAAAGCAACATAGAAGTTGGAATCGAAGTTCTCGGTGAACTTCCAGAAGAGGAGACAATAGTCAGTGTTCCGTTAGAAGACAAGAAACACGATACTGGATCGTGGAAGAGCTGGCTCTGGAATGTCTAGTACACAAAGGTGACGAAGAAGAGAAGAAGGAAAGGGAAGGAAAGGAAAGGAAAGGAAAGAAGGAAGTAACCAGGAAGGTTACCATAGGGATGGTCCCTACAATAGAATAGGGAAGGGTAAGGATTATCAGGCTGGGAAAGCTACCAATGCCGGATAATCAGGTAATATGTAACAACGGTGGGGATACTGACCAGTGTCAATTAATTTTTATTTTGCTAATTATAACTTGCTTTTTTTTACTGCCTCCAAAGCAGAGTATCTAACTGCTTTTGATGGCCAATACTTTTGTTATCTTTTAACTTTGAAAAAAAAAAAAAAAAGAATTAGTTATTGCGTTTACATTGACCAGTTGACTGGTTGATTTGATTTATTCCAAAATTTTGTTTTTATCATTTATAAAATTATAAAAAAAATTATATGCTGTATAATGTACATTGTAGAAAGAAATTCTTCACATTTACTCTAGAAATACGGTACAATAAGTATTTGATGCTGGTTGTTTTGTTCAAATGTTATGCTCTTGCAGATGTTATTTGCATGCTGTCTAATCCTTCATCTCCGCATCTGCCTTTGGTGGAAGCTCTGGCATATCTTTGTGAACATGGATGAATTTCATGACCGTGGTTCCACCACTGGAACCGGTCCAAAGTCTTAACCTTTCTACGGTTGCCTTGTCGCTTATATCAGGTACTCTGAAACCTGTTTCGTAAATTTGTAATTCGTGTTTGACCTTCTCTTCCAAAATTTGTTGTCTGCTTGTAGCTGGTCTACCAGGTCTTCTAGCTTCTCTGAGTTGGGTCAACTCATCATCATATCTTGAAATGTATCCTTCAATGAACGCTTTCATGTCTTCAAGAGTGAAAGTTTCTTTTTCAGTTCTATTGTTGACAGCTTCTTGGATGAACTTTACACTCAAGAGCTCCTTATCCCTGAGCTCTTGGTTCTTCTGCTTTCTAGTGGTGAGCTTTTGATCCCTCAATGTAGCTCTATTGAGTTGCTTGAACTTACGTCCCTTGATATGCAACAGCCCCTTGGACTTTGATATACTCTTTGTAACCTTATTTAAACTATGAGCAATGGGCATTTTTGGTTTTGTTTACAACTGGCTTGAATATTCTCCGTGTCTCCTTTCGTCTGCAGATATAGAGAACAAGTGAAGCTCATCCTTGTAACATCTCATCTCCATACCTGCACAAAGCGCAGCACAAAAGATTTTGGTGATTTTGATTTTTTTTTTCTGACTTCCTCTGTTTTTCCTTTAAAGTCTCGTGATCAGTCGTGCTTCCTCAAAAAATTGGATTTTTTTTTCCCTTCCACTTCAAAGAAACATATACTCGGTTGAAAAAAAAATACGTATAGTGAAGTGTTGTAAAGAGCTGAATAAAAGGTAACATATCAACACAATCTAGTTCACGAACAAAGAAATACACACACAATGGTTAAATACACTGAAGAACAATTATTCGAATACCAAGAAGAGGCACATGTCCCTCAACCACAAATCTTGGACGCCTTCAACAAGATGGTCGAACTGGTCAAAGAACATGCTGCTGCAGAATTAGAAAAGCAAAAGAATATCAAATGGAGTAACGGTGACACTTACATCGATGAGCGTGGTAACGAAAGATCCTACCATCACTTGAATAGAAGAAGAGCCTCCCGCAGTGGTGGTGCTAAGCCAAACTTGAGAAAGAAGAGTGTGGATGCAGTTCATGTTGACGAAGATGGTTGGGCAACTTTGTCCAAGCCTAAGAAATCCTTCGGCGCTGAAGACGCTGCCGAAGAGAGAACCAAGTTCAGAGACGGCTTAAAGGACGGACATGTAAAGGTCAGACCAAACAACAAGAACTTGGGATCCTCCAAGGCTGTGGATCCAAGAGATATCATCTCTGACAAGCCAACCACCTCCTTCAATGCCTTTGCAGCATTGGGCGATGACGACGACGAAGACGACGAATAATTTTTTTGAAAGCAAGCGTATTATATGGATAGTCAAGCACGGATCTACGTGTACTTATACTTTTTAAGGATACTATTTTTTAATTTTTTTATTTGGTTTTTCTTTTCTTTTTTTTTTTCTCCTTTAGCTGTCACGTATTTGTTTGCAACCTTACGTTTGGGATTGCCAAATCATGTATAATACATATTAATGAACACTATGAAATTGGATTTATATAAAGATGTATAGGGAGCAATTCTGCCATATATTATTGTGGATTCTCCTACCTTGGAGCGATATATACGAGATATGTAGTGCTAAATAGTTCCAAAATCTGAACCCTAAACGATGATTTCTGTATCAGAGTCTAAGCCATTAAGAATAGAGTCCATGTCTGTTTGAACTAGCTGCTTGGATAAAACCGATTTTGCAGAAGGAGGCTCATGAGCGTATGCTGCGTTGAAAGTAATTTGGGGAGCAGTGAAGATTTCTCTTCTAGACATGACGTCTTTCAAGTCCGCAACCTTTGGAGTGAGGAAATGCCTGCTATCACTCACTAGGGAGCCGTCTGTACCACCATTGAAGTTGTTGAAACCATGTCTCGAAACTTGAGAACTGAGAATGTTGTGGTTGTGATTGTGAGAATTGAGAATGATTTCAGAATGGATTGATGTAATGTCACCAGCGGTACCAAGACCCAAGCCAGAATTACCGTTGTGATGGATGTTAGGCACAGTGAGGTTGTATGCTGAGCCTTCGTCGTCGGAAGAAAGATTGTAGTTACCATTCGAGTGTTCGCTATGGTCACTGACATGACTTTTGATTGTGTGTAATGTATTGTTAGCAGCACCATTAGCATTAGAGTTATTAAGGACAGTGTTGCTACTTTGTTGGCGGCGATTAGTCTCTAGAAGTAAGATACTGTTTGGATTCACCCACTCGGATATCCACAGATTATTGCTAATGAATGATTGAATTGCCTTACGCGAAACATCAAACGTAGTGCCGCCAGTGCTTTCATTCGCACTGGAAATTGTCAACAATGGTGTGTCATCAAGCTCCGTAGCCCAAAGACCCCTGGATCTTCTACTACTAATATCACTCTCGATACTCTTGAAGAAGGTTGAGTCAATGCAGTAGTGCTGATCTTCAATAGAAGTGGCATATTTCTCGTCTATTACTCTCAAAATGAGGTGCATAATTGAATAAGCAATGGTATCGGATATCTTTTTGTTAGGGTCTTCCAAGCCAGCGCTTCTTCTATGACCGTTCCCAATGTTGGAGCCATTCAAGTTAGTGTTCGAGGAAGTGGTTGAAGAATCTGTTGGAGTCGAATTATTACTCACTATCCAGTGGAAGAAAAACGGGATGAAGTTAGCAAAGAAATTTATTCCGAGTAAATTTGCTAAATCACGGAGTATATTCAATATTAATTGAACCAATTCCAAGTTCTCTGGTGTAGACCTTTTATGTAATAGTTTATCAAAATGTGCGAATAAATGAGTCAAAAAGTTATCTGAGTTAGATAAATAGTTTCTTGTGTCAGGTTTCAAGAAAGTTTTCACTTCATTTAGTTTTCCTTCTTGGTATGTGATGTCATCATCTTCGTTTTCTGTGAATTCATGTGTCAAAAAGTTTCTGAATATCCTCAAGTACTCAACTTGGATGTTACTTACGTATTCTGGCTTCAAAACACTGGTGTCGAACCCTTCAAAACTACTTTCAGGAGTCAACAAGGAAAGACTAACCTCCCAATGCTCGAGTAGCACATGATTACGGGTGATTGATGAAGGCTTGGTCTTCAATGTGTTGAGAGTCTTCCAGATATCTGTGAGGAGTGTAATGACAAGGCGTTCTAATTTCCTTCCATCGATGTTTTGAACCGATCTAGATGGGGTTTGGATACCGTTTGTATTCAACTTTGGCGAATGATTGACGCTGCCATGGCCGTTTTCTCTTTCTGATAATGAGATTTTCTTGCTGGAGTTGAATTCAGCAATTTGTGAATTAATTGTATTGGAACGAGGAGTCGGAGTGGACGATGACGAAAAGACTCTTGCCAACACCGAATCAATCTTTATCAAAATCTCTTGGATTGAATCTGGCACTTGGTCAAAGTAATAAACATGCGTAGACAAATTGCAAATGCAGTCAGAATATATTGATGTCAATGATTTAACTTGTTCTTCATCCAAGAATTTCGATTGGTGCAAGATTACCTTTTCTTGCAAAGACAATAATTGTTGGATGACATCGGACACAGACAAACCAATCATATTGACGTCAGATGATAGCAAGCCGAAAACATAACTTGAGAACTGAATTTGAAATTTGTAGTTGGGGGTTTCTGCATCTGCTTTTTCCAGAACAGTAGACAACTTATTCAACAAGGTAGATAATAAAACAAATCTAAGTTGGACTGGAACCCAGATGGTACATATCTGCAACAAGATACTGCCCCATACGTTGTCTCGCAACTCGTAGCAGTGTTTTACTACCGCTTTGGTACTTTCTGAAATTTGCGACAATGAATTTGTATCAAAGAAGGATTTCAATGCAAAGAAAGCTATATCTTCAATATCCTTTGGAGCTAAGGAGGAGTTTGCATCCAAGTCCAACAAGTCAATAGCAGTATTTGGGGTGATGCTGCCCGTAGCTGTAGCTGCACTTGCAGCATTTGCAGATGATTCGTGGGCCAGAGTCACCTTACTCAACTCGCCTTCATGATTGCTTATTTTACCTTTCAATTCCTTCTCGTCGTTCCCGCCCTTTATGATTTCGATGCATAATGGAATGCAAAGAGAGGTGAAATACTTTGCAATTTTGGCGTTGTAACCCATGCAGCTCGATACATGGCTACATGCAAAGACGGATATCAATTTCCAGTCCAAGGCGTTGGGGCTACTCTTTTTGCCCTCTTCGCCAATATTTATCAATGTGTTGGACAAGTTTGTGAAGGAGTCGATAAAGCTTTTGTCACCAGAGAACAAGCCTCCATCCAAGTGGGAGCAAAGAACTCCGTAAGTCTTCACAACACTTTTCGATAAGGAAACGTCCTTAATTTTCAATATGAGGAGTAAGATCGTGCAGACTTGATTAGCAAACACGTTCAAGTTCTCAGAACATTTTTCAATCAACGAGGACACAATAGATAAGGTAACTTGCAAGTTGCCGGCTCTAGTTCTATTAACATCCGAGGTAGTTCTCTGGTGGATGAATGTAATGACTTTTTCTAATTTGACTCTTCTGGTGGATGCATAGTAGAGAAGATACGATAATTCGGATGGATTCGGCTTCTTATCAACAGCCTTGCCTGGTGGATAGCATTGAAGGATGAGCTTCTGGTGCTTTGAATGTAAGAGTCCCATGGCTGATGCAAGCTATTTAGGAAGTATTCTTCTCTTTTTTCAATTAGCAATCAACAGCCGATTGTCGAAAGGGGCAGCAGTGTTTTGGAGACTATCAAGAAAATACTTAGTCCACTCTCGTGTTTGTTTATTAGTTGCTATTTCTCTTTGAAGATGCGAAATTTATCAGTCAATAGTAGTCAATGCAGGCGATTACTAATGGATTGACTCAAGAATATCCCTTGCAAATACAAGTAGGTTGAATTAAAAAAAAAAAGTGATTCGATGCTTTATTTTTCTTTTTTACAAAAAAAAAAGAAAGTGCTTAAAGGCGTGGTGGATTAGAATTCAAAAAGCAAATGAAAACGAAATCTCTGATGTTTAGATCTAATTTTGTCGCTACTTTCAAAAGTTTAATTTTTCAATTTTGTTGTGGGTGCGAGTTGCCGGAAGCGTGATACTCCTTTTTCGCACGTATTTTTTGGCTGTCTATATGCGCAATCAGATTTCCAGACACAAGATGGAGAAGGTGAGGCAAGATATATCCGTGGAAGAGTTTCGAGTCGATATTTTGGCGCCTATCGACGTCAAAGTGTAATGTCAAATACATGCAATTTTTTAAGGGTACAATTAGAAAAAGAGAATCTGTGGGGTAAGATAGGTGGGGAGACCTAAGGTGGGTATGCTTCTGTAGCATTGTCCATGGGATGTAACACTGATTGTTTTGGGTAATCTTGTACAAATTCACCTGCTTCGTATGTAACGGAACATGTTTGCTTGTGAAATCTTCTCTCCGAATACAGAGAAAACTGTTGCATCGCACACACCGTTATTTTTTATTCACGATGGACCTGGCTTAGTACTCTGGGGCACAAAATTTGCTTGTGATAGTGTCTAGCCGCTTAACTATGGCGGGAAGCAATTTTGCAGGCTAGAATCATTTACAAGGACACAAGGTCGTTAGAATTGATTTTAATTTTGGCATTGCTTCATCCCTTCGCTTAAGGTCCGCTTAACTAAATGGTTGTTTCAGATGTTTCCAGAACCCAATGGGTATGGCCCAGGTTGTGCCAAAAAAAATTGGACGGTCAATGTCAAACAATTAAAGTTAAGTGGGGGGAAGAAACATGCAAAAAGGTTTAAACTTTTTGTTCTTCCATTTCTTTTTTGTTTGCAAAGTCATATGTTTGTTGAGTTCATCAAGCATCACTTTTGCGGCACTCACTCTCACAAGCGGCATGATGGCTCTACTATGTCATACCTTCCTGCTTTGTAGACTAGGCTACTTACAATTGAGCCATCTGGGCCAGGGGATTTGCAGCAACTACAAAATGCATCTGACCACATTGTGGCAGTCCTGTGCTTTTTCAGTCTGATTAGTGTGAAGATTTGGCCCTTGCATGAGAACGCAAGTGCACCGAAAATAAAACTGTCAAGCGAAACACACGCTTCTTTTTTTTTTCTACCTGCGGAGCTTGTATGCCGTACCTCATTCACACTCATATCAGTATCGCATCTTGTGGGTTTGATTTCACAGATCTGCCTACCGATAGTGATACAAGCGCATACATTTCTCACATATAGTTGCACCTAGACACTATTGAACATGCCTCCTCTATACGTGAAGGGTGGTGTCTGGACAAATGTCGAAGATGAAATCCTCAAGGCGGCGGTCTCCAAGTATGGATTGAACCAGTGGGCCAGAGTCTCTTCGTTACTAGTGAAGAAGACGGCAAAACAAGCAAAGGCAAGATGGCAAGAGTACCTCAACCCTAATGTGAACAAGTCAGATTGGACAAGAGAAGAGGATGAAAAGCTATTGAGGCTCGCCAAACTCGTACCCAACCAGTGGAGAAGCATCGCTCCTATAATGGGCCGTACTGCCACAAATTGTGTGGAGAGATTCCAAAAGTTACTCGATGATGCTAGTGGTTTACAAATAGAAGGTCAAGAAACTTCCGAAGATTTCGGTTTGACAGGTCCAGGAATTGAATCTATCCCAAGTAGCGGTACGAATAATGTGGGGGATCTCAACATCCATCCTGAAAGCAAGCCCGCCAGGCCAGATGAGGAGGAGATGAATGAAGAGGAAAGAGAAATGCTCTCTGAAGCGAGAGCAAGGTTGGCAAATACACAAGGTAAGAAGGCAAAGAGGAAGGCAAGAGAGCGGATGCTAGAAGAGACAAAGAGAATTTCACAGCTACAGAAAAGAAGAGAACTAAAGGCTGCGGGAATAAACGTTTCCATCGAATCAAAGAACAAAAAGAAGAGAAAAGAATTTGACTACAATGCAGATATACCGCATGAAGTGACTCCACAGCTAGGTCTATATGATGTTAGTGAAGAATTGAACTCAAATCTTGTTGAAGGTAGTACGTTCAATAAATCTGTTCAAGAGCAAGGGATTCCTTTTGAAAAGAATGACAAAAAGGAAAAGAGGAAAAGTGAAAGCAAAAATAAAAAAAGAAGCCACACAGAGGACTATCTGAGCACGATTTCTCAGGATGCTGAACTAAATATCGACACTGAACCTTCTGTGAAAAGACATAAACTAAGCTTGGCGACCCCTGTTGCAGATGGCTCATTGACTGGGCACGTTGAAACACCATTTGCCAATGCCGGTATCGACGAAAGAATTTTACGGGCCACCCTTGAGATCAAGGCAAATCAAAGCACTCCATCTTCATTGATTTCAAGTGGAGAAGCTAAGCTGGATAGCGTCTCGAAACCACATATAAATCGCCTTGATAGTTCAATCACTCAAACAATTCCAAATAAAAAGACATCCAGCCTTCAAGTGCTAAGAAAGAAACTAGCCTCACTTATCGAGAGATTGCCTGCTCCGAAAAGCACACCTGAGTTATATCTACCAAGCTTTGACAATGATGAACTGTCAATCTCGTTAACAGCATTCAAAGCACCTGCTGACGCAGGCGACGATGTTGACGTGGGAGAACGTAACCGAAATCTCGAGATACTTAAGAGCAAAGACCTTGAGCAGGCGGAGAAAAGGAAGTCGCAAGCTATCCAGCTTGGTCTTGAAATCCCTTCCCCTGAATCAATCAAAACGTCAAATAAAAATATCTCTGAACTAGAAAAAATGATTTTAGCAGAAGTTAAAAGTTTAATAAAGTCAGACTACAAGAAGTATCAAGATCCTGAATACGACGCTGAACTAGTTAATGACTTGAATCAAGAAGACTTTGAAAGTGTTCATAAAGAAATTAGCGAAGACTTGTTATCTAATTCAAAGCAGAATGGGACAATTGTCAATGATGAACCCTCTGACCAAATAGACAAGACTTTTTCAACGGCTGAAAAGATCATATATCTACTCCATGAGTATTCAAACAAGGCACAAGAAATTGAATCAAAGCTTACTTCGGTGATCAATTTCGAAGAAGTCAGCGCAGAGCATGGCAAGCTATGGGAGAAAATACAATTGCATTTCGATGAACTTGAAGATGTTGAAATCAATACGCACAATTACTTGGCTTTGCAAGCTGCTGAGGAAGGTGCGATAGAAGCAAGAACTTCTAGATTGCAAAATATGGTTGACAGTTTGGTTGAAGCAGAGCAACTAGCTAGTTCGATATTGCGTACTAAGAGAAGGGAAGTACAGACCACAATTTAAGATGTGGTCGATTTATTAATCGTAAGTGTGTGCTTGCTTACTGGGTTTCCAAACTGGGTTTTATAGAGTAGGGCTTTCAATATTCTTGTACATACGTGTGTCCTCAATTTCTCATTGTAGCTCTCGCATTACCACGAGACTGAAGATAAATACCGGGCACAAAGAGGTTACCGTGATCTCGACTTTACCTTGCCTACTTGTAGCCTTTTGATTGCTGATATTACATACCCTTTTTTGCAGCTTGTTTTGTGTCACGTGATCACGATTTTCCTTCGCATAAACAAAGTTAAGGTTGATCAGATAAGAATTACGATGCGTTCTAAACAAAGCTTTCATCCCGTCACACTTGAGACAGTTGTGCCAACAATGACTTCAAATTTGTTGTTCGTACCCTTACGACAAACGTCTGAAATAGACTTTGGCGAGCAACTACAATTCGTTATTAAAAGAGATTTCTTCCAATCGCTGAATCAGTTTGAGAAGGATTGCACATATTTACGTGATCTACGCAATAAGATTGCTCGATTCAGAGACAATAGTTTAGCACATGGAGATGAAGAAGCCTTGAAAGAATATTACGTTCAATTGCAGACTATTGCAATCAAATTTCCGAATGATTTCGCTGTATTCCCGTGGTATGGATCTTTGGGTTACAAGCTACTGGGGCCATTCGAGTTCAGATCTTTGTATGTCGAGCAATTGAATGTATTGTATCAATTGGGGTCATTCTATTCCCAATTGGGGATCAAAGAATCCAAGTTCACTAAGGAGGGGCTCAAGAACTCATGCTCCTACTTCCAGCGTGCCGCCGGGTGCTTTCAACTTATATACAACCTCTTGCAATCCAAAACGCAAGGTGAGGAGTTATCGTTCGATCTTGATACAAATACGGTGCAATCATTACGATACCTCATGGAAGCACAGGCACAAGAAGTCATCTGGCAGAAAGCAGTTGCCGACGAAATGAAGGGTACCGTCATCGCCAAGCTATCCAAGCAGGTATCGGACCTTTACGAGCTGGCTGCGAAATACGGCACACCAAACACATCTGCATTGACCTTAGAATGGTTGAACCATATGCATTTGAAGGCTGTACATTTTAAGGCCGCTGCAAATTATAGGATGGCAGTCGTGTCCCTTGATGCATTTGAGTATGGAGAACAGGTTGCGTACTTGAAGGTGGCTCAATCCCTTGCTTCAGAGGGCAAGAAGTACACTAAGTATGTCTCTAGCTTTGTTGTGGAAGATTTCAACGGACTTTTTGAAAGCGTCAAAGCAACGCTCAGATCAGCGGAAAAGGATAATGACTTGGTTTATTTGAAGCCAGTGCCTGACTTTAAAGAGTTGAAGCCACTTACTGGAGTTTCAATGGTTAAACCAATTCTCCCATCCGAATTGACGATCCCATTAGAGGAACAATCGCATGTATATCTGCTAAAGTTCTTAGATTTACTTCCCTACTTACTCATTCAACTGGCTCAGGCATTCAGAGAAAGACAGGATGCATTCATTCAAGAACACTTAATCGAGCCAATCGAGTCATTGAACAACATACTTCGTAAATTCATCGGCGAGAGGAACTTACCTGCTTCCATTGACTCTATCCAGAAGCCCGAAAATATCCCTGACTCCATAGTTCAGCACTCACAGGATATAATTGGTCATGGTGGTATAGACTATATTGAAACATCATTCATTGAATTGGATAAACTAGCATCAAAGTCTCGAAAGATCTTGGAGGGTGGAGTCGAGAGACTTAACATTGAAATCAACGAAGACGACATTTTGAGGGAAAGGTATGGAACCCATCTGTGGAATAGACTACCATCCAAAGAGGCATCAAAAGAGTTGAAAGAAAAGTTTGACAAAATGGAAATATATCTTCGCCAAGCCAAGGAGGGTGATGATTTCATAGCGAACAAATACTCTCAATTAAAACCATACATAGAATTACTATGTGGTGGGTACAGCAGTCTATCATCCTATATTCCGAATTCACAGTATACCGAATTTGATTCAAGAATAAATAATATTATCGTTGACTTGAGAAGCTGCATAAACGAAGTGAATGATTTAATCAAGCAAAGAAAGAATTTCATTGCTTCCTTAGAAATCAAATCAAGAGACAACAACATCCTCCAAAAAATTATCAGAGACTACAAGACCCATCACAGTCAAGGCTCGGGCATTTTTGAGGAGATCAGTGAACTGACATTTGAATCTACTTACAAAAAACATTTGTCAATTTTCGATGAAGATCTGGAGTACGTAGATAAAACCAAGGATAAGCAGACAGCTCTAGAAAAGGAGATCGATTCGTTAAATTCGGTTTTCGAACGTGAGAGTGGTTTGAATATCGATGCAACTCAGACTCAAAGACAAAAGGCATTACAAACATTGGAATCTACTTATACAAGCTACATAGATTTAACGTCCAATTTGAGCGAGGGATGCAAGTTTTATAACGAATTCATCGCCAAGGCAAATATCGTGTTGAGAGATTGTGATGAATATGTTTACGAAAGAAGAATTGATGGAAGAGATTTAGAGAACATCATTTTGAATCAAGAACAGCGCATCCGTCAGGAGCAAGACCAGGTGGTTCAGGAGCAGGAACAGTTGCAGCCACTCGAAAATAGCAGTAATCCGACTTCTGCCCAACATTTCCCTGAGTCCCCTTCCCCTCAATACCCTGTTCCTGTAAAGTCGCCACAAGCTCGAACTGCTACCTGGGATCCAGCAAAAGGAATTAAATTTAGCTAGTTGTCAACGTAATTCAAACTTTTTCTTTTCTTTGTCTTTTTTTTTTTTTTTCTGATATATAGTCTTTGAATATTATCGATTGTATGTTGGTCATTCAGTAAGCGAATAGCGCGGATAGTCTAAAAGTTGCAACACAGCATCTCTGAGAATTATGATCCTAGCATTTGATATTCCTGCATATTGCACCAGATGACTTCTGTTATGAAGGTCTTCGATGCACTTGCAGCTTTCAAATATGATTTAGACGGACTGACAAGGCGTCTTTATGATACGACATCTTCGGTATCTCAAAAACTTTTACATGACGCGGCCCAAGAAAGATATAATAACCATAGTTGGAACTACTGGTGTTGGAAAATCTCAGGTATGTTGAAAATCAGCACTTGGATATATGATTCGAAGTAGTATATGAACTAACAGTAGACTTGCAGTTTAGTATAGACTTGGCGGAAGCAATTAATGGTGAGATAATAAATGCAGATTCCATGCAGATGTACAAAGGGCTAGACCAAATTACGAACAAGCATCCTCTAGATGAGCGGAAGGGAATAGAACATCATGTGTTGAACCATGTCAACTGGAATGAGGAATACAACATACATAAATTTGCAAGAGATGCAAACAAACACATTGAAGACATACACAACAGAGGGAAAATTCCAATCATCATTGGAGGAACACACTACTATTTGCTGAGTCTATTATTCAGTAACAAAACGGTAGGAGCTACGGGCGCCGATAGTGCTGCAAATTCTGATTCAATCAAGGAACGAGAATTGACCGAAGATGAGAAAGAGTTATTGGATGGTCCTGTAGAGAACATATTTAACAGGCTCAAAGAGCTAGATCCAAAGATCGCTGAAAAGTTCCATCCGCAAGATAAACGTAAATTGAGGAGAGCATTGGAGATCTACTACCACACAAACAAGAAGACCTCTGACATTTACCAAGAGCAAAAACTAAATGAATTGGAAGAATCGTCTTTAAAATTCAACACTTTGGTGTTCTGGGTTTGTTCTGACCATGAGGTACTTAAAGAAAGGTTAGATAAAAGAGTCGATAAAATGATGGAACAGGGTGCAGCCACCGAGATTCAAGAATTGTACAACTACTATAAAGCGCAGGATCCACCTCCTGATATGACTACAGGAATATGGCAGGTGATAGGGTACAAAGAATTTTTGCCGTGGCTTGAATCCGGGAGTGATGAAGATTTCAAAGAGGGAGTAGAACGTATGAAAATAAGAACGAGACAGTACGCAAAATCACAAATCAAATGGATTAAAAAGTTGCTTGCAACCGAATTGAACAAAGAATCCAGATTCGATTTCCAGTACGGTGGGAAAATGTACATGCTAGACGCAACGGATTTAACACAATGGAATGAAAATGTGTTTCAGATCGGGCACCAGATTGCTTCCAAATTTCTTGCATCTGGTCCCAAGTCGGTAACAGAACCGCAATTGCCGGAAAAGTTTAAAGATATCTTCCCAACAGCTGAATTCTTATCCACGTTGAAAAGTAACAAGACATTAGGTTCAGACTCGAGCTGGAAGCATTTCACATGCGACGTTTGCAAGAAGAACGGTATTCCGTTCGTTGCTGTGGGTGAAGATAGCTACAATGTGCATATCCACGGGAGAAGACATAAACGACAAGTGGGTGCAAATGAGAAGAAAAGGAAACACCAAGAAATGATAGAAGCAAACAAAAGGAAAGGCGAGGAAGAGACTTCGAGCGAGCAGTGACAACCACCTCTCTCATGTACATAGAACAGCCGAATTATTTCTCTTCCTTTTTTTTTTATGAATACAAGGAGAAACTCGTCTGGGTTTTGGCGTTTCTTATTTAGGAATTGCGCATACATAGCAGTAGCCCTAACAAAATCCATATTTTTGGTGCATACCTTTTTGTGTAACGCAAATGCATTATAAATTTTCAATGCCAGAATTTTTTTTTAGTTTGTTTTGTAGCTCTTTTCTTTGATACGAAAGGTTCCTATTCACTGCACCATTCCCTGTAATGAATGACTGGAGGGGAAAAGGACTCGAGAGAAATACTTCGGATAACGACCTCATACTAAGCTTGCTAATTTTAATAGCATGTTCTTGGATTCTGCGTTCCCGATACAACTACAATAAGAGTGAAGTTTTTTTTTTTTTTTTTTTTTTTCGTTTGTAATCCATCTTGACTCCAGTTAAACCTTTAGGTGAGCCACTGTAGAAATTTCCAAAACTCTATCTTTTTTCATTCTGGTTTTAATTCTGTTTCATATGCCTCCACATTGACTTCATGGCTGCAATCCACATGTGCATATTATGGTCATGACTTCAACAACGAAATGGTCTGGCCAGTACAACCGTCCTTGCTTGCCATTGAAAAATTTTTCACTTCATTATGAGTATTATTTTCTTCTAATTATTCTTGAGTTCCACTCATAACCACCCAAAAAAATATCTCGGTGCACTTTGCACTAATCATGAGTTGCCAACTTTAATTTAAGTTCCATACAGATATCCGCATCCGCCATGCTACTTGAAAAGTTTGTGCATTTTAAAGCCTAATTATTGCACTTGGTTACAAGAATCCCATCGAGGCACTTCACTATTTTGGAGGCAAAGAATACATGTCTTACAGTTACGGAACTCCTGCCTTCTCTTTTTGTCTTGCTCAATCATATATTTTTTAAATAAAAATTAAATCGAGAATGAACTCAAAAAAAAATGAAAAAAAAAAAAAATATAATCTATCTATAATCTATACGTGAATATCATCAAACATTATAACCCAATAATTAATAAAGTACCCGAACCCAAAGAAATTATACACAAAGCATAATTCCTTGAAAGAAAAATAATAAAAAAGCAAAGAAAATAATTAGTATAATGGTTTGTGAGCTATACTAATCACCTGTTTTCCCTCTCTCTCTTATCTTTTCAAATTTTTGTTAATGATTTATCGTATATGTGACAGTGTGCCAATTCCACTCAAGAAAGTTGCACACTTCACAAAAACCATGAATAATCTCAACCCATTTCCCTCTTTATGCTTCCTCCTCATTGCCGCCGCCTCATTGCTTTCCTAATCTTCACTCCTCCTAAAAAAAAAACTATATTTGCTATAGCCATTACTCCAAACCAAAACTCAATAATAATCCTCCAGTCCTCCTAAAAATATCAACTTCTCAATAGATAAAAAAATTTCCATAATAGGAAAAGGAGTTTATTTCTTTTTTTTCTTCACTAGTGTGAAGGTCCCACTCTTCTCAATTTATCTCAGAAAATGAGAAACATCTATTTTCAAGTACTTTGAGTGAAGGGCTTAAATTTCTCTTAGCGTCAACTCTAGTGGTAAGTTGATCGTCGTCGTTATTTCTGCTGCTGTCAATTGTATTTTCATTGAACAATGACATATTGAACTCTGTGTCCAATCTCTCCTTAATCTGTAATAACTTTGTATCCAATTGACATAAAGAGGCATCTTGCTGCAATTGTAAATTATTCAAATCGTGCTCTGAACACCACCCACTTTCGTTCAACTTCTTTCTTGTGCCTTCAAAGGCATCAATTACACTCTTTTTCTGTTCCTTCAAGAACATGAAATAATCAATTAATTCGCTGGGTTTTGACAACTCGGAAACCGAATGAATGGGAGAGTTGGAAGAGCTCTCTTCGTCTGCGTCAAACCTGCCGTACGAATTTGATGAGTTCGACCCTACTCCTCCATGATAATGGTTATTGTCGGCATTGCTATTGGTCGACTTGGACACGTTCAATGCATCAAAGTAGCTGTGCTCGATGTTCAACAAAGACTTCTTTGAGTTCTGTAAGTTCTCTGACAACGTTATCACAGGCGACGAATAGGGAGGTGTGATTGGAGTCAATGCAGAGCCAGACAAGGCTCTTGAACGCTTCGACAAATTGATCGGATATGAAGTCATCTTGTCATAGGAAGAATTCATCATGTTATTACTATTACTAGTAGTATCTATCAGAACAATCAGATCACTGTTAGTGCTACTATTGTCTTGACTTGAGCGATGCAGATGCGAAATTTGTGGATAATTTGCAGAAGTTTGTATTGGAGACAAAACTGGTCTGCTTGGTGGAACTGGTGTTGACAAGTTAGTGGTGGGTGCAGACTTACTTGAAGTGTTGATTGAAGAAAGAGATAATTTTCTAATTCCGTTTTTCAAAGATTTTAATCTTTTTAAAGGCAGTGTGCTTTGTTGCGATGTAGATATCTCCTTGTCATTTTTTTCGCCCTTTGCGGGGGTACTAATGGAGGGGAAAATCTGAAATGGGGTTGCACTATTAATACTTAAAACGGCTCCTCCAGTTGGAGAGTTCAAGTCGTAGGAAGATAAATAAGTATTCAGTAGTATCTCTGAATACTCTGAATCTCTTCTTGAATCGTCAAAATAGTTGGAGTCAAAAGTTGCCTTTTGGTCGAGACTTGAAAATGGAGAATTGAAGCCAGACACAGACTGCGACCTTGACTCTATGCCAGCGACAAAAGTGGTATTGGTGGTATTCGATAAGTTGGCAGTATTGTTGCCGTTGTTGTAGGAACTGCTGTCGCTTGTAGCAGTTGAGGTGGTGGTGGCACTTCTTGCTGTTCTAGTTATGGTGATATCTTCTTCGTTTGGTAAGGGTGGCAATAGCACTTCTGATTCAGAGTTGTCGTGGCCATCTTTCTCTATCGTTTCCGTATTTAATCTATCGAATTTCTCACTTAGTAGGGTGGACTCCTTCTCTTCTACGAGGATGCCTAATCCGCTGAAATCATTCATATTGGATGGGTTTATACGTTGTTGAAGTTTTGTTTTTTTTTGTCTAGTTTTTGGAAAGTGTGGATTATACTATGATTTCGCTTCGTTCAGGATCTTAGTAAGCTCGAAATGATAATGTATACGTTGTGCAATGATGTAGGTATCCGGTGAAGTCTTGTGGTTTTACTTTTGATATCCACTTCTATTTCTATGGTTGTCGTGAATCGTGTGATGAGGTTGATTGGTAAGTTTTGACTTTGATTACTGATCTGAATAATTCTCTTCTGGAAAGCAGTTTCTTCTTCTTGTTGGTCCACGAGATACTAAACTAGAAGAAAGAGCTTTGAAGCTGTAGTAAGATCTAGTGAGATCGACTGTACTGAAGTTTCACTGGATGTGATAACTTTCTTTATCTGTTTTTAACAGTTTTCTATTTCTATCTGTGTACTGAACTTTTTTTTCAAGTTAGTACCAAAGAGAGCGAGAAAAACCGAATTGAAAATTTCAGTCTGCGAAACTTTTTGTTGAAAATTGAAAGCTGAATACAAATATGATTCTTTCCGCCAATTATCAGTATGTTCTGAAGAGAAAGATAAGCTGATACGTGAGATATATGTATATCTTAAGTCTCCAACCTGAACAATTTGTCGAGAAAAGAGGAGGGCTTGGAAATTCGAAAAACACAGAAACTGGGATTATAAAATAATCGAGGCAGAGTAAGCTAATATAAGATATCCGGTACAAAATTGAAATAAAAAATACAGTGTACGCCAGATCTATCTGCACAGTCATATGTCGACTGGTCTTAAAGGGGTGGGAATATGCGAAAATAAAAAAATTATGAAAAAAAAAAAAAAAAAAAAAAAAAAGAATAAAAAATAAACAATCACAGGCATTGACCCGAAAATTTCATTTGCCGCCTTACGCACTTGCTTAAAGTTCAAAAAGAAAGAACGTAGGTTAAGTTAAGTTGAGTTAAGTTAACATGGTGGAGGAGTTAGCACAAATGCGAGCCAGCAGGAGGTATTTTCTGTATCCTTACCTGGTTCTACTTCAGGAACGGAAGTGAACCATAAATGGCCAAACCGAATTTCAGGGATTCGTAAACGGTAAAGGGGTGTATTGTATTTCCTCGATTCGTACGTCAGTAGGTGGCTGTAAGGGTAGAGTACATACATCAATATGTACAGGTATGATATTTTTTTTGGTAATATTTTTTTTTTATGTGTACCAAAATGCTGCGTAGTATATTTCGGCTTTAAATATTTCCTTTTACTATGGGCTAACTCAAGAAAGTATCACCTTTCGTCGGTGGCTACACACTAAATCGACCTGTTATGCAACCAGGGGAAATACTGCGTAAAATGCAACACTCTCATTATCTGACGGGGGGCGGCAGATAAGTCGAGAAATACCAGAATCATTGGAAATACTCAGTTGCATTAAGGTTTCAGAGGTGGTGCTCACTCAAACGATTTTTAAACGCTTAACATGTGTAAAAATAGTACAGCTAGGAGGATGTTAACGTTTGATCAAGTGACTACAAGATTTGTTACAACTTAACCAACACAGTTTTCCAATGACGTATAATCTTTAACCTCGGAGCTTAAGACAAAAAAAAAAAAAAAAAACAGCAAACTTGCAAGCGCAGGTCCATACTAATAGGTTAATCCTGGGCCTCAGTAACTTAATTTTATGTCCGATATTCCGACTCCAACTAAGTATTCCTGTCTGAAGTCTTTGTGGGCCAAATTCTTGCAGGCTCTGCATTTTGAAGTCGCATCACTGTGATGGTGTTTTACGCAACTTAAAGCACAGTCCTCTCGGAATAAAAAAAAAATAAAGCAATATTGAAAAAATAAATGCAAAAAAAAAAATAGAATTCAAAAAAAAAAAAAAAAAAAACTGTGAAAATTAAGCTTGTCACCTCCCGATGCCTATGTTGGAGAATGGTTTCACTTTGTATTGTGCTTGCATTCTAGAAGCAATAGGAACCAACATTATTTGATGATTGCTAGTGCCATGTCCATGTATTTCTTGATACCTATCCTTCTGGTTCCACTTCCCCACACATCAAGCATCTTTTCATACATTAAAATTAAACTGAAAATCGTGGAACGTCGCCCAAAACTGCTTATAATATCCCCTGGCCAAATTTTTCACCATACGGAAAATATTATTTTTTAGCAAGTCGTGTCAAAGTGTCTATGAGCCGCATATCCTGCATAGACCGGAAATATAAGCGAGCCAATGCCGTACGTTAAGATTTAATGTTCTAGCCCCCCATCATAGAGATCGAATTTGAGACGCTACTTAGGTCAATTCCGCCATTTATTTTTTATGCCCGTTATGGGGAGAGAAGCTAACCAAGCTCAGTAGCGAAAATACCGGCAATAAGCCGAACGGCGTGTCCCCCCTCCTTTAGTATTACATTTATTGGGCTAATAAAAGATGCACAGCTCATTGAGCATGGGCTGGTTGTCCTTCGTATCCAATTCTCGGTAGTCTTGATCAAGTTTTCGACTGGCTCTAGGGTTGTCCTTTGCCTTTTGACCAAGAGTTGCTCGAAACGTCAAGCTTCAAACCGTTTAGGTATTCCGACAGTGATACAAAGCAACTATGCAGTGTCCCCTAAACCTAAACCTAAACTTATAGGTTATTGTACACTATTTTTTTTTTTTTTTTTTCAATAGCACTATTATTATTTGTGATTTAGCTAGACCTCTATTGTGCCGGTTTTGTCTTCAGTGGTAAATGCGGGTGATTTCTTGGAAGCTCAATATGTAGGTTAAAAAAATGAAGACAGGTTAGGGGGATTGAATTTGCCGATAGCTGCCAAATGTGCGTTTTATCGCGTAGGTGTAGGCACACATTGCTTTATAATGGTTGCCTGCGTGTAAATGTGCCACATTTGATTTCTGGCAGTTGAGCCGAGTGGAAAATTAAGGAGTAAAGTCTACAGAATAAGCAAAGACAATAGATTTCCAAAATCCGTCAACTTCAGATTTAGTAAACACACGGCCGCATTGGGAACACATATAAGAAATAGAATATTATTTACTACAGTTTCCCCTATCCCATACTTCTCTGGCGTTCTCCTCAAAATGAAACATACAAGAATAAAAAAGTACATTTGGCTAATTTTTTAATGGATTTAGATAACGAAGTCCTTGGAAATACCCCACCGTACGTTTTCCAACAAATTTTTTCCACTGTCTAATCGATAGTTAAAATATTTGATTTAAAGCTGTAAATGTATGCAAGTTACTTTTCATACTAAAAAATAAGCATTAGATATGTGGAGCCGTATAATGTCTGGGTACTGTAAATCTTATCTCTCCACACTCACAGTTGCTTACCCACATACAATTGCACAGTTTGCTGATAAGAATGCAAGCTGCCTTTATGTGCAATTGCCCCTCTGACGTGCTCCCCCAATGTAGGGGAAGCCTATATGTTGCAAAAGTCTGAACCTGTCGGACAAAAGTTTTGTGCCCCCATTACATCCGAAGAAAGTGCTCATGTGTCGTAGATTATGTGATGTTTATAGTTTTTACTTTCCTTTTGAGAAATCAGATTTCCAGATCAAGCACTGATCTGTCTTAATTGGAAGTCCCAGTAATTTTTTCGGATCGGATCGTATTTATCTTTCAAAAGGGTGTAGATTTTCTTTGCCTTGTTATAGTTTTCTCTTTGCATGCTGATTTTCGCTAAAAGCTCCAAGGCAAAGGCTGACTTTATAGTTGCAACTTCCTCATCTTTGGTGCTGCTGCCTTCAATGTCTGCAAATTTAAGACAAAAGTCTTCCAAGTCTAGAAAGTTTGCCTCTTTGTACTTATTGTAGATCCCAATGAGGTAGTTCCAGCTGGAAGGATTCTGCGGACACACTTCGATCTGGTTCCGAGTGTATTCGATTTCTTCTGCAATGACTGCATCTGAAGCTTTGGCAGATTCATCCCCAAATTTGATGAAGAAGCGGTGAGTCCATGCAGAATTGTTTCTCAAATCGGCCTTAATGCACTTTTCCACAAACGACACTTCTCGCTCATCCCCATATAATTGGAACCTCTGCACCAACCATTTCCGATATGACCACACATGGTGGTTTTTACTGTCTTGGCTAAGCATAGCGTCAAGTATAGGATACTCGTGGTGTGCGTTGAAATTCCCCTTTGATGCCACTATTCTCTCGATGACTAACTGTCTATAGTTCCATATTTGGTAGTTCTTTTCATTGTCCAATGCTAGCTGTTCACACCAGCTAAGTTCTTCGAGCAAATCTATCTCCAAGTGGAGTAAAATGTTGTATCTGTAATTCCAAATGGTATAGTGCGACGCTAGCAATTCAATTCCCAACTCTGTCAACTTGAAAGCCCTTTCCGAGTATTCTTTCTTGGCAAGCAACGCTAAAAGAACACCCATAACCTGCTTGTATTCGTCATCATATAAGATTTGGCATAATTGAGGTTCTTCCTCGTTTAGCTTCACTGGTGTTACATCCAGAAACTGCTCAAGTAGTTCTGTCATGGTTTGTGTGTTGGGTTGGAGAATGCAGCTGAATACAAAGTGAAAGGTTCTTGCTACCTTTATTAATGCTAAGTCTTGACCCTAGCTCGACTTCAGCGCTGTGAATATTTCAGGCACCTTCGGTTTCACGCAGTTGCTCCTTTTGGTAGTCACAATGACTACTGTTCCACACGCACGCGCATCATCTTTGGTGGTGTGAACATTTTTGGAAAATGAAAGCACACACGCCGTTTTTTTTTTTTTTTACACATTAGTCGCACCTAACAAACTTTTGTTTCAGTTTACCCCTTCATCGTACCACGGACTTTAGGGAAATCGCACCTGAGAAAAATCAATTTGACATAATCTATCTGCTCAGTGTATAAACAAAAAATTAATAATACTAGAGTTATTAGCCAATGGGGGATATTCCGTTGTTTATTAAAACGGCAAACTCAGCATCATCTACTTCATGTCATATAGAAACCATCCGCCTAGACAAAATATTGAAGACAAAGATATTCTCTTGATAATTGCATTTATTTGTCCCTCGATCTATTACGCCACTTCGGTTATCTTTATCAACTCCCAAGTACCGTTGTTGATAGCAGTGTTTTTGGGTTGCAATATGTTTTCAAGAACCAAAATATTTTCATCTTTGCTTGAGCGAGTAGAGCCACAAGTATCCAAGTTATTTACCAGCGCACCGTCCACATCGATAGATGGGCTACTCCGTAATGGTACTACCCCCGGTAGTATCGGCAGCTCGGGTGACTTATCAGCTGTCGCTGAGAAACGTTTAAAGTTTGAAGCACTTTCAGAGTCATCAAAATTAGAGCTCATATCAGCAATCAAATCATTGCAGTCTTACACTTCCAACTCCAAAACATCCAATGAAAGGCACAAGAAGCTCTTCAAGATGATGTCGTGGAGACAGCAGAAGCTCTGTGAGGATGTAGGGTACTTGAAGAGACTCATCAAGGTCGATCAGGCAATTCTCAAGAACCAGGTGGTGTTGTCAGAAGTTGCAAACCATGGTATTGAATCTTATGGATTGGGCTTTCAGGACTTTGACATGCTCAAGCAGAACAGCAAGGCAAATTCCAATTCGTCGTCACTGAATTACAGGGTAATTGAGGCATTGGGCCACTTCATACGGGACTGGAGCGATGAGGGAACCAAGGAGTTGGATTTTTTGATCAAGAATGTCAAGCAAGAATTAAACAGGATAATACCTATAAAGGAGAGAGCTAAGACTTGTGTTGTCATCCCTGGCTCAGGCTTGGGTAGAATCGCCCACGAAGTGGCCGTGATGGGAGAAACTGGCGAGGAAAAATTTGGCTCTGTTCAAGCAGTTGAATACAGTGGATTGATGCAACTCTGTAACTCCTTTGTTTACAACAAGAGTACGAGCGAGCGTGATTTCTCCATCTTCCCCTTCATCCATACGTCATCTAATTTCGTAAAGTCTTCGTCTCAATTCAGAGCTTTAAAGCTCAATCTCCCCCAACTGAAACCAGCAAATCTCGGGATCAACCACGATGACTTCAGATACTTTGAAATCCCAGAAGTAGAAAAATACGACAACGTTGTTGTGTTATCTATTTTCTTTATGGACACGGCCGAGAATATCGTTGAGTACTTGGATTCTATCCAGAGCTTGACCAGCTCGAAAACGTCTTCGATCAAAAGGGGATTCTGGGTGAATATAGGACCATTGAAGTATGGAAGTGCAGCTCAAGCGGAATTAACTGCTGAGGAATTGGCCAAAGTAAGAGAGAATATGGGGTGGAAAGATTTGAATTATGTTAATACTATTGAGGACCCGGCCAAGTATGGTGAGAATGGCGTGGTTGGGTACATAACTGATAAAGAAAGTATGTGGCAAGGCTACTATGGGTTGAGTATGTGGACCTCAGAGAGGAGGGAGAACAAGAAGAATTAAGTCACGGCGTGACTTTCACTATTTTATGAAATCATTTTATTTATTTATTTATTATTGTGCAGTTTGGTTCGTTTCTTGTATATAGTTTAATTTCATGAGAACTAACTAGCTAAAGCTCTTGTCATTCCAAGTAAATTTACTTCTATTTTTTTATATGTATTATACAGTCTATTTAGAAATGCCAGTTCCCTTGTTAATCTGGATCTTCTTGTCTTGACCACCACTAACAATACCGATGTCTCTATCCCAGGACACATCGAAAACTTTATCTTGACCCTTGACAGCTTCCTTGGATTCTCTAGTAATCGTATATAACGATTTCTCGGCTCTTACGTCCCAAACCTTCACAGTACCATCATGGGAAGATGATGAAAACATGTAATCGTTGTCAGGACTTGCATCCAAGCCGACGACAAAATTGGTGTGGCCCACTAACTTAGTGGAATTGGTTTGTTCAGTACTTGAACTGTTGATTCTTGGATCATGTAAATTGATATGACGAGCGGACGAGCCTGAAACTATAAGATGCAAATTGGGGAGTTGTAAGGCTGAGAGCAAGGAGTACCCGGTAGTTCTTGTGTCGACACAACGGGAAGTAACTAAATCCCAAGTCTTAATCGTGTGATCTTGCGAAACAGAGTAGGCAACAGTTGAGTCATTTCCGTCAAAGAGGACACCTTCAACTGGTTGAGAATGACCTTCAAGTAATGCTAATGGAGATCTACGTCTGATTGTAGAATCTTGGACGGCCATCTTTCTTCTCTTTTTAGATGAAGTAGATAACACATTTGAGTCGTATTCTAATGGTTGGATCGAAGTCATCTCATTGTAGTTGGTTGACCAAACACCGATAAAGTTGTCGTAGCCAGCTGATAAGATACGTTTTGACTGCTGCTCTACTGCTAAGGAGACGACGGGAGCCTTGTGACCTTCCAAAATAGCTAATGTTCTACCATCTTCAATAGCATCTTCATCATCCTCGTTTGCACCCTGTTGACTGTCGATGGAGGTTTTCCACAATCTGACTTGTCTATCATTACCAGCTGAAACAATTCTAGTTGGAGAAATCCACTTCACGGATCTGATTGGACCTGAATGCCCAGTGTATTGCTTTTCTACAGATCCTGACATGTTGTAAGTTCTAACTATACCATCATATGAACCTGACAATATCTTAGGATGCAAAATAGACATGTTGGACGAAGTGACCGCCTTGGAACCGCTATTTATGGTATCTAATGAGGAGATCCAATCATCATTGTCGAAGGATGCTAAAAAGGATGGAGGTAAAACTGCTCTGGTGTATTCAACATTTAAGAACACTTCGTTGGATAAACCATTCTTGGTTAAGTATTCATCCAAGGTTGTTCTAAGAAGAGCTCCATTGATGAGGAAGTCGAATGGAATTACACCAGTGTCCTCTGACTTTTCAGAGTTGAGTAAATGGTTGACAACTTCTGACAAACCGTATCTCTTCAACGAGACTGGGACATACAAAGGAGCGTCAGATACCTGCAAAGATTCATCTTCATCCTTGGTAAAGAACTTAATCTTTATTTGAGACTTGTCTTCACTCATTTGTACTAGGTTTTCCGTTTATAGATGTGTGCTATAGAGCTGTCCTGATCCTCTTCCGTACCTACAGAAGTAGTGTAGCATAATTTTTCACAGTTCATTCAACTCATCTCCTCTTGTATGCAGGTAGTGAGATGATGTACTTTATGTAAAATATGCCTGCATCTGCGAGTATAGGCAGAAGTTTGATAGAGTCAGTGAGTTCATTTTTTTTTCTTTCAACTATTTTCCACTATCACTTCTCTTTGCAAGGTTGATCTAGCTGACGAGATTGGTGCCACTTCAAATAGGCTGAACAATTATACGAAATTCAACGAAAGCATTTTTGCGATTATTATGTAAACTTTATTTGTGAACTATGAAAGGAAATGCGTATGTGCCGCATCCAAAAGAATGGGTGCAAAATCGAAAACTTATTAGCATCGGGCTACACAGGGCTTAATGGATGAAAGGACCAATGAGCGCTACGAAAGAATATAAATGACAGATAATTTTCGATAAAATATGAAGCAATAAGGTTTTTCAAACGAAATGTATAGTTTTTCTAGAATTTGCAATTTTGGTACTGAAATCATTATCCAGAATCTGCACCTCCTAAATTGTATCGCTAAACAAACATGAAACCTCTTTTATTCAGAACTTTACAGTCATGTTGACCTCATTACTTCTTCTGACGTTACTGAAGATAGGCATTGAAGCCCTTCTTGTTATACCGCGAAGGATGGATGCAGTTTGTAAGCCAGTATTTACCGGATTACTTCTCTTGCGCATAGTCCTGTTTCGTCTTCGACCCCTCCACACAAAGGCTCCTGGGTCAGAAATATTCCCTTTGAATAGCAAGGGCCTCAAGGCTCGCTTGAATCTCTTCCACCGTCTCTTTCCAGTAATTCGTGGTGGCGGCAAAGACCGCATACAGTAACTGTATCAAACGAAACTGGCCAGGGATAAGCAAGAATAGCTTCAATATGCATTTCATTGCAGCAATAGATTTTCCGTGAATAATTTGATTGTGTCAAGTTGTGCTAGACATATCGTGCACAAATACTCCTTCAAAGGTAACTAATTCGATTGAGAAACTAGGCTGCAGAAAATTATGAAAGTTCTGCTGCAAAAGTTGGTGGTAATACGTGTTTTCGGCTCTTACACTCGGACCCACTATCTTATTTCGCGATTCACCCAGCTAAACCTAATCGTACTACTATGTCTGGTACAACTGGATAATACATAATAACATTGACATCTCTTATCCAGTCCAATTACCAAATACATCTTTCTAGTTGCACCCAATCTTATCACCGCGGCAGAAATCCGACTTATCGCGGCACGTAACTTGCACCCAAAAAGTCTTACACAAAGCTGAAATAGCGTTTTGGCTGATAATACTCACTCCACCACCAGTGAAAACATTACACAAAAGTTCGCGATGAGTACGGAATTTCAGACTCTGAATCGGGCCTAATTTTTTTTTTTTTTCATATAATAGAACAATTAACTGCTCTTCTACGTTTTTTTGAACCTTTCTTTTCTCTTCTTTTCCTTTTTTTTTTTTTTTGGATTTTCTTGGGTGGTAAGAACTATCCCCTTCTTTAAGTTTAACTTATCTACCAAGACCTCCCTCACAATGTCCCTGACTGACTCTGTTCCAGTTGAAGTTTCAGCTGTCTTCGACACCATCTTGGTGCTCGATTTTGGTTCTCAATACTCCCATCTCATTACTCGTCGTTTGAGAGAATTCAATGTTTACGCTGAAATGTTGCCATGTACTCAAAAGATTTCCGAATTGTCTTGGAAGCCAACTGGTATCATTCTTTCTGGTGGCCCATACTCAGTCTACGCTGAAGGTTCTCCACACGTTGACCACGATATCTTCAAGTTGAATGTTCCAATCTTAGGTATCTGTTACGGTATGCAAGAATTGGCTTGGATTAACGGTAAGGGTGTTGCCCGTGGTGAAAAGAGAGAATATGGTCCTGCTACTTTAAACGTTGAGGATGCTTCTTGTCCATTGTTCAAGGATGTTGATCACTCTAAGGTCTGGATGTCTCACGGTGACAAATTGCATGCCTTACCAACTGGTTTTAAGATTGTTGCAACCTCCGACAACTCTCCATACGCTGCCATTGCTCATGAAACCGACTCTATCTACGGTATCCAATTCCACCCAGAAGTCACTCACACTGAAAAGGGTAAGCAATTATTGAGAAACTTCGCTATCGACATCTGTAAGGCCCAAAACAACTGGACTATGGAAAACTTCATTGACACTGAAATTGCCAGAATCAGAAAGTTGGTTGGTCCAACTGCTGAAGTCATTGGTGCCGTTTCCGGTGGTGTCGACTCTACCGTTGGTGCCAAGATCATGAAGGAAGCTATTGGTGACAGATTCCATGCCATTTACGTTGATAACGGTGTCATGAGATTGAACGAAACCGAAAACGTTTACAAGACTTTGACTGAAGGTTTAGGTATTAACTTAACCGTTGTTGATGCCGCTGACTTGTTCTTGGGCAGATTAAAGGGTGTTACTGACCCAGAAAAGAAGAGAAAGATTATTGGAAACACCTTTATTCACGTCTTCGAAGACGAAGCTGCCAAGATTAAGCCAGCATCAGGTCAAGAAATCGAATTCTTATTGCAAGGTACTTTGTACCCTGATGTTATTGAATCTATCTCCTTCAAGGGTCCATCTCAAACCATCAAGACCCACCACAATGTTGGAGGCTTATTAGAAAACATGAAGTTGAAGTTGATTGAACCATTAAGAGAATTATTCAAGGATGAAGTTCGTCACTTAGGTGAGTTGATGGGCGTTCCACATGACTTGGTCTGGAGACATCCATTCCCAGGTCCAGGTTTAGCCATCAGAGTTTTGGGTGAAGTCACCCCAGCTCAAGTCAAGATTGCCCGTGAAGCTGATGCCATTTTCATCGCTGAAATCAAGACTGCTGGTTTATACAAGCAAATCTCTCAAGCTTTCGCTGCCTTATTACCAGTTAAGTCTGTTGGTGTTATGGGTGATCAAAGAACTTACGAACAAGTCATTGCCTTGAGAGCCATCACTACTGTTGATTTCATGACTGCTGATTGGTTCGAATTCGACCACTCCTTCTTGAAGAGAGTTGCTTCAAGAATTGTCAATGAAGTTGATGGTGTTGCTCGTGTCACTTACGATATCACTTCCAAGCCACCTGCAACTGTTGAATGGGAATAAACGAATCAAGAATAATACAAATTTATACTAGATTACGAAATTAAAATAGATAAATTATCAAATTAATACATATATATATATACATACATACCTTAGAACAAGAACATTTATAGAATAAGGACCGGAAGGGAACCCCACTCAATGTAAGTCTGAAGTAATGCGAGAATTGAAATGGTGACAGGGTACGATGCAGCATGCTTGGAGCTTGGTGTGAGACATATGGTTTCACCTCAATTCTTTAGCTGTCTCAAAACTGTTGCAACCAACATTCCTCCGTCGTGCGAAATGCTGAGAAGGAACTCTTCATTTTCCGTGTACACATCACTCAGTATGAAAGGCTTGTTAGACTCATTTCTGTATCTGTACCAGTTGTTGAACTGAAACCCCTTTTGATCTTTGTAGTCTAGTGTCTTATACAATGCCTCCTTAGCAGCCCAGCTACCGGAGATATAGCGCACACATGGTTCAAGTGACTGTTGGCTACGGAGTTGTTCAAATTCAGGCAATTCCCTTGTGGGGTGTAGCACTCGGCGAGCTAAACGGTCTGCAAACAGTGACTTAGCTCCTCCGCTTTTAGTCAAAAGGCTCTTGAAACGCGATACCTGGATGATGTCAACTCCTAGACCGATTATTGACATGGACAAAGTGTTAGTATGATGTAGAGCACGAGAATCGATCTCCGTTCATATCTCCTCTCTTTTAATCATCTCGTAGCTATTTTTTTTTTTTTTTTTTTGTTTTTCTCGGTTTTTTGATAATCGCATGCAGAGTTGACTCAACCTCGTTCAAGCCTTTTCGTGGAGAAAAAAAATAAAAAAATACACCTATAACTCTCAGGAGCAATCGATTTCTTTTTTTTTCTTTTGAATCTTAATTTGCCATCGCCCCTCCCTATCCTCCTAACTTTGTGACCGAGCAGCTCTTACGGATTCAGCCTTTCATAGTCTCGACCAACTTTACACTCACTACTATACATAATTAGATATGGCCTCTTCAATCAAAGGTCCGGTTGAGCTTCCTGCGTCCAAATATGATCTAACCACCTATTGGGGCAGAGTACAGCATTGCGCTGAAATCTCAGATCCTACCATGCTTTTGAATACATCGAAGGATATTGAGAATGCTAGAAGATTGATCTGGGATTACAAGAACGGTGTCATACCAAGTATGACCCCAGAGTTATGGAGAGCAAAGAAGGTTTTAGATTCAGCCATCCATCCTGATACTGGGGAGACTGTTATCTTACCCTTCAGAATGAGTTCATGTGTGTTGTCAAATCTTGTCGTTACTGGTGGTATGTTGACTCCAAATTTGGGTACTGCAGGGACCTTATTTTGGCAAGTTGCTAACCAATCTTTGAATGTTGCCATTAACACTGCCAATGGTAACAAGTCCCATCCTTTGTCGACGCAACAAATTGCAACCAGTTACGCCTTAGCTGTCAGTGCTTCTTGTGGTGTTGCATTGGGGTTGAATCTGATTGTTCCACGTTTGAAGCGTGTGCTGCCAGCAACCAGAACCATATTAGGTAGATTGGTTCCGTTTGCAGCCGTTGTTTCTGCTGGTGTCGTCAATGTCTTTTTGATGCGTGGGGAAGAAATCAGGAAGGGTATCACTCTCACTACCAGCGAGGGTGAAAACGTGGGCAACTCCAAGATTGCAGCATTGAATGCGGTTGGAGAAACTGCAGCCAGTAGAGTCATCAACGCTACCCCAGTTATGGTCATTCCACCTTTATTATTAGTCAAGTTACAAAGCACCAAATTTTTGAAGGGAAAGAGTAATAAGGTGAACATTTTGGCAAATCTCGGATTGATTTTCACCACTTCCCTTGTGGCATTACCATTCGCCTTGGCCGTGTTCCCACAAAGGACTGAAATGGCTGTTGAGAAATTAGAGCCAGAATATCAAAACTTGAAGAATTCAAAGGGTGAACCAATCACTACCTTGTTTTTCAACAGAGGTATCTAGATTGGCCCTTCGATAGAACCTTATACATACAATTCCATTTGATAACCATGTACATAGTGAAACTAAATAAGTATGCAATATTGAATAGCAATATATATTTACCTGGCTATGAATAACCTCCTCAAAGAGGGTTTTCAAGAATCTAAAATTTACTATTGTCGTTGAAAAAAAAAAAAAGAAAAAGCTATTAGTACACTGCTAATCATAAGCATTAGCATAATGAGGTTTTTACCAGAATTTCCACCCGGAGAGGTTATCAACTCCAAGATGATTTATAATCTCATCCCGGGTTTTGAACTCGAGAAACTTTTCGTAGTCGAAGACAAAGTCTTGCTTGCTTTCATCAATATTGTCAGCATACAAAGCTCCAACTCCCTTACCACCAAGCGAGGTTTCAAAGGTCTCAAACCCTTCCTTTTGGAATATTTCGGTAGCTTCAAGGATGGCTTCTTCTGAACAGCCATCATTAACCAAAGTGATGGCACATCCACCACCACCTGCACCAGTCAATTTCGTAGCACCGATCTTTTTCTCTTGAGTGATAATTCTAATCTTTTCTAAGGCTGGGTGAGACACACCAAGACTAACCAAGAGACCATGGTTAATGTTTACCAATTCTCTCAACTTTGCGAGTTCCTCTGAGCCAAAGAAAGGTCTGATCATGTGGTGGTATGCTTCATTTGTTAAGTGACCCATTGCATCTAAAATACAATTTGATGTTTTTGGGAATTCACTATTTACCCTGGCAACGTTTCCGACCAAATCTGCAGTCAGTCTGGGGATCTTTGTGTTTGTTAACAATAACTTTATTGCTGGGAAGTTTGGCATAGTAGTACGAACGGAGGGTTGATTAGGATTATCCATTCTTTGATACAAAACGGCACCTCCATGAGTTGCGACAGCATTATCTATTCCTGAGGGGTTCCCATGGAAACATTTTTCGCCCATCAAGGACCAACTATCTATGAAGTCAGAATCCTTTTGATGGTTATGGTGTGGTTTGCTTCCAGTCTTTTCTGACAAGCCGTAGTCTGCCTTTCTCACATGTCCACCAAGTATAGAAAGAGCTGACGCTAAACTCACAGCTGTAGAAGCAGATGAGCCCAACCCGGCACCAATCGGTAAGGTCGATCTGACACAAAATGACCTGCCCTTTACATCTTTCAGACACAATATCATGTATAAATAGAGGAAACAGTGACAGGCAGTGTAATGTAACTTTGATGGAAGATCCAGTAAGGCATCAGATATGCTGTTGATGATTTCTGGTACCAATTCGTCAGTAACATTTGGGCGGGTGTCGGTGTAGGTCACATATTTCTTGACTTCATCCCAAGGTAAGTCGTTCTTATTCCACGAATGGGAAAGGCCGATGTCAGGGAAATCTAAGGTGATGATATCTTCGTTGTCAGCGGGCTTCACAAGCAAATAGGCTCTTAAAGACAATGCTGCAGCGATTGCCGGTTTGTTGTAAACAGCAGAGTGCTCCCCGAAAATGATAACCTTCCCCGGGGCACTAACATAGAACGGGCTGGACATGGCTTTGGATTGTTATGGTAGACTTCACCAAGAAAGTAGTATCTGTGGACTCTTATAATAATTTAAACTTTTTTGGCAGAACTAAACCTCGATAAATTTTTCAGATACGCGTAGGTGGTCGTTTAGGTTGTAAAGATCGAAATGTGCATACGCTACCGAAAATGTGCGGCGGTCCAAAAAAAAGGTCTATGCATGTTCAGATTGCAAACTGTTTCCTACAGAGGCTCAGCTCTGTGCCTTATGAAGACTGTAAGTCTTTGGTACTTGTCTATTATAAAATTTATTAAGATTTATACATGTAATATTTTCCCTGCAGCATGCAAGTCGAGCTTTCCCGCTATTCATCCTCATTGAAGAAGTCTTTCAATTCTCTGATATCTTCAATGACATCCTTGAAAAAGTCCGAGTAACCACTTCCATCCAAAATTCGCTGCTCGTCTGGCGAGCTAGCTAAAACTCTTGACGAAAGAAACTTTGGATGCTTTAATAAATTGCTTAAGTTGTCCACGAACTCTTCCCTCTTACTCTTACTCTCAATTCCAGGTAACAATCCCATATCGACATAATCAATGTCAATCACATTTCTCTTGGCATTGAATGGTTTAAGATACTCATCAACATTGGCCATTTTCAACAAATTGTAGAGGTAGAAAATCTGCCTAGTTTCTGAAATTGATGCTGTTGTGATTTCGATAGAGGACAGATCCTTTGACCACCTACCAATACATGTTTCAATTTGCTTGTGGAACGACTTCAAGAACATGCAAACGACAGGCAAAATTTGTGGACCTAAATTTTTGAATGAGACCAAGATCAAAGGAAGCAACCCATTACACCAAATTGAATAGTTGGATGGTGAATTTTTCACGGACAAGGAACCTTGCAAAATTGGCAACGAAGTTGGACTTCCCGTCAATATTAAGAGCAATCCGTTATCGATGAATTCCTGTGCAATAATATTAATAGACATCAATTCTTGTATGACCATCAAACTGAGTTGTGAGAAAATCAACTCATCATTTACTTTAATCAAGCACAGTGTAGAGTACAAATTCATCAATGATTTTATAGATCCGTTTTTTTTCAAGATTGAGTTCATTTCAATAGCCAAGGAAACAGGAATATCCTTCAAGTTCACAAATTCTTTAATGATAGATAAGACAAGAGAAAGATTCTCGAATTTCTCATCCAAGTTAGTAGCAATATATTTTTTATCGGTCCTAATCAAATAAGCATCGTTTTGCAATTCAATAACTAAGCTCTTTGTTCCATTTGAAATCACGAGATCAAATAGCTTCTCAAAAACATTAAAGTTTGCGACCACTATTTCTGGCTCATTCTTAAGCATCCCGAGAGAAATACTGATGATACGGAGCAAAGTCTTGAAACCTCCATTGCTGTGGCGATCTTCGTGAGATTTTCCACTTAAGTTATTTGCAAAGTCAAATCCCCTCGATGAAATCAATTCGCAGCTAAACTTGAGAACATCAAGCACACTATCAGGAATGGGTTTATTGCTAACCTCGCCAATCGATTTCTGATTGACAGACATAGTGTATAATATGTAAAAAGACAATTCAATCCTTTCTCTGTAAACTTGATTGAATATATCAGTTGGAATGTCTACCAAGACATTGAAGAATAACAACTGAGATGCCAAAAATACCCAGTCTGAGCTCACCTTTGAACCAAACTTTTTACAGAAGGCAGTCAACAATGCTCCGTGCGACTTTACAACAGCAATCTGTGAGTTTGAGTACTGGATATTAACGTTGCAAGCCTTGACAAGCTCTTTAATTGAGGGCCAGATATCTCCAAACTCGATTGATTTTGAGAAGATCTTGTCCATAAGCTCAACATCATAAACAGTATCATCGCCAATTCTGTTTCCTCTCACCAAACTTGATGAAAACTTCGAAACATCCATATGGAATAATGTATGAAATTTCGTTTCCAATTCTTCATGTAACGACTGATTATAGCCGATGGTGTCAAATCTTTTCAAAAATTCAAACTTGAAATCTTCATTTTTGATGAAGAAATCAACAAACTTAGAATTCAACGTTTCATTTCTAGTGGTGAAGATAATCAATGACAATATTTCTGTAATCTTTGACAAGACTCTGAATTCGTAACATCTTGAAACATATTCGTCCGCCGTGTGTGCCTTAATCTCTTGAGGCTGACTAAACTTAGAAAGCAAAAGGTTAACAAATTCAACGTCGTCATTTTCATCTTTTCCTCGGAGAGTAGTCCATGAATTATAGGCCAACGAGATAGCATCCACGAGATGAAGTGAAACTGCCGTGGGATAATACTTAATGTTTTGAAAGTCCTTCTTTAGAACCGAAAGAATAGATTTAACAGGCGCATCTGTTACGTTAGCGTTTGTCTTTTCTCCATAGACGTCTCTGCCGCTAATAAATAACATGCCCAATCCTTCTTGATTAACATTGAGAACAGCACAAATTAAGTCGTAAATGCTTATTTTCATATCGTAACCATCAAAGGTATTCTCAAGATCAGATATCAAACTACTAAGTAACATTTGTGAATGGTCTTTTCCTAAGTGTGAAAGAAAGGAAGGTACGGATGACGATGATGAAGTTGCAGCAGCTGAATTAGTCAAGCTGCTCAAGAGGTTAAGCACCTCCTTTCTCAAACTTTGATGCAATGAATATATCTCAACTAATAAGGGCAACTTGTTGAGTAACCCCCTTTCAAATGAGGATAATGCTTCTTCCTTAGGGCTTATTTCTAAAAGTAACAGTGAAAACTTTAAGCTTGACTTAACCCACTTGTTAAACCAGTAACCAGACAAGTCCCTAGTTTCGTACAAAATGAAATACTGATGGTCCAGTATCAAGTCAATGACCGAAATGAGTGGGAAAGCACTTCTCGATGACACGGTCGATGAAAATGATTTCAAAATCTTAGTTGAAGAAGAGGCAAATACCTTCGTTACTTTTGCGGCAGGTTTTTCAGATTCGTCAATGGAGTAAACGTTTTCTAAAATACTTTCGAACACCTCAATAATCAAGTAGCCTATTTCCATCTTTTGGAATGGCTTGTTAAACCTAAAGTGGGAAAAGCTTTCGAATATTTGAATTAAATGGTCAACAAACTTCGATAAAAGTACTCCTTTATTTTTATCAAGTATGGTGGTGGAAGCAGTAAGACAATCATCCACTAAGGATGAGACCAACCTAACTAAGGATATGGTGAAGTCATAGTTTCCTTCGATCATCTCAACTGCACCAATTATTGTGGATGCAAATCCTTCCTTATTACCGTATGTAGACAAAAGGGCAGATTTTCCTAAGTAGGTCCAAATTTTAACGCCAATGAGCGGGACCAAGGAAGTGAGTAGATTCATGATGGAAATCAAAATTGGTACATTTCTAGAGTGTAAGTTTTGCTCAAATAATCTGAATATTATCTCAATGACGTCAGAGTCATCGATGTAGGCACTTAATGCATCCAAAACGTCCAACACTGCCACCTCTTCCTCGATGTTGTCCTTTACAACATTATTTAGTAATTGGACAAAATCAATGATGAACTCTGATCTTTCTGATTCATCTTCGTTTCCAATGTTATTCAGCTTGGCGATATTCTGTAAGATTCTACCTAAAAATGCCCATCCATTGTACTTGTACAAGAAAGCCACAAGTACTTCATCTGCATTAGCCGAAGGTAACACCTTGGCCTTTGTGTTGGAGTCCAAAAGTAAAGATAATTTCTTGCTCGAAGAAGATGTTTCATAGGGAGGATAGATGTCAATATTCTTAGTTATCTTGAGCAAGTCGGTATTTTCATCATCAATTTCGGTAATTGCATCGAATTGTTGCTTATTGAAGTTACTCATAATTGATCTCAAATTACTGAACTCATTAATAGCAAAGTTACCACTAATGGAACTCAACTTTAAGTATGGTGTTATTTGAATTGGGAATTTTGCTCGGGCTATAATTATTGCTTCGATAACAGATTGGTCTTGAAAGAAGGTCTCTATTATTGACAAAGGAGCACTCAGAAGAATGTCATGCACAGTGCTGGCAATCTTATTTGTCATGGTTATTAGTGGTATAGCAAGAATAATAACTTTCGAAAGAATAGCTGAGTATATATTGTCAAAACTGAGAAGTTCATTGATGGACGAAAGATCCTTGAAGACATCAAGTGTGGAGGATCTTTGGTTAAGGAGGTTGATTGATTTAATGAGATCATTATTACCGCTCTGGTTCTCTTCAGCTACCATTTTTCTGTACAAAATGATAGACCAGACGTATATGACAATGGAGTTTATGTTGTTTGATTGAAGTATTGTGCTGTTTACTTGTTGGAAAGTGCCCGCGTCCTTCATAAAGGATGAGTCTCCATAATTATTGTCCATATCTAAAAGCAAAATAGACACAATTGTTGAAAGAGCTTGTATGAGTTTGAACGGCTCTGTGTAGTTTATGTATGGCCCTAAGGATAACATGAAGTTATTTTGAGACATGAACTCAAACCACGTGTTGACGAGTTTAGGGGAGACTTCATTAGCAGTGCTCGATGTTGACGAGAAAATCTCAATAGCTATTTTCAAGAGCAAAGTAATGGCTAGAACAGTCTCATTATATATTACGGAATCGAACTTGTTCTCTTGTTGCAGACTCGATCTATCTTTTAAATCCACTAACAAGTTGGCCAAATCTTTCAATGTAGAGATCACTGTCTCCATGTAATTTTGGGATAAAAACAACTCCTTTCCTAGGTTTCGGATTATCAATGATTTCGACGGGTTCAATTTATTACTTAGCAATTCAATGACGATTTCCAATATTGCTCTTCTATCTCTCAAAATTCTTGAAGTGTACAACAAGATTTTTTCTTCCTCTTGGTGTCTCTCTCTGTCATCAGGCAACTTAGATTTTAATTTGCTTACTTCTAGTGGCTTTTTCTCAGGAATTCTCTTGCAGGTTTGGCTTATCGTTCTCAAGGCCTCCTTGAAGTCTAATCCTATCAAAGAGCTGATCTTGTGTGCATCAGCATTGTTGGAGGGTGAGATGCCAGTGTACAAAACGTTTCGAAGTGAGAGATCTTTCAATGGTTTATCTGCGGATTGAGACTTATCATCCGAGCCTTTGAACGGCAAAGGGTTCAATAAGACTTCTTTATTGTTTAACAAGAATTCATCCAACGATTTCAAGATGTATTCATCTTCACAGCTTCTCAAAAGAGAGAGAGCGTTCTCGAATGTCCACAACTGCGAAGGTTCGTTTGGCTTCACTGGAGTGATTGCTTTGCTTTTGAACATTGTAGCGATGTCAGAAGTAGACGAAAGCGAACGATATGTAGAGAGAACACAATTGGTAAGCTTTTGAGTCGACTACTTTTTCGATTCGGAATGAATGAGTTTGCACTTCGGTTTTGTTGTTTCACTTCGAAAATTATCGATTTGCTCTTCGTGCTCAATGTTTACTTCATTGATTCTCAAAAAAAAAAAAAAAAACCATAATAGCGCTACAATTGTACAGTCTATGCACAACTTTTTCAAGCAACTTTTGCAGCATAAAGAGGATTATTGAAATTGTACACGCTTAGTTGATCAAACAAGGATCAGTTCTTTTCCTTATACCGTCTCTTATATTATGATGAATGATCGCTCCATCTACTACTTACCTTACCAGCTGTTATACTATGTATGAGTGAACTACGCTTGAGCAACTGGGCTTTAAATGATTTCAACGATCTCGAACCGTACAAATTAAGTAGAATCAAAATAGTTCTTATCCACGCTGCTATCAAGTTTGGCATCCGCAAGATTTGCTTGTGCTGGATCAATTGTAATGTCATACTTACTGACTAATTTTGGAGTGTCTTGAACGGTAGTATTAAGAATGGTGGGAATATTGTCTCCCTTGACTTCACCGTTCACCAATCTTCTCCATGCGTTACTGCATTCCTTGATGATGGCAATCGTTTCCTCTTGGTTCTTGTACTTTCCGTTAAAGGCGAATTTGTTTTCGGGCTTGCCATCGGGTAACTTGTAGTCTTTGAACCATTGTCTAGTGGTCTCCAATAAACCTGGGCATCTGACAAATACGTCATGGATATCAAATAACTCATTAGATAACGGGTCGTTGACATCAATTGCAATAATCTTCCAGTCAAGCTCACCGTCGTCTATCAATGCCAAGGCACCTAATATCTTAACAGTTTTAATCTCTCCCAACTTGGCAACATCTGAGCCGATTTCACAGACATCGAGAGGGTCGTTGTCTCCAAACAACTGGAGGTCTTCGTCTTTTTTGGTTGCATCTTCCCACGTTTGAGGGAAGGCTCCATAATTGTGGATATACCCGTGATTGGGGAACAAATTCTTAACAAACCTGACTTTTCCCTTCTTCACATCTTGTACTATTGGGTTTCCTGGTTGTTTCGTATCAATCTCAAACTTACCATTAGTCCAACGGGGGATTTCAACAATCATGTTGGCAGTTTTCTTTTCAGCATCAAAGCCTAACGGCACATCATGAAGGTAGGATACAATTTTGTTGTTGTGGGTAGCATAATTCTTGAATTCAGTCGTAAACTTAGAACCCTGGTTCACCGACCCTATGTTCTTGATGTCAATGCTTGAGTCAGCACTGCTATAAAGGCGATTAGGTTGTAAATGTTGACTAGTTACCTTCAACCTAGAAGCTGCACCTGTAGAAGTCATAGTAAAGTATCTATTCAAGCTATGTCTAATTAAAGGATTGGTTCTAGCTATCAGCATTGAGGATTCAAAAGCAGTCGAAAGGTAGTGGTGAAAGTGATTTTTATCAAATTAAGATTACTGGAGAGAAGCACCCAGATTTCGGATTTTCTGCTTTGGGCATGAATGAGAAATGACCGAGGCAACGAAACGGTTAAAGTTTACGCTAAACTTTTATTTTTTTTTCGGCTCTGCAAGACCGTAGTACAAGGCTCGGAAGACGCTAACGATAGAAAAACAACCCAGGGTAGGTGTCTCCATTGAGCCGCTCTTGAGCTGGGACATGAAGTCGTCTTAGAGTGATACGAAATGATACATCCTCAAAGCTTCTCTGTAAGTAATGAAAAAGGCAGTCTTTTTTTTTTGACAGTATCCTCCTTTATTTACAGTGGTTGCAAATAATATTTGAAAAGTATATTAAATTCACTCATTTACAGTCTTCTTCCCTAATTACTCTATGTATACTGTCAAACAGTAAATTTAAAACTTATATGTATAATTCACCTCACATTTCAAAATCGTATTTGAATTCTTTACTCAGGTGGACCTAAGTAAATGATCTTTCCCTTTTTATCGAATCCGGAATTGGCATCGCTCGCTTGAATCACCTTGGACAATTTTTCAATCTCGATAGTAGATAATCCCATAGGGTCCTTCGGAATCCAAAGTTTGGGTAGCTGGGTTGAGACCACTGGGGCGTCATATGCGTGTTTGTCATCTGCAACTTCAGGCTCAATATTATAAGTCGCTGGAAGTAATTTCTTAGAATGTCTGAAATTCAAATAAACGTCAGGTCTAAGGAATCTGACAAATAGATTATTTAATGCAGTTGATTTTTGATCACGATCAGCCAACAACGGAACTATGGTATTTTTGGTTTCAAATGCATTCACTTCAACATCTTCATCCAAAAGTTCTTGCTTAACTCTTTCTTGTTCCACTTCATCTTCAAAAAGTTCCCTTCTTGACTCTTTATCGTGATGCCTACCTCTTCTTTTCCTATCCAAGACCTTTTCCTTGTACTCAGTCTTTCCTGTAAATGAACTTGTAGCCGAGACACCATCTAAAGGTCTCATACAGTCAATAGGAATGACTTCCAACAAGTGTTCGAATGCAGAACTCATGGTCATGTGGCAAAGTATGGTCCAGAAGAAACCAATTAATTGTATGACAATTGGGCCCCAACCTTTACCGACAATAAAAATACCCAACATACAAAGCTGGCCAAGATAAATACCAGTAAAACTTTGGAATAAGGCTCTTGGGTAATGCATACCTCTAGTGTCTGGAGATTCAACAAAACAGTATGTGATGTTATGACAAATGGCGATGTAGCACAAGAAGAAAGCGATACTGGCAAAGATCAAGATCAATGGAGAAATAATAGAGTAAGCCAAGGTGATACAGGCCAAGTTGGTGTACACTGGGAAAGTAGTCCCCCATGCCATAGTTCCCAACCCGGTATATCTTGCCCACTTCTTCCTCACAGTGTTGTCCAAGATGTATCCTAAAATATAGTACAAGAACAATGTCACAACCTGAAATAATGTACCTCCTGCAATGGACAAACCTTGCAAAATCAAGTATGAAATGAAAAAGTTGGAAGCAGTTGGGAGCTGCTCTGCAAGAATAGACATTGCCTCTGACGGTTTGTTAATGATTTGCGTGACCGTAGATGCAGCAGATGAAGAAAGTGTTGTGACCAAGAACGCATTAACAATCAAAAATCCAAAGTATGCTTTCTGTGTGAAAAGCTCAACATGTTGAACAGATGGAGCACCAGACACTTTGGCCATTCCTCTGATAAACACAGGCAAGAAAGATGTTAAAATTGTTAACAAAACGGTTGGAAGCAAACCTGTGATAACACCTCTTAATTGCTTTGGCACATCATTTATAAAGCTTAACCATGGTAGTTTCTTTGTAAGGTAGGTTATATTGGAGATAACACCTACGAATGCAACTGGAACTGCCCAAAGCAAAATCACCGCAACAATTGCTGCTATAGAGACTCCTCTTCTTACTAACTTTTCCCACCAAAAGAGTCTCATATTGGCCCAAATAATGTTCTCTGGTTCTAAACCGATACCAGTAGCAATAAGTCTCAGGGGATTGTGATGACACACAGCTTGGTATGCCAATTGAGCCAGGTATTGACTTTCAAATTCAACAAAAATAGAATTTTTCGGTCTGGAGTTGACTTTATGCTTCTTCTGTAACACTTTCACCTCAGCGTCTAATCTCTTTATTTCAGCCAAGCATGTATCTATTGTGTCCACTTTTGACGAAAATAACCCACCTAACCTCATTCTGGGTCTCTTTTCTGCTGGAACATAATCATTTATATCCTGGCTGGTTACCTTTTCAGATTCTGAGATTTCACCCTTTTTGATTCTTTCATTGTGAACCTTCACAGCCTTCTTCAACAACTTGTTTTCGGCAATCTCAAGTTTGTTTGCCCATCCTTGTCTATCCCTTACTTTCGCATCTAGCCTTCTGTTGGTTCTACTCACGTAGATCCTCTTGACACCGTTGAATAATTTGAAGAATTGCTTTTCGTCTAGCAACTCATCCGGTACACTTTGAAAGAGGACAGTTCTTGATGATAACTTCTTCGCGTACTTGGGTGATGACAAGGCAACTGCTCTCATACTGTTGAAGAAGAACAATTCTCTGTAAATCACGAAAGTAAACCCTCCGTAAAAGACCCAACTCATGAATGCATGTGCATAGTAACGTTTGCTGTCAGCCACGTTCGAGATCGAGAGAAGATCGAAGCCTGATTTGCCACGACCATTGACAATATTGATAGGCAAAAGAACAACCCAGATCAAGACACCTATCAAGAAGGTGGTGCCCAAAACTAAGAGGTATCTCAAAAAGAAATACCCATCAATCCCAGCTTGTTGGATAATAAAGGAGTGAGGCTTTGTTAACAAAATGAATATCCATCTGAACGGATCCTTGGGCAAGGGAACGGGCTTCTTCTCTTCAGGAACTAAGTCAAATGATGATTTAGGAGAGTATATACGTTTATACTTCAACCGTAATACAATGAAACAAGTCACGAAGACCGAAAATAGAATCAAGTTGGCAACCAAGGATGAAACAACCGCAGAGGTGGATGTTCCAGCTGACATGATTGACGCTATAAGTTTTCAGTTCTAGGAGTGAATCTAAGTAATCTAGTTGAAGTGTTCTAAGTGTAGTTAAGTGGAAATACGATTTGAGGAAACAAAAAAATATTTATAGTAGCTGAAACCGAAACACAGACGTCATACTGATGAGAAAAAAAAAAAAAGGAAAATAATAATAAAAATACGGCATGTACAGTTGCTGCATACACCGTTGAAGATGAGGGCAAAACCTTCTTTATATGTCAGACAGCTTAAACTAGCGAGGCTAAACAGTACCTATTGTTATTCCCCAGAGGCACTTCAGGTACTACCCGTAGCATTCACATAAGCCAACTGGCACCCCTTCGTGGACATCTGGCATTTTGCTATGTTCGAAGTAGATGACATGTAATACAACTTCTATTGAATCACGTATGAGCTCTGTGAGGAACACTTGCTTTCTGGGCTATTGTTTTGTAGACTAAGCCGTGCATATTTAGATGCAGGCTTTTGATCTGAAATGTAAATAGTTTAGAGCTCTACTTCCGAGTAATAAGAAAATTGGAAGTACACGCAGATATCTTTATCGCACCTTCTATTCGCTTATATTATCGAATGGGAAGGAATACTCGGCGATCACCAAAAAAAAATGGGTATTGACTGTTATATTTGCATTTTATGTTTCAAGTCATATGTTTGTGCTGAAAAAGACGGATAATATCCATGTCAAGTTCCTCAATCATCAAATCAGGCATTGTGGCCGAGTGGTTAAGGCGATGCACTCGAATCTTTTGAGTGATGCATTGGGATTTCCCGCGCAGGTTCGAATCCTGCTGATGTCGACATTTTTTTTTTTGCATCTGGTTTTGTGGTTAGTAAGATTGCAGATAAACTGACTATACATCATCTCGTTCCTGCTCTTTTGTTTTTGTATGACATTACTGTCTTACTCCCTTATCATATTACCCATCGAACTCTATAAACATACCAACACAAGAAATGCCTCGCATAAGATCTAGTAAGCGGTCACAAGCTCCTCCAGAAGGATTTTCAGTAATAGAGCCAACTATAAACAAACTCCTTTCCAAACTAAAAGAAGCACAATCCAAATCGATACGAACAGAAGATAAGCACAGTCTGTTGTGGAGAATCATACAAATAAATCACCAAATATCACGCTATGTGTACACATTATATTACAACAAGAAGGTAATATCAAAAGACGTATATGACTACTTATTAAAGCAGAAATATGTCGACAACAACTTGATTGCAAAATGGAAGAAATCCGGATATGAAAACTTGTGTTGCGTCCAATGCATCGTAACCAAAGACAAAAACCATGATAATGCCTGCATCTGTAGGGTACCGAAGTCTTCGTTACTCAAGAACAATCAAGATGAAAAAATAGAATGCATAACGTGTGGATGCAAAGGTTGTGCAAGCACAGATTAAGGAACCCTCGACCGTCACTGTTCAATGTTTGAATGTTTCTTCCTTACGATGGCATCAAAACTGACAATTTAGACTCAAATTATAATTTATTAATACAAAACAGTTCATAGATATACACATACAAACTAAAAAAAAAAAAATATAGTGGAAAATTAAGACAAACGAAAGGAATACCAATACCCCATCGAACCACTTATTCAGACCTTATCCCTAATATACAATAAAACTACCCAAAGCAAAAGCTTAATCCCATAATGTTGTACTTGATAATACAAACAAGAAAGCAACCCCAATGATTGCTTTATCAATCATTAATACATCTGGATCCGCAAGGGTGACAATTTCTGGTTCATGACTTCTCAGAATCTTGTTTTGTCAGACTTGATGCATTTTCTTTACCCAATTCCTCACTTGAAATCAATTCTACCTTTTTCAACTCCCCAAAGAGCTTTCTAGAGCTGGAAATCGTAGCATGTAGCCTCTTGGCGGCTGGCGATTCGAATGCTCTCGAAACTAAATCATCATCATCGTATGAGTTTAAGACGCCTTGAGCTGAAGAAACCAATGGAGAATAGTAAAAGTCGTCTATGTACGATGGAGAGTAACAAAGCTTCTTGAGGATTGATGACGTCTGAGGTGAGCGTAAGCTTCTTAATGGAGTCTTAACACTACTCTTTGGCGTCTTTGTTACATAAGTCAGATTATGAGGTTGGAGGAGATGAATATGGGAAGTTGGCAAGTGTGACTGCTGCCTTTGTTGTTGCAGCTTGGGAGTCTTTGCTGTGTGGAAAGGTGATTGGGAGGTTGATGGGCCCTGCATTGGTGATTGAGAGAGCGAAATAATTGGAAGTTGTTGCATTGAGTGGGAACTTGAAGTATTAGTAATTCCCTTGATGCTAGATGGAATGGAAGGTACACCTTGTTGGTTGATGTGGTAATGAAGATTGGCGTGCAATTGGCTAATCGGGTGGTGGTTCTCAATGGAAACAGGTATACTCTTGTAAATATTATTTACTGGAGTTAATGGTTCCAACAATGGCCCCGTTTCACTTGGTCTGATTGGTGAAAGTTCAAGATTTGAGTTGCAGCTAAAAGATGAGGTGTACGTTAAATTCTTTCCCGCCAACAAAGGCTTGTTAGGAGACTCGTTGAGAAGGAAGTTTGGTGTGCTACCACCAATGGCTCCGACACTAGCATGATCGACATCGTTGTCGTTCTTACCTTGAAGTCTGACGGCGTTGTGACTATTATGGATACTTCCAGTTGACGATTGTCCACTACTGTGACCATGGCTGCTGCCTTCATGCTGATTCATATCGTTCCATTGTAAGAATGGAGCCCCCAAGTTAGAGAGCGATCCAAGATTTCCGTCATTAGGGGTTAACTTCATTCTCTTGATTTGACGTTTTGGCTCAGTGTACGCAAGTGATCCATTAACATGGATGTCCTCGGCCGTCACTTCAGCATCTCCATCATTTTCCTCATCGTCATCGTTCTCAGCACTGTGTGCATTTTTAGAGTTGTGATATTCTGCGACTCTTTCGAAGGATCTCTTTGACGAGCTGCTAAATGAATTTTCATCGTCAACATCATGAGAAATATTTGGTGATGAAGGAAGGGAATTGATAGAGGCTTTTGTGCCGCTTACACTTGTAGCAGCCTTATTATTCGCAGGCTTGTTGGAGATTTGGTCAATGATCTCTTGGTACAGTTGTTTCTTACTACTTCTTGATTTCAAGAATTGCTCTTCACAACCTTCCTGAATGAACCAGAAATGTCCCTTTCCATCCTTTGATTTTTCACCCTTGTGGAATGCCTTGTTGAGTGATAAATTATGACGGATAGAATTTTGCCAACCTACTTCTCCACTCTTATAATACTTGAAAGTGTCTGAGATCCATTGATAAATTTGCGATAAAGTCAATTTCTTATCTGGATTACTCAAGATGGACATTCCAATAAGGGTAGCATATGAGTATGGGGGCTTATCATTAGAGTCAAGGTCGAAGGGAGACTCCTTCATCTCCTTTCTTGACTTTTTCGTCTTCTTCTTTGGGGCAGGTGCTTGTTGCTGTTGCTCTTGTGGTGGGTGTTGTTGGTGTTGCTGCTGTTGAGGAAGATGGCTCTGCTGGTGCAGGTGGCTACTCATCGAAATAGTGGAGTTGTGGCTTGACTCGGAGTCAAATGATGGCTTTGGTGGTGGAGCGATTTCCAACGGGTTGTAGTGCAATTGCAGATTTGGTTGCTGTATGGAAGTAGTGGAAGGTGGTACCATCAAGTTGGAAGAGGCATACATATTAGGTTGGTGGAACATGCCTAAGTTTTGCTGCTGGTATTGAGACTGTGGTTGCTGATACTGCACGTGGTGTAATTGGCTTGGCTGGTGGTGTCTCTGCTGTTGTGGAGACAGGAAGGCTGGGGACAACAATAAGTTACTAGACAACATTGTGGTGGAGCCGAGATCCATATTATTCTTCGTGATGGGGGTTTCGATTGATAATCTTTTCTTTCTGAAGTGAGTTGTGGTTTCAGGTGGCGTGGTTATGGCTGAGTTTTGAATATAGGACTTGGAGGTTGGAGTTTCTGTAATTTGGTTGTACGTGTTGGAGTACTCCTGGAGAGGAACTCTCTGTAACGACATTGTGATTGATTGAAGTAGGGAATAGTGGAATGATGTATGTGATCTTTTTTTTTTTCTTTCTTTCTTTTACCCCTTGATGTCTGTCGTTCTAATTTTCTTCTTTTTTTTCTTCCTTTGGTAGTCTTCTGTTTCTTTAATTATGGCGTTTAATCTGAGATGTGGGTATTGGGATATATCGTATGAGTTTACAAAATAGTGTATGTGTCTCCGTCTTTCGTTCGTCCGTCCTTCTGCTTTGTTGTTAACTTTATTAAAGAGTTAAAGCTTAAGTGGGAGTAAAGAGAAGATATACTAAATTTTTAGATTTACGCGTGCAAAAGCAAGAGAAGAGTATACGCGTAATTGAAATATAGAGGAGAAAAAAAAAAAAAAAAAAGAGGAGGAGGATGAATTGAAACAATCACCCACAGTAAAATAGTAGCTTAAAGTGAATGCATCATGTAAAGTTTCTGCAGTGGGTAACTCGTTATCCCGTTAAGGGATAGGTAAACAAACACGAAACGCGAATTTACGCGTTTCGTGATTTGCATGTCGCTCATTTTTTTCCTGCCATTTTTTCTTTGCGTTCTATTGTAGTTGTTCTACGCTGCATCCATTGATACTAATCGTTGTTCGGGAGAGAAGCCCGATGGCTGAGGCAAGGCTCGAGGATATGACAATTATCCTAGGGGAGGGGAGAATTTCAATAATCGCATGCCATTTTTAGTTTCCTCTTCGTATATGATTTTTAAGTAGTGATATGTTTAACACTAGCGGCAGTGTTACAGGAAAAATCACACTCTCCATGGCGGCGAGTACTAAATCGTGGGGGGATACGCAGGAAAGTACAGCCCTACCAGCGACAAAATTGCGGCCATGCAGTGGGCCTCCAAGTATGTACTAGATTAAGTTTGCAATGAAGTACTTGATGTAAAATATTTTTCGGTCTATGAAGTACAGAAGGTTTGCAGGTATTGTTTTCGATTAAAAAGGTTAAACGCTTGCGATATGAAATTTGCGCCAAAAAATAATGACAGGCACCCCATAATCTTTGGCGTAAATTGCCTGAATCAGCCTTACGTGACTGCAAAAACAGGTAAATTGAAAGCAATCGGAAATCCCTTAAAATCAGTTTAAGTATTATAAATGTTCTAAATAAAAAAAATATCTATATTGCGCTAGATATACGAAAACTAGTAGAAACCTTATCAAAATTGTTTAGCACAGGTGCAAGATCAAAAACCTTAATACACACAAGCGTTAGTATCGAGCCAAGGTAGACACCGCACCTCCTTACCAAGATCCTTCTTCTCACGTAAGATTGAGACAATTACAGTTTTCTCCACCAAAAATCTCTTAAGAAATCCGAAATGGCACCCCCTGAATTTGTAATGGCCTCCAATCTCTGCTCCCAATATTTCTTCGTTCACACCGATTAGCGCTTAGATTGGAAAATTGAATGCTAACGAGCACGTGACCTTATATGGAAAACCTCAAATTTACGAAATTGAAAACCGAAAATTAATCGAAAAACTTCACCTGGTGGAGATTTAGGGATTGTCGCCACCACAGCGAACAGAATACACAGTAAAAAGGCTTTCTTTTTTCTGGCTGCTTGGTCCCACTAACTTGAGCTATTCACATACATCGGGAAACTCGAGATGGATTCCACCGTACGATCCTTAATACGTTTCGTTGCCAGAGGGTTCTACTCCCAACCATACGTGCTCATCCTCGATGCCTTACTACTTCATTCTGTCCTTTCAGAGGAAGATTTGATCCTGCTTCTAGGAATACATCGTAAGGAATTGAGATCGTACTGCTTTAAACTTGTAGAAGATAGATTGTTGGTTTCGCATGTCCAACAAGAAGAAAATGCACAGCTTCGTCTTACAAGGAGAACTTATTACTATATTCATATCACAGAGGCGATTGACTCCATAAAGTGGAAGGTTCACTCCATTGTTAGTGTGATCAAAGATGAAATGTCAAAGTATGGTAACCCGCAAGGCTATGTGTGCCCAAGATGTGGTAAAAAGGTGTCGCAGCTTGATGCTATTTCACTTTTGCTGGATGACAAAACAAATTTTGTGTGTGACAATTGTGGGGGAATATTGATCGAAGATGACTCGAGTCAACAAGCATCTATCCGTCAAGCCAAACTAGAAAAATTGATGGCACAAGTGGATCCAATCATTACCTACTTGAAGAAGATTGACGATAGTTACATTGAGGATAACTCCTTTGAATCCTCGTTGGAGAAGGCCATTCCTGCTCAAACATCCACCCAAGCATCTTACTCTTCCAATCCTACCAGAAGATCGAATGTCAGGTATGCACAAGCATCAAATTCGTCCAAGTCGCAAGCTACCTTGCACGTTTCCATTACTGCCAATGACGAGAATTATGAAAGAGAGCAACAAGAAAAGGAATACAGAAGACAAAAGTTGGAACAAAATGCATTACCATCATGGCATTCTGAGAGTACTGTTGGCAAGACAGGATTGGGCAGGTTGGATGATGAAAATACCGACGAAAATCTGGGTACAATTAAGATGGAAGGTGAGGAAGAAGACGGAACAGAGGTGAAGAAAGAAGACATCAAAATGGAAGGCGCAGATGATAGTAGCCAACCTTCCAACATTCAAGTTAAGAGTGAAAATGGTGCAGAAACTGCTAACCGTGACCTAAACGCGGGCGAGAGTGCCTCTATCACAAATACGGCCACACCTGAACCTGCTGAACCTCCAAAGTCCGATAAGGAAATGGAGGCTCAAGATGCCTTGACAGCATACTATGCTCAATTAGCAGAAAGAGAAGCAGAAGATGACGATGATGATGACGACGATGACGAAGACGACTTTGACGACTTTGAAGACATATGAGCTCACTCGAGGTTTGAGTGCAAATGAAATCTTCTCAGTCCATTAAAAAAATAAAATAAACACAATGCATATACTAAACATATTCACACTCAAACACGCAGTAGCAGTGAGCATGCAACTGTAGCGTGACCACTCTGTAGCTTTAAATATGACGATTTTTTGTTAGGATTTCTCATAATGTTGCAATTTCTCATACACAGTTTTTTTTTCTTGGTTACAATGGCTTCATCTTGACTCACTAAATAATTTTCATCTCTCCGCAAAAAAATTTCGCATCTCATTTTCAAGCGATATCGGGACTTGAAAAATTCATCCTCGACTTTCAGTTCACTTTACGGGCTAAGTGCTACTAATAACTGCCACAACATTTGTACATAACATAATGAGTGAGAAAAAGGTATGATATCGAAGCTTGATATTGGCACTGCTCCTTCCAGCAATTCTGAAAAGTGTCTGTGTTATTTTCCATTTTTAATGTTCCTTACTAACTGTATTGCTTTTAGAAAGTTGATCCATTGAAATCATTCATCGCAGGTGGTACTGCGGGTGCAATTGAAGGTGCCATAACCTACCCCTTCGAATTTGCCAAGACCAGATTACAGCTTGTCGACAAGTCCTCCACAGCATCCAGAAACCCATTGGTATTAATATATAATGTCTCTAAGACGCAAGGTATAGGGTCCCTTTATGTCGGGTGCCCTGCTTTTATTGTCGGTAACACTGTCAAGGCATCGGTAAGATTCCTTGGGTTCGATTACATCAAGTCCTTACTTGCCGACAAGAACGGAAAGTTGTCTGGTCCCAGCGGTGTAGTTGCTGGTTTGGGAGCCGGTTTGTTGGAATCTGTGATAGCAGTTACTCCGTTTGAGGCTATCAAAACCGCATTGATTGACGACAAGCAAACTGCAAAGCCTAAATACCAAAATGGTTTAGTAGCGGGTACTGTCAAATTATGCAGAGATATGGGATTCAGGGGAATATATGCCGGTGTAGTTCCTGTTTCCTTGAGACAAGCCTCCAACCAAGCAGTCAGATTGGGCTCTTACAATGCCATCAAGACAATGATACAGCAAGCCAGTGGTACCAAGCCTAACGAACCCTTGTCATCAGCTGCTACTTTCGCTGTTGGTTCATTTGCTGGTATTATCACTGTCTACTCCACCATGCCTATTGACACTGTCAAGACCAGAATGCAAGCGTTAGGTGCAAACAAGTTGTACTCTTCTACCTTGAACTGTTTCGTTAAGATTTTCAAAGAAGAAGGTTTGTTGACTTTCTGGAAGGGTGCCACACCACGTCTTGGTAGATTGGTTTTGAGTGGTGGTATTGTATTCACCATTTACGAAAAGATGTTGGTGATAATGGGTTAGGGAAACTGATACCATGTATCATAAAGTAATATCATCAGATTAAATAAACTACAATAAAACAAAAGTACTAATGAATGCTGAAATAAACAGTCCATTTGAATTCAAGATCTCTGTGTAGTGTAGTGCAGTGCATTTTACTTAATATTTATAATTTTTGAATTACTATATTTATTTGTAACTGTGTATACACACACATATATATATATATATATATATATATATATATATATATAAGTAATTATATGCTTTGCGTTCCTGAAATATTTACTTTAATTCGGAAGTAGTTTCTGTAGATGTGATTGAAAAAAATATTAGACTTCTACCCCGTCGTCTTCATCATCCAGAATACGGTGAAGACGATGGTCACTATCTTCACTGTCGTTATGAGGTCCCCCTTCTATTTCACCATCAGCATTACTTGTCAAAGTGTGTGTTTCAACAAACTGACCACCAGGAGGCGACAAAATTACCCTCTCAATTTGTTTCACTCTCCAGTAGTCAACTAATGCTTTTAATATCAAAAATAATCCAAATGCAATCACTCCATAGGCAAAATATGGAGTTTTGTTTTCGTACAAGTCACTTGCCTCTTCAGCATGCTGCTGAAACAATCCTGAGTTGTATTGATCGATCTTGCCTCCTTTCGAAATCGAGGTGCCCTTGTCCACATCGAAGAGATTAGCATCATCAGGTTCGATTCTATCTGGTAAACTGTTTGCGTGACCATAATTGTTAGGGATCATTGAATAGGCATAGATGATAAAGGTGATACCCAATCCTGCCCTTGAACCTTGCTTTGCGGCATGCGATGTATGCAATAAATAACACAATATAAACCCGACGAATTGAAATGCCACGGAAACTAATGCATTCCAAATGAAGTTGGCAACGTTGCCCACGGGTAAACCTTCCACGAAGACTTCGTCCTCATACATGGGTGATATGACAGTGGATTCCCAGTACTCAGGAGTGGCGTCTGCCGCTGCTTCATCATAAGTGGGTGGATGGGTTTCCACTTCAAGACGATTTGACTCCGTATCCGGCTTCGCCATCAAGTTTCTGAAAACCCCGTCAGTTCCTTGCCCCACGAAATTACCAGGTAAGTTTGCCTGCATTCTACCGGTGGTGAGACCATTGTTTATTCTTTCATATGTTTGTTTGACTGGGACGATGCTGTGTATCACTTTCCAGATACGTTGCTTTGTTGTGAGTCTTCCTCTAGGAAGTTGGCTTTCCAAGTCATGATTTGGAGATGTTGACGATGGCGAATTCGCGTTATGTTGATTGGCGGCGGAGGTGGATGATGATGCCAAGTTGTCCACATAGTGACCTGAGCTTGAACCCTCTGTGATTGCGTTATGGATGTTTCTATCTATTTCGGAAGCAGCACCGCCTCTGCTGTGCTCACTCTCTCTATTTTGTTGATCTTCGGTTATAAATAAAAGCCTGTCATCTGGAGACGACGCATCTTCAAATTCATCATTGTCGTCATCTTCGTCTACTCCGCCCTCCTCAAGTTTATGTGATACGCCACGCGAAGTGTCTGCGTTGTGAATAGAGTCTGGCTCGGGTGTGTCAAACGACTTCAAAAGCTGATCGTTTTCCTCCTTGGTAATCAGAAAGTCGGTAAACTCAGTGTCGCTTTCGGATGTCCGCATACTTGTGTTCTTTACAATATTGGATGCTGGAAGGCAAACTGCTTCACTATGATTGAATTTAGGACGTTCCGCCAGTATTAGGAGTTGATGTTACGGATCACGTCTCGTGCAAGACTTGGTGACTCTCTTATTAGGTGTCTTTAAATTCCAGAAGTCTAACTTCTTTTTTTTTTCTTTTCCTCGTGATCACTTGTTATACGTGGAAACGCTGGAACGCCAAAATAGTTGATATTCCTGACCGGAAGAGCTGATATATGGTCTTCAAATAGGATGAGGAACTTGTGTCCGTGATCGAGTAAGTATTTTCTTTGAGCAACAGTTACTATGGTGGCCAAGCTTTTTCCTGCTAAAGAAGTTGTACGTTTCTTTTCAATTTTCTTATGCTCTGGCACCCTAACAAAGCCCCCAGATTAGGGGCGCATTTTTTCTACTATGGTTATGCTTACCGTATTTTTGCTTTTTGTAAATATCACTGTACGTGTATGCAGGTCCCGCCTAATTCTCCATTTCTCATTCCCGCTTACTGCACACACGAGCAATAAAAATAAGAGTTCATCTACACTATTATTAGCTTTTCGAGCATTATTTGTTATTACTGTTATACAATACATCATTATGTAAAGACTTTTAAATCAACATCAATTGTATATGGGTGAAGGGTTAGCATTCTTGTGTTTTTACTTGTTTTATTTCTTATTTTTTTTTTTTAATTTTTTTTTTTGCATTCGTGTTTACCCATGTTTTTTAATTCCTTTAATCTTCTAACAATCTACTCCTCTCGTTAGCAGCGGTTGCATTTCTTGCATTCCTTTTGTTGTTCTTCCTGATTTCGGCCCACACTCTCAATAACTTGAACCTAAATGCGATTGAGTACTCGAGAATCCAAAGAGGTAAGTAGCTATGTGCTACTTGACTCAAGTATGCCCTCGAGCCTTCAAAGATGTTGAAGCCTGGGCTGAACCAGGGGTTAAGTATTTTGTCTAGTGTTTCTTCTGCGAATTCCTTGGATGAAATCCCGATGTGGTCTGAATGCGCAAGGGATTTAAAACTGTCGTAAATTCCATCGACAGCATAATATTGACCCCGTACGCAATCCGTGCTTATTCCGCTGTAATTTACATCGTTTCTAACGATACCTGCAATGACACTGTGAACCCTGACTCCGAATGGCCTCAATTCGTTACGCAACACCAATGCGTATTGGTCAATTGCAGCCTTAGATGATCCGTATGCACCGAGCCACGGAATTGGAGACTTTCCTGTGGCTGATGAGCTAAATACAACGATTCCTTTTGCCTGAATAATCAAATTGCTCAAATACTTTGTCACCAAAATATTACCTAGAACATTAACTTTGAAAATCTGCTCAAGATCCCCGTCGGGGATCTCGATAGCTGGTCCACCATGAACAACTCCCTCGTTATTATAAAGTAAATGGAGGCCCCCAGTCTTACTTAAAATTGGCTCCAAATGCACTGCAAGCTCTTGAATTTCCTTGACCTTACTTACATCACATGACAAAACTTTAATCCCGTACACATCTTGCAACTCTTTCGTCTCCCAGATATATCTGGCATCGCAGGATCCGTAAACTGTGAACCCACGTTTTCTCAATGAAATTGCCAAATTCTTACCGATCTCCGAAGATACTCCACTAACAAAGGCATTTCTTTTAATTTTTTTGGAGAACATTTGTACTATGATACTGGATAAATGTAGTGTGACAAGATAAGAATATCGACAAACAATCTTTTCTCGAACAGAATCTTACAAAAGAACTCTACAATCCTGAAATTCGTCTCACTGCACGGCAATGCTTGGTATTTATATCTAATTACATTTAAATCATTTCTATCAAGTATACATACATATACCCCTTTTTGGTTTGGAATCTTAATGGTAAACCCTTTTTTTCTCCCTATTATAAAATTTTGTTGGCCAAATGTACGCGGGGTTCATGTGATAGGAAAAAAACTGTGAAATTGAAAAAAAAAAGGTAACATTGTCACAAGCAATTTAAGGTTTCGAATTCTAATCTCGACCTTATTTGAGTTTGATACTAACAACGAATTTGCCATTGACAGTATCATGGTTGAAGGTGACCCTATTGTTTCTCTTTTCCACCACCGGTGGTTTGTAATCGGGGTTCTTGATCAGTGATCTTTGAACTGCAACTTCGTTGTATCCGTATACGTCAGGTACACCGAGGTCAACACCACCAGGCAACATCGAGGATGGTGCAGGAGTTCTGAATGTCTTTGGGTGGTCTGATAAGTCCGGCAAAGCAGAACCTCCTCCTCTACCACTGCCATGCAATGCAGCAGCTCTACGAGAGGAAAGACCTGCTCTTCCACTACCGGTTCCACCGCCTGCTCCAGATCCCCCGTTGAGAAGAGTGGATCCATCCTTACCAATCGTGGTATTGTCGTCTGTGTTATTGTGTCTCCTCTTTCTTCTTGCTTCTCTTTCCATTTCCTTGTCCAATCTATCCAATTCCAATTGAGTCAACTTGATTAAAGTAGGAGTGTTGTCAGCAATCGATGCTGGATTCCTCAATATGGAATAGAATTCGTCACTCATGTTGCTGCCGCCTTGGAAGTTTCTGCCCATGAAGCTGTTTGAGGATATTCTTAACTGCGGTAAAATATGGCTTCTAATCTCATCTTCATGCACAATAGATCCATCAAAACTATATCCTATCAAATACAATGCCTTGTGGAACAATTGTATTTGTTCTCTGATACTGTGAGCAATAGCAGTCGTGAATTCACCAGGAAGTTTCAATTCATCACTCAACACCATAGCAAATTCTTCAGGGTCATTTTCTTCAAAGTTGAGAATATCCCATTCAAATTGATCAACAAATTGAGTGTTGTTGATAGTTATATCAATCTTTATTGGTACTCGTAATTCACCCATAGTGGCTTGTGGCTTCTTCTTGTAGTCTCTGATCTGATCTTTGATTGAACTCAAAATGTTTTCGAAACTTTGAGCAGGTATGAATTTGTAGTCGTCAATCAAATTGGCAACAAATTTGTCCAACGAAAGACACTTTTCATTCAAATTCCATAAGAAGGTGTCTCTCAATTTGAATCTGTCTCTTTCGTTATCGAATTCCAATCTGATGGGGATTAATTCAATAGGCGCAGACTCCAATTCCTTCAACTTTTCATTCATTTGTAAATCAGTAATCAAATTCTCAGCCGCAACTATGTTTCTGAATTGAGGCGACGAATGCTTATCCAATTCATTAGGAAGTATCACTCTGGTGAATGTATTGCTTATACCATTTCCATATCCCTGATAGCCTTCTCCCCAAATACTGTTGCTAAATTGACCTTTGTGACTTAATGCAATGGCATTCATTCTCAATTGCTTGATGTCTGTATAGGATTTTATGTCTCTAAGTAACCCATCAAGTAGCTTCTTGTTACTGTTCAATTGCCTTTGCATTTTACTCATAAACTTGGCGTCTTTCTTGATTATTGATTCATAAACTTGAACATCTGTGGGCACTGTTTTTCCTTCTTTCTTCAATTTATCCGACCATTCGGTAAGCGCAGATAACTCTTTCTTTGGAATTGGTTCATTGAAAGAAGAAGACGTGACTTGCGTAGTGGTAAGACTTTGGGCAGTGTGAATTGGACCATGAACAGGTATTGGGCCACCAGCGTTGGGGCCGCTCACCTGTCCAGGTGGGCCTTGTGTTCCATATGGAGCTTGCTGCATAGTTACTTGACCTTGTGCTGGAATACCTTGAGGCGGGATACCTTGTCTAGAGTCCTGTGGTCTCATATTAGCTGGAACTTGTCCCGGACGGCCATGCTGAGAGGGGTCTACGCCCGGTGGATACTGTTGGTTAGGAGGACCTCTTACACCTGGTTGTTGAGGTATTTGGTGTGGAGCATGTTGAGATTGTTGGGATTGTTGGAATTGTTGCGGGATCTGTCCTTGCTGCGCCGTATTCCCATTCTTGTTCTGAAGGTTCATTTGCTGATATTGAATGTGCGCCTGTTGCTGTAAATGAGGAGGGATTTGCTGCTGAGGTGGAATCTGTTGTTGTTGCAGTTGTTGTGGCGGAAGTCTTTGGCGCTGTTGCTGTTGCTGTTGTTGCAGCAATTGGTGCTGTGGTATTTGACCGCCAATTATTCCTTCTCTCTGCTGATGTATCTGCCCTTGTCCTTGTTGTCTTGGATTATAGTTTTGATTAGCTCCTTGAGCAAGTTGCTGCTGTTGTTGTTGCTGCTGCTGCTGATAAAGCTGTTGCTGGTGACTCCCATTCTCTCCCTGAATAGGACCGCTTTGTTGAGAATTCATTTGTTGCTGACGAAGTTGCTGCATTCTTTGCTGTTGTTGGATTTGCTGTTGTAACTGTATTTGTTGAGGGTTCATCTGTTGTTGAGGCTGCTGTTGCTGGGGCTGCTGGTGGCCACCTATTGGGCCGGCACCCATATTCATTTGCTGCTGCTGCTGTTGTTGCTGCTGTTGCTGCTGTCTTTGAAGATAGTTCCTCATGATGGTTTGAAACTGAGGCTGTTGTCTTAAATGCTGAAGCTGTTGTGGAGTCAAGTTCGCAAACTGAGGAGGTAACATAGGGAACAGATTCCCACCTTGTGGCTGCCCTTGAGGCTGTTGTTGTTGCTGAGGTTGTTGCATCAGATTATGCATTTGTTGCTGTGGCTGACCTTGATACATTTGGTCGCCGTTTCCTGGTAGGTTGTTAAAATCCATCTGGCTTAAGTGAGAGTTGAACTTATTATCTGTATGTATTAACAATCTCAATTTTCCTCTTGAATTTTTGTTTTGGATTTCGAAAAATGCGTTTGTGTAATTTCATGTGCTTATTTGAATGAAAAAGCTGGCGTTCCTGTATTTGGCCAGCTTGGACTGCAGGTGCGCAAATGGCTGCAAAAAAACAAACATAAAAAATCCTACAGAGGGAACGAGTTAACATTTGGTTTTCTTGTTTATTAGTATGTACCTAGTATAAAGTATATCCCTTTTATCTACTTGTATATTAAAAGATTATACTTCTTCCAATTTTGTATCCCTCAAATAATTCATTTCATAAAATCAAAGATACTGCCCATGTCAACATAACGACGTCCACAATCATTCAAGTACTTTTGTACTACTCCTTGACAACCACCAAACAAATCTCTGTTCTGTTCTGCTAATGCTTCGACCTGTCCTGTGACGATCTTAGCTGGCTGCTCTTTCGATTTGTTGTCAAGGACATCATAAATTGGTCTTAATTGATTTTTCTTAGCCTTGTCAACATCAAAAATAGCTTGGAAATACAACAATTGATTGTAAAGGGCTTTGTCACTATACTTGTATCTCATGATACCCTTGCAGCCAAAGGCTTTGCCCGAGCTTCCAATACATCTCTTACCATATACAGAGATCTGTCTTGTTGAAATACCACAGGAAGAGTCGTCACACATTACCCACCCGGCATAGTATAACGCTATATGGTTTCTGATAGCGAATTCAAGTTGAGAGTTGATTCTCAAAATGGGGAAATTATAACCACATTTTGCGCAGTTGATTCCAGAGAATGAAATCTTGTACTCATTAGAGCCCAAAATACCCCCAAATCTGAATTTGGCTCCGCAAGTACATTGGAGTACCAAATAGCTGCATTGTCTGAATCTTTCACTATCACTGATGTTCGACTCTAACGGTAAGATCTCGCCGTTGTTGCCCTCCATATTTGTTCTACTTAATCTCATGGCATACTTTCGTGAGTCCATACCTAAAGAGCATGCAATTCTCATCATATCCACACCTTCAATTCTTTCAACCAATCTTTCAACTGGAGCATAAATTTGCTTTTCCAAGTAATAAGTTGGGTCAGGTTTCAAAAGTGACTTCTTAGAGAGGACTTCTTGGATTGCTCTGGCACGATCAGCTGGAGAAGAGGATGCAGATTTCGAATCATCACCATCTTCATCACCCTCTATTGGAGCTGTGATCACATACGTAATAACACTTCCAGCTTTAATAACCTTTCCTTGTTCTCTTAATCTCAATGCCACTCTGACGGGAGGCATGGTCTTTCCATTTGGATAGTTGTTGGGATCCTTTGATAAACGTGTGTTTATTTTGAAGTTATCAATTGGAATACCATTATCCTTTATTTTCTTTGTCATGTCTTCTAAGTAGTCGTATACTTCACTTAAAGCTTGTTCAGGGTCAGTATCTGATAAAATCTTCTGCAAAACATATGTAGAGATTTCCTTGGAAAGTTGACAATATTCACGTCTTCTCATATCTAAACCCTTCACTTCTAAGACTGTCTGCTCTTCACCTGTCTTCTTATTTATCGTCACAGTCAATGCTGCATATTTCTTCTTAGCATGTAACAACAATCTCTTGAACACGTTATCAATATCAATCTCCAAAAGTTTATACCTTTCGTTAACTTGAAGTTTGAACTCGTTACCTATTTTGACAGCCTCTTGATAGTTGGAAACACCAGTATCGATCATTACGGAATCTGTATCACCATACACGACTCTCAACCCTATAGATTCTGCCAATTGCCTTGTATCCATCAAGATTTCTCTACCTTTATTCGTAACCATCATGGCTAATGGTTTGGCGTAGAATCTGGAATTAACATATCCCAAACAACCGTACATCGAGTTTGCAGTTAATTTCAAAGCTTGTTGCTTAATATCAAATTGAACTCTTTCCATTGGAGTATTCTTAGGATCTTTCAATAACTTTTTAACCTCCCTACGACGAGAAACAAGGGTATTTAATAAACGAGGTAATACACCTTGACTGGAATCAGTATCAGGCAACATAGGCATGTCCCTATCTTCGTCGTGCGTTACGTTAAACTGGTCCCTATCAACTGTGGTGAAACAAATATTAAACTCTTGGATGATGGATGGATACAAAGAATTGAAATCCATAACAAGAATGTAGTTCTTGTGCAACCCCTTTTCAGGCTCAAAAACTAAACCACCTTGAAACTTTGGTTTTTTGTTCGAAGTTGCGGTAGTAGCATCTTCCTCACTAGCTTCCAATTTGGCTTGTTGTTGATGGTTAGCAGATTTGTGGTATTTATCCTCCTTGTCAGGAACAATATAGTTTTGCTTCTTGAATTCGTGGAGTAAAATGTATTCGTTTCTACCTGCTCTTGTACCGCTAAGAGTGTGAGACCAGGCATTTCCTGCAAGATTGGTTAACTGTTTAGAAAGAGACAAAATCTGGATTTCAAACGCAATCTTAGCCGTTATCTTTACGTTACTATCATTTTCTAAAAGTGCTAGCAAAAGAAAATTTGCATCCTCGCCATATCTAGGGTTTTGGAAGTTAATTTCCAATGGAGCTTGCTTCTGGTGGCAGACAACTTCGTACATTTCAGGTAAATCCCATGATTGGCACTTTGGAGTCAATGATTGACCCATTTCGTTTGCAATGTCACAGAGCAATCTACCTTGGAAAATCTCCCTTATTTGTAAGTTATTATTAAATCCACCATTTGATCCTCCACTCGATCTACCGAATCTATCGGGCCAGGCTTTTCTATTTCTACGGCCAAAAGTTGACCAAGTCGTGACCTTTAAGTCATACATTCTGTGGACCAAAACATCCAAGGAGATGTTTTCTAATCTATGGCCAACGAAAACATCTGGATCCAAGTTCTTGACTAGAGCAGCCAAACAATTCAAAAGAGCCTTTTCATTTGGCATTATTCTTAACGATAACTTCTCCTTTTGAGCTAGTTGTGCTAATCCTGGTGGTAAGTTGACAGATCCAACTGGTCTGACCAATGTTATTTCTTCGTCCGGTTTCAAGTTTTCATCGATTGGAGAATCTTGGGGTAAGTTTCTATACGTAGAAAGTGATACAGAAACAACTTCTTGTTTGTTGTTTTTGGCTCCCATGATTGCTTGAACAGAAATTGATGTTACATTTAATGGAGGGGGGGTGATTTTGGTGTTTGTAATTGGTTTGACGCAACTTGGTGTGGGTACAGATACTTCAACTTGACAATGAGAAGTGTTGACAATTGAATTGAAGTCACCCTTGCTGATCTCTAACCAGCATGGACCCATTATATTTCTTTGAGTGACAAAGTTTTCAAATATGTTCGAATTGGCTCCAAATACGTGACTAAAGGTTTCTCCATCCACATCACTCGGTAAGGTGAACTTCGAGTTCTTTGGTGTTTTATAAGGCAATAATACTTTCAAGTATTCTGCTTCCTTTGGAATTCCAGGAATTTCAAAGGCGTATTTCATTAATTCGGGCTTGGCTCTAATATTAGATAACTGATAAGTGTCCAAAAGCAAAGGGATAACTTCTTCGTGTATATCTTGAACTGAAATTTCGTCATCGGTTTCCTTTCCATCAACAGTTCTGAACTTTCTGGGTAAGAAGTACAATTCACGATACAAGCCATTAATTTGCACAACCCCTGAAACCAATTTACCTTCTCGAGTTTGGATCTTACCGAACAAGAGCAATGTATTGTCGACCTCACAATAATCCAACCAGAACATTTTAATGGCACTGTCGTCAGACGCTTTGTCAATCACAGCATCCTCTTCAAGTTTTTCGGTGAAACTAACCTCGGCATGTGCTGTTGTTCTTATTGGCGAAGACGATGGAATATTCGTACTTTTCACGGATGAAAAGTTGGTTTTCTTATTCATGTTTGTAGCGGAACTTCTTGGTCTTCTGGTGACAATAATGTCATCGTCTGAGGATTCATCATCATCTTCATCATCATCGTTAGGTATGTCTCGCTTCGTGCTATCGTTAGCATTATCTTTACTTTCAGCTAAGTCGACTTCCTTGATATTCTCCTTGTCGCTATTATTATCTTCTGTTTCTGATTTCAACTTGGATTTGATTGGAGACGATGGTTGTTCGGCATCGTGAAAGTCGTCAGCATCGAAATCTTGTGAAATATCCTGGTCAAAATCAGAATTTCCAATTGTTTTCTCTTTCTTGATTGAAGACGAGAAATTAAAGTTGTTTGTCCTTAGAGATTTCTTTTCTTTCTTTGGAGCTTGTTTTCCATTTCCTCCAAAGGTCTTGGAAGCGTCTGTCTTTTGCTTTCTAGCCAGTGGAGCTGATGATTCGAAAAAGTCTTCCAATATATCATCAACGTTGGCATTTGCTTTTGTCTTTGTGGCCGCTGAATGTTCAATATTGAAACCAACAGGTTTGAAAAAGTTGTTGATCAGGGAAGTCTTCCTCACTTTTGTAACTTGTTTCGATTTTTTTGTTCTCTTGGTACCAGTTTCTGCTTCTTCTTCATCTTCGGAGTAGTAGTTAGGTCTGGACCTGTCATCCCATTCATCGGCACCATTATCCACGTATCCCTCACCGTCATCATCCACGATGAAGTCGTCGTTCATTAATTGGTTTCTCTTGTGTTCTCTGTACGTTTCTTCGTCTACTTCGTCATAAATTTCGCCTTGATCTATGTTTTCATCATCAGAGACAGACAAAACACTTGATCTTGCAGCTCTCGCCTCACGAAGAGCACGAAGCTTATCTTTCTTGTTCACTCTGGACATAGTGTTTGTATGTATCAGAATAAACAAGTCTAATGTGAATATACCAAAAGATCAGTTGTAATTTGTGGTAGCCTTATCCAGCGAGATGCTATCGAAGAAACTGAAATCAATGTTTTCACTTTTTTGGCTTGTTTTGTTGTATTGGTAATTAACGCGTCGATACACGCTACACGCTTGAAGTATTTTTTTTTTTTTTTTAATAATATTTATTTTTTTGCGCATACTCATCTAGCGCAGCTGTGCAAGACAATAGCAGGCGTATCTTTTCTGGTCAAGTGGAGTCTACATATGCGCATCTCGAGCTACTACGAGCATGTATCTGATGAAATGCTTACTGGGTGCCTAAAGAACTCTATTGTACTCAGATTGTTCAGAGCTACAGTAATCTACTTATTATTCGTTTATTTGGAAAACAAGACTAGAAAACAATAATTGTTGCAAATTTTCAATGGCTGCGAAAAAGACCAAACTGGGCTCATGGGTGGCCATCATTGCACCCAGAAAGTAGCGAGCTTAAAGGGAATCGTAAAGCTCTTGAGAAATACTACCATTTGATATCTTACCTTCAACTAATTGCTGGAACTTTCCCAACAGGTCTCTGTTGTTCAATATATCTCTCAATAAATTGAATACAATATTGGACTCCTTGACAGCAGTCAAAATGTTAGAAAGGGAAAGGGCTCCAGATTTGATAATGTCCGCCAAGAAGATTGCAGCTGGCTCTGATAAGTTAGGGTTGGTCAACAAATTTTCAATAACAGCCATAGCCAAACCTGAATCATTCAACGATTGAAGAATTTGAGTAAGTAAATCATCATCGTTGCCTGCTGAGGGACTCGAGGAGGGGGTGGAGGTTGCAACCAGGTCTCTTTTCTTCGCGTCCGCGCCATTGTTACTTGGTGAAACTGCGTCATTCTTAGCTGGAAGGGTGAAGCCGAATTGCTTGAGAAGTTCCTTTCCGATTCTAAGCAAACCAACCACAATCTCAGGATCACTCAATGCCAAATCCAAGAACAGGATAATCAAGCCGGACTTTTCCAACGAAATCAAAACACTAGTTAGCTGAATCTGGTTACTACGAAGAAGAGAAATGGTAATTTCTGTACTGAAATGAAGAAGTGTTGGATTTGATAGAACAAACTCAATAATAAAATTGGCCAACCCCGAATCCTTCAATGCTCGTAAAATCTCATCCAAGATTGGAAGATCTGATCTCACTAACAAATCATGTTCTACGCCTCTGCTTCCAACAACGTCTCTCTTCTCAAGACCGAGCTCGACTGATCTTAGCTGTAGTCCACTTCTTTCAAGTGGCTCAATGGGGACACAGGAGGTGAATTGAAGCAACGAAGCGGCAATAATGACGGTGGTGGAGTATTTCATACTGTGTATGGAGAATGCTTATATCTATAGAGCTTTGGAAATAGCTCCAAATATATATACGCCCAAAAATTTTGATTTTGCAAATATTGAATGGCTATTAACTCCTACTTGCGTAACATACTTGCATTGAACTACTTCGCTTCCCTTCGTGTGTGAGTGGTGTTCTCCAAGAAGTTGACTGCGAAGAAGAAATGGCTGCAAAACCGAGTAGTCGCACAGCAAGTTTCGGAAGTTCTTGCAAAAACACTTTATACGAAGAATTAAATGAGGAAGCAACAAGAAAATCCTCGCATTATATGTTCTGTTCTTTCTCTTGCTTTACCGATGCTAGACACCTTGTTGTCATCATATCACCCCCTTTCAGCACTGACCTTTACCCCTCCAGTTACGTAGCGTGCTATTCCTACTTATTCGCAATGAGAGCTGCACTATACTTTCCAGTAGTCGATAATGTGACACAAAACCGATACTATCTAACATTTATTTTTCCTACTGCCTGTTGCCTTCGTTCGTCTATAAACTATTCCCCACAGTTCACAGTGCCTTCTGACTTCTTCTTGCATAATAACTATACTTCAATCCAGCATATTGGCATCAACAATATTGAATTGAGTGACGTTGTGGGAGCTTTGATAAACGGCCCTTGAGTACAAATCTAACTGTAGTAGTAGAAATTGACTACCCTCTCCAGTACACAAGGTGGCTGGTAGCAATCAAGTTTAAAAAGAACGATAACTAAACAACTGCGAGACAGTTACTGAGTGAAATCATTATAGCATACACCCAATTCCAAATCTACCTTTGAGACGACATGTCCTTTGCAAACTTTGACTACGAGGCTCAAAAGCCCTTGAAGAAAAAATCTGATGTAGCCACAGACCCTCAGAATGAATTGGATATCATTATAGAGAAAACATCTAAACAACTCGAGCTGTTTGGCGGCTTAGTATCACAATTCGAAGTACAACGTAAACAAATAGGTACCAAAAGAGATAGCTCGAGATTACGTTCGAACATTGACATATTGATAAGCAAGATTTCGAACTTGGAGTCAGCTATACATATTTTAATTGACAATATATCGTCCGTCATTAACCGCAATCAGAAAGGAGGGTCGATAAGTATAAGCAACAAGCAAATTGTGATAAAAGAAAGACTAGAATCTGAGTTCAACGGTTTACATAAGCAATTTCAGCTAACTACAAGAACTTACAAGGAGAAGAAAAGGTTGCATCCGATCAAAGACGATGCAGCCATTCTGAATGCGGTCAACGCTACAGAAAATACGCCATTAATACGAGACCAAGAAGGGGGCAACCAACAATCTCAACAGCAATTACAATTGCAAGAAGAGGAGATTAATGAAACAGAATTACAGTACCACTTACTTTTGACTGAAGAGCGTAACCAAGAAATAAACCAAATCAATGAAGGTATTCTCGAAATCAACTCAATCTTCAAAGACTTGGGTGAGCTTGTGAATCAACAGGGTGAGCAGTTGGACACTATCGAAGAAAACATTCTACAATTACATGGACACACACAACAAGCTGAACAGGAATTGGTCAAGGCCAACGAGTACCAGAGGAAGAAGGGTAAGTGGAGCTGTATTATATTGGTGGCGTTATGTGTATTTGTACTTGTTGTTGTCTTGGCGGTGATAAGTTGACGGGTGGCTACGTACTTACCCTTAGATGTAAAATATAAAGAACATTTAATTTTATTCAATCTGTATACTTTCTGCTTTTAGTTTTAGCTATTAATTGTTTTTTTTTCCTATCCTATAATTTTAAACATTTACTTTGGCGGACTCCTTTCCATCCAGAGTCCGGATTAACCCAACCTTTTGATCCCATGGGTACTCTTTTCTTCACCTAAGCGAATTTGCTTTCCCTGTTGCAATAAATTTTTGCCACAATTGTCACTTCTAGTCTAAGTCGTAGTAGTCGCCATTTTTGGTGGTTTCTTCATCATCACCTTCGTCGTACTCATCGTCTGAAGACTCCGGGGTAGTCACGCCACTAGAAAATCCTGAGGTGGTCCCCCTGTTTGCCTCGTAAAAGGATTGGTCGGCATAGCCGTCTGCAAACGACATATTCGCCTCCTTGAGCTTCTCCTGTTGCTCCTTGCAAAAGTTGGCCCCTGCCTGTAATATTTGCTCAGCAACTTCTAACATCTTCCCCTTGTTGTTCACAAGAGCAACAGTGCCACCCACTAGGGCTCCTGCAGTTATTGCGATCTTTACGGAAATTGGAACTACGGACGATTAGTATTATGAATTGTTGAGGGATATTGGTGTTTTAGGATTACTTACTATAGAAAGGCATTAGACCTGTCAGCACTTGTAATATTAAAGAGTGTATGTTTCTTGGGTGTGTATTTGATACAATTGTGGAGAACTCCTACAATCAAATTATATGTTTGGCCTTTTTCTCTTGCATTATTCTGGGGTCAGTTATGCAGGAGATACGAGCTTGCCTTTCTTATCTGAAGAATCGCCACAGAATGCAAAAGAACATTTACGAACTAAATACTTGATTGGAAATGGCAGGCAAGCCGGCTGTGCACATGCTGTTGTGAGACGGCACAACTCAGCGAGTCTACAGCACCCCTATTTGAGGCGAAGGATGACTCGGCCTTTCGAGCTTTTTGACTTCCCCCTATTTTGACGCTCACTGGGGCCCAAGATTAGGCTCGCGTTTTTTTTTTCGAAGTCACAAGATTACATCATCACCTCGATATGACTAAGATTGCGTATAGACTTGCCCAGTCTGATCCAATATATGAATTTGATAAATTTTGTCGTCGACTCCTATATATTTTGATATATAAAAACAAACTTGTATCCAAATTGGTAGTTTGTCTTTATTGTTTTTTAGCACCATTCAACCATTAAAGAATGACCAAGCTGTACCCAATAATCAGCCGTGAATTGAGCAATACTGAAAATTTCATGCGTAGCAGAACTGCTAATGGATTCTTCAAAACTTTCCAGTTGACAGGTACATACTCCAAAGAGATAACAACAGAATTGCTCGCTAAAGCGTTGCGGAAGATCTTGATTGACTACGTGATGTTGACTTGCAATGTCTTCAAATCAAAGGACAATTGTTACTACCATCCCATCCCAAACATTAGGTTTGATGAAGTTGTCTCCATCGACTTGAACCAGAAGTTCAACGAAGAATTCTTGGCCCATGTGAACCAAAGCGTATCTTTCCAGTTGTACTGCGAAAAGCCGCTATTCAAAGTATGGCTTCTAGAAGGAAACCAACTATGCGCGGCATTCGAACATACAATTGCCGATGGGGTTGCGGGTGCAAATTTCCATGAAATTCTCTTAGAAAACTTTGCAGATATAGACGAAAATCCACAGTTATTTGAGCAGAATTATGGTTCCATCGATGGTGACTACTTATTTGAATTTGAGAAAGACAAGCATCTCTTCAAATATTCGATCAACCCTCCTGTTGATCCTTTCTTGGAACCTTTCGATGTTGACTACACGGATAGTGACCCGGAACACTATACTAAGGTATTGCCAGAAGGATACACTAAGAGATGGCAAGGTAGGTTCTTAGCCAAGAGAGAGGCCAATGTCGCGTACAAGTTCATACACTTCACTCCACAAGAAGTGAGCAAAATCTTGAAGAAATGCAAAGAAAGAAAAGTGACCATGACATCATACATTGCCTTGATCCATGCTTTGACTGTGCAAGATCCGTTTGTTGGGGACGATACCGTTTATTGTCTTTACAAGGTTGCCCTTAACTTGCGTAAATTTTTCCCAACGGAACCTAACACGGATGAGTACACTGAAATGTTAAGGGACTACCCTCAACACAAGGTTCTTGGAACACATGCACACATGGGATTAGCTGAAAACATGCCACCAATAAAAACCTTTGAGTGGGACCGAGTGGAATTGATCAACTCACACCTCAGGAAAACAGTTGTGAACAACAAGGTTATTAACATTTCTAAACCCTTTATAGATGTTGCTCATAAAGTTGAGGACAATTCAGACTTCTTCAACTCTCAACTTGGTAAACCGAGACCCGACACAGTTAAGATTTCTAACTTGGGACTAATCAAAGCAAAGAAAGGAGATTGGGAAATCACCAATATGGTCTTTGCACAAGACATGGCCATCATTGCGGCCGAATTTATGCTCAATGTTGTATCAACACCCCTCGGTGGATTGAATTTCGTTTGGAGCTTCATACAAGATGATAAGCAAGACTTTACCGGAGTAGACGATAGATTTAAAGAGAACATGCTCAAATACGTAGAGTAGAAAACTTGCCGAGAGCAGAAATACAGGGCGCGGGCCCCAGGGAATTGCTGCTATGTCCGCACTAATACTGAGAATTCCAGAAGCGCAAGCACTAACTTAATTATATACTAGAAATATTTATATGTACCCCCCTAATTGCCCTCTTGTATTTGTGGACTAGCCTTGTTTTCGCAGCCAAATTCTTGCAGCCCTTTTCTAATTTCCATTTTCAAAGTTTTATATGCAGTTCAATATTTTAGAAGATACATGTACATATTCGAAAGTAGAGAAATGCATGCTGGACAGAGTGTATTCAATACGATTGCATCTCAACTATGACTGAGCTTCTGGATGCCACTCCAGGGGGCTTTGTACCTTCATCCAGTACTTCCGATGGAATCTCCAACCTAAGAAGCCGGAAGACCGGATCATGGTTGAACCAGAATGAAATAAAGGAGGTGCTAAAGTTTGACCAATTCAGAACTATTGATTGGATGCAAGATGAATTGCAAGAGCATAAGAGAAGGTTGTCGAAACAAAGTGATATTATCAATAACAGAACGATGTCGGTGCGAGATAAGATCCTTTCTTTCTCACTCAATTGGTTTGCCTTGGCGACAATGGGAATCATGATTGGAATAATTGCCGCTGTCTTGAACATTATGACCGCATGGTTGGCTAATATCAGATTAGGGCATTGTTCAGGAGCCATTCATCTCAACAAAAGCTTTTGTTGCTGGGACTCAGAGGAGGGTGAATCTTGCAGCAAATGGATCACCTGGTCCCGCTTTGGAGCTGTAAACTACATTGCATACATACTATTTTCCTTTGTGTTCTCGTTAACTGCTGCTGTCATTGTGAAAAGATATGCGCCCTCTGCTGCAGGTTCAGGAATCTCTGAAATCAAGTGCATTGTTTCAGGTTTTGTTATGGATGGGTTTTTAGGATGGTGGACCTTATTAATTAAATCATTGGGTTTGCCATTAGCGATTGGATCAGGCTTGAGTGTTGGTAAGGAAGGTCCCAGTGTTCACTATGCGGTTTGTGTGGGTAACTGTGTTTCGAAAATTTTCACGAAGTACAGAGAGCTGGCATCAAAGGCCAGAGAGTTTTTGACTGCAACATCGGCAGCTGGTGTAGCAGTTGCCTTTGGCTCCCCCATGGGTGGAGTGCTTTTTTCAATGGAAGAAATCTCCTCCGTTTTCCAGTTGTCAACAATATGGAAATCATACTTTTGCGCATTAGTTGCTGTCACCACTCTAGCTGCAATCAATCCCTTTGGTACAGGCCAGCTCGTTATGTTTGAAGTCACATATGATACTAACTGGCACTACTTTGAAATACCGGCGTATATTTTGTTGGGTGTTTTTGGTGGTGTTTACGGGATAATTGTAAGTAAGTTCAATAAGAGAGTAGTATCCTTCCGCAAAAAGTACTTAACAAACTATGCCATAAGAGAGGTGTTAACGTTAGCGGTGTTGACAGCATCATTCAGTTATTTCAATGAATTTTTGAAGATCGACATGACTGAAACCATGGAAATTTTGTTCCACGAATGTGGTGCTGGGTTTGACCACCCTATGTGCGACCCAAATTCTAAAAAGACTTTACTTATTGTATCACTACTCTTTGCAACCATCGCAAGAATGACCCTTACTATATTCACTTACGGGTGCAAGGTTCCTGCAGGGATTTTTGTACCATCGATGGCTGCTGGTGCTACATTTGGCCGTGCGCTTGGTGTCCTCATGGGGATGCTTCACCACGCGCATCCAGACTCTTCGATATTCTTGACTTGCCCTATTCCTGAAGATGGTGAGACAATTAGTAAGTGCATCATTCCTGGTACTTACGCATTTTTGGGTGCTGCTGCGGCATTAAGTGGTATCACCCATCTTACCGTTACGGTTGTGATTATTATGTTTGAATTAACAGGTGCATTACGTTACATTGTACCAACCATGATAGTTGTTGCAACGACCAAAGCGATTATTGATAGATGGGGTGAAGGAGGAATTGCTGATCAAATGATAAAGTTTAATGGCTTGCCCTTAATAGAAGTGAACGAAGAGTATCAATTCAACAACGCAAATGCAACTGATGCCATGTCAACTATCACTGTCACATTACCATTTGAAGCCAATGAACTGGTCACCATTACTCAATTGAGAAAGATACTCTCGAAGACCAAGTACAAGGGATTCCCTGTTATCAAATCTTTCTCAAGCCCAAAAATTATAGGATACGTTTCCAGAAAGGATATCGAGCTCATTCTAGAGACATATTATGCATCCTCATCTCAAGACGAAGAGGATTCTACTGTTTGTGACTTCACTCAACTGAGATACTTTAACAAAATTTTGAACTTCTCCCCTGTTGTGGTGAATAAGGATACGAGGTTGGAATATCTATTGGATGTATTCGTTAAGCTAGGCCCGCGGTTTGTCTTGGTCGAAGATGAAAGCGGCTTGTTATGCGGATTAGTCACCAGAAAGGACATATTGCGATATGAGCATTCTATCCATGACTTGTCAAAATCTAAGCAGATACAGAAAGTGGAGGAGGAGTTTAATAGAAAGGTATGGGAAATCATGGTTTATTTCAATATATCTATCAGAGAGACATTAGGAAAGTTGATTTACAATGACGAAACCAGGTTTGTCTAAAAAATTAAAAGTTATGCAATTGAATTGTATATTATATTAAATAGGTAATACATTATTCTATTATTATTCGTCTCTCCATTTACCGTTGTCCTTATAACTCGAATATAACGATTTATAGTATGTCCTTCCAGGAATGTCCAAGGTTGAGCTGACTAGTTGCAACTCTATTTGGGTCAACACATCAAAAATCTTATAAATTCCGGACAAGATTGTATCCATCGTTGCGCTGGGAAAGTTAAATTTCAATGATAGATATATGAAATTTATCAATAAAACGGGCAAGTGCTTTCTCAAAGTTCTTTTGATTAATGCTGATGATGAATTTAATGATTTATTCGCGGAAGAAGTTTTGGTTGTTTCTGAGGGCTCACACAAATTTCCTAATAAACGTGCATACGAAGATGCTGAGTCCACAGATACTGGTGACGTTCTCAACTTCCCCTTCAATGATAAAGGTTCAAGTAATGATATGCAAATCGACATAATTAAGTGATGTCTTGAGGTTAATCTGTATCTATGGTAAAGTAGTATATGAGACACAACTTGAGTGAGTAATATGTAGCGGGTTTCATCGCTTACGAATGAATCTTCTTGAGATACTCTAGTAATCAATGTGAGGGTTGTCTCAAGTGCATACTGATTGAAACACCAACCGAGTTCGCTCAAACACCTCTTGAGACATTTTAATACCTCAACTTGGGTTGAGGGCCTAGCAATCAAGTCGTACTTGTCGATTAAAATTGATAATGAGCTGATAAGGATCTTGATGCATGTATCCTTTTCACGATTCTTGGTCAAAATAGACTTATTCAAGTAACACAATAGTATTTGAGTTAATACTTGAACGTTACTTTCTCCTGACTCAGCTTCTAAAGAGAATAATACTAGGTTGTGGGCCTGGAGGAGATCACTATCGGTGAGCGACGTCAAATGCTTTTTGAGATGATCAAGAAGTGAAGATTCCTCCCTAATTTCATACTCATCTTTTAATGCGATGTACAAGCATGTCAAATATGAAATGCTACTCAAATTTGACTCCAACAAGATTGAAGTTGACTTGAAAAGATTGCATCTTAAAGTATTGATTACTTCGTTCTCTTCTGGTTTGTGATCAGAGTTGGATATGGACGCTCCGATCAGTTTAATTTTGGCTAGGAAGCTAGCATCCAAAGTATTAGAAGCAATTAAAGAGTTCAACACCCAATTCACATTCTCAAAATCCTTTGCTTTGAAGAAGATGTCTAAGAATTTGGTTGAAACGCCCGCAAAGATTTGTGCAAGGTCATTTCGAGCATTCACAATATCTTCATCGATACCATTTGCATAAGTGGCCGAAATCAAAATGAAACTAAACTTGTATTCATTGGACAATGACTTCTGGCTCTTCAATTTCAAAGCTTGAAAGTATTTCGAAAGACGTTCAAATGCGTTCAATATGAATTCTTTGCACTTTGGATCTTTGAAACTGCTCACGTTGTTCATCCAGATTTGTTCGCAAATGGAAGACAGTGAGAGTGAGGATTTATTGGTGTCACCTTCACTTGATAATAAGGATATCAAATTGTCGAGATTGGTTTCGATCGTTGATTTGAACGAGGGAACCTTCAATAAATGAGTCAAGGATTCAATAGCTTCAACAGATGGTTGCCTTGAGGAAAACGACTTTTCATAGATGGAGTCAATGAGTTTCACTTTCATATTTTTGTGAAAGCATTGAATTGGTATTTTCAAAATCAAACTGAGAGAATTGATTGAGTTAACCTTAGAGCTATTGCTGAGCTCTTCTTCTATAGTATCAATTAGCACTTCAACAATCTGTTTCTGCTCAAAAAATAGATACCCATAAACATCAAAATATTGAATTATTCTTGAGGTGTCCCATGAAAGCAAGATAAGGCTGATGACCTTCCGTAATTGGTCCTTATTGAAATGAGTATTGGCAAGTACTAGCCATCTCTGTAAGAATGTGCTCAAGAATAAACTCAACTGGCCATTCTTCGCTTTCAGTTCTTGCTCCAAGTATAATATGTATTTCGGGATGACAGTCGGTAAAAGCTTTTCAGAAATTTCTATTGAGAGCTCGTTCATCCTGAACAAAGTATAAAAGTAGTAACATGAAGGTATTCTGTTTGTAGGCACTACTAAATCTTCCTTTCTAACTTCATACTCATTGCCATAGAGACACAACAAGTAGTACCTGATTTCCCAAGAGTCCTCAATATACTGCACAAGGCCCTCATTTTCTAAGATAGTCGACTTTACCGATATGATCTTCTGACTCTTGGAGTTGAGTAGCCCTTTGACTATCGCCACTAGCCTTGGTGTCACATGTTTCTTGCTTTCGGTTAATTTTCCAACTAATGAAGTAAATTGCACAACTGTCAACTCATCCACACTTTTGGATACTATGTCTATGAATGCGTCACTAGTCCACTTGTGGTTACCTTGACTTGCTGCTCCGTTGGTGCTTGAGATTGCATTCACCCAAACTTCATCAATAAAGCGAATAAATTCTCTTGCCCTCACAAAGGCCCTCGTAATCTTCTCACCGATGCTCAAGTAATGTGCGTTGGATACTTTGTTGACTATGTCTGTCGCATTTTCGACTGCCAAGTCGACGTCGAGTTCTATTAGGTGGCCGATGAGCTCCCAATTAATACGCTTGTTCGAAGATTTGAACTCCTTTTCGTAAATGTTCTGTAAGAAGCTTGTCGACAACGTTCTATTTGATTTAGACAAGATCTCCAATAGGGATTCAGATAAAGCTGAAAATTTAGGTACGCCTATTATCGTGGTGTAGATTTCTTCACAAAGTGTCATGTTCTTTGAAAGTGTCTTGATGAGTAGACTGAAGAAGAATAGTATTGATTTGTTATCTGTTTTGCTTTCGTTTTCTTTCAAGAATGTCTTCACATTCTGGTTGAGAAAAGAATGTGATTCCTTATTGGAAAGTACTTCGGAAAGTAATACTTCAAGAGCTTCAGCGGTGGATGATGTCGTAGTCCCCTTAGCGCTTGTAATGTAATTCAATATTGGTGAAAGACTTTCAGTGTAAAACTTTGTTGTTGTCTTTTTATTAAATCTATGCTGTGCTCTCAAATTAGGTAATTCGTAGATATGCAAAATGACTCTTGTCCACTGGTTAACTTGAGGGTGGTCTCTATCGATCTGGCCAATACAATGTAAGTAGGCAGTGAGGAGATCAAGAGATGAGTTTTCTTCTATTGAAATGTAGTAGTCCTTGGTAATAAGCTCAATTGAGTCAAACAAACTGTTCAACAAGTGAACGGACTTACTCTCTTTGAATATTATGCAAAGTATCTCTATCAACTTGAATTTTTTGAAGTGGTTATTTCTTCTTTGGATATCGTTTGGATCTTCAGCCAAAACATTCCATGTCTTGTTGAATAACTGCCACACTTCGGGGATAAACTTCCATTCTTTGAACCCCTTCGAGCTATTATCATGTAGTCTATCACAAATCAAATCGAAGATGAATAACTTTAGATTGGGGAGGTAGATTTGGCTGCTATTATCAAGTAAACCACTAGCTACTTCCACAATCTTGGATGCTGGTTCTGTCTTTGACCGCAAGAAACGAGTAGTTCCCTCTGCACTATTCAAGTCGCACGTCATTTTCCAACTTCTAGCGCTAGAGGTAGAGACCGAAAAGGCTATGTGTAGATCAAACCTGGCCAGCTATTACGGGTAGCGGAAGTGTATGGTGTATTTGTTTCTAATTTTCTATTCAGCCAAAATGTGAGATGAGCTGAAAAATGCGATGCATGTAAAATGGGCCTCTAGACGTCTCGAGAGGAAAATATACAAGTTCCTACCTAGCGAACAGAGTGGATGTTGAGAGTAGGTGATTTGGCTAGTTGCCAAGTCTTATTAATAGCATGGTGTATCTTTGAAATACTCTACTGTGTGGAGCCTAAATTTTACTACAGTGATTTGTCAAATTTTTCGAATGCAAAAGATCTGAATGCTCTTTCAATTCAGATCCATATTGTATTAATGACCAAACAAACTATTTAGATTAACAAAGTTTCGATCTTGTCCTTGATACCGTAGATTTGGTTCTTGATGGCAGAAGCATCGTTAGAAGTAACGGAAGCAGCGATAACTGGTCTAGAGACACCACAAGCTCTACCTAAGGCAGTCTTGGATGGGACGAAGACGTATGGAACGTTCTTATCTTCACACAATAATGGTAAGTGTAACAAGATTTCAATTGGTTCGGTGTCAGCGGCCATGATGATGAATTCAGAGATACCTCTGTTTAAAGTCTTGGTGGCTTCGTTAGCACCCTTCTTTAATTGTCTCAAGTTTTGAGATTGTTGGACAACATCTAAGATTTGCTGAGTTAAAGCAGAGTCAGCTAATGGGAAAGCCTTTGGGTTTGGAGCAGACATAGTTAGTTATTGATAATCGAGGTAGGTTCCTTGCAGTAGCTCACCAGAATAGTTGAAGAAGTAAAAGAAAAAAAAAAAAGAACAAAGAGAGAGAAGAGTTAGTAAAATTTAAAGCTGAAGATGAGATGAGCGAGTACCGAGCACGAGCTGAAAAAAAAAAAAAAAAAAAAAAAACTTTTCTGGCAGTATACAAAATAGCGCTAACCTGTAACTGGTTTTCGCAGAAGGAATTTTTTTTGCAGTTTAGATAGTTATCTGGCATATACTAGAAATTACTCGTGCCTTGCCACCAAGTCTCATATCGCAGAGTAATTTCCAGCATCACGTTTGCGAACCAATAATTTTAATATTGCACTTTGGACGAGAATCCCTTTATATTATTATCTCGCTTTTATCTTTAATTAGGACAAGTGGAAACTAGCATCTTTCTACACTACACACAAAAACTATATTCAATCAATCTTATTAGCCATGTCTGACTTATGGTATGTGTATGATTGGATCTCATTCTGACGGAATGGGATTCGTTTCGGATTTTTGGTCCTCGAATTGACTGTTTTCTGTGCTTCGTGGAAATTATGGAAATTCGTCGGGCAAAATGAAGTGAACACCAAACAACGAGGTGATATATCACAATGACTCAATTCAATTGCATCGGCTACACTAGTGGACCTAAGTTTGCTCGAGATCGACACCGGTTTTGTAATTGAGCGGAATGGATTGGTACTATGACGGTAGCAACTTGGCCTATCTTGTTCTCGCCTTAGTTTTTTCCTCGGTGAATTTCTTATCTGGTGAAATTTACACGATCAACAGGCTTTGATGCAATTCAATCGGGCCAGCCGTTATATGCTCGAAGTGAAATCGAACTCAAGGGCTTATATTCAATAATTGACAGTGCAGTCAATTGTGGAATACTTCAAGTCCTTGAAAATTCGTTATCTTCTAATGGTGCCTTAATTTTTTTTTTTTTTCCGTGTATCTTTTCGTTGTTTAATCTTTTGCCTTTATACTAACATCGCTTCTAGTCCTGTTTACGCTCCCTTCTTCGGTGTCATGGGTTGTACCGCTGCTATCGTCTTCACCTGTTTCGGTGCTTCTTACGGTACTGCTAAGTCTGGTGTCGGTATTTGTGCCACTTCCGTCTTAAGACCAGATCTTTTAGTTAAGAATGTTGTCCCAGTTGTTATGGCCGGTATTATTGCCATTTACGGTTTAGTCGTTTCTGTCTTAGTCTCTGATGGTTTAAAGCAAAAGCAAGCCTTATACTCCGGTTTCATTCAATTAGGTGCTGGTTTATCCGTTGGTTTAGCCGGTTTAGCTGCTGGTTTTGCTATTGGTATCGTCGGTGATGCCGGTGTTAGAGGTACCGCTCAACAACCAAGATTATTCGTCGGTATGATTTTGATTTTGATTTTCGCCGAAGTCTTAGGTTTATACGGTTTAATTGTTGCCTTATTATTAAACTCTAGAGCTGGACAAGAAGTCCTGTGTTAAATATAATAGAGACATGGAAACGAAAAGAGAGAAGAGACAATAGGGTTGAATTTTAAAGAGATCTGCTCTTCCCATTTTCTTTAATTTGTCAAACAAAAATTCAAAATTATACTTTCATTTCTTTATCTATTATCTAATTTACACAATCACCTCGAAAAATAAAACACAAGAATGGGTGCTAGTTGATGGATGTCAAAGTGATTTGAAATGCATCTGAACATTTCCTAGTCAGTTCTATTTCAATATTTGTGCCAGTCATTCAACATCCCACCATTCATATATACATTGCAAAATAAAAAAAAATACTATATAGTAACTTATCTTCATCGTTTGTTGTCTGATTTTAATTTTTTTTGCTGTTATCAATGAAGAATTATTTACTTATTATTAAAAGAATACTTTCATAAACTAAATAAGCCTGTAAATCTATCTCTATTCATCTATGTATACTCTTCCAATTCTTGCAACGACCTCGTTTCGTATCACTTTGATGACATCCTCGACCGAGTTTGGAAGTTCCCTGCCATGACTCTTCAAGTATACCCTCCAATCGTATTCCCTAGCCTGAGAGTCAATATTCTCGATGCTGTATTTGTATAAGGAGTTGGCCTCTTCGGCATCTTCTCCCTCCAAATCGTAGTTATCAATCAATTCAATTATGACGATAAGATCAGGCAATTGAAATTGATGTTTATCATTCACAAGGAACGGTAAAAACTGACTCAAGAGTAATGGGTAGAACTTCTTCGGCAAGAAGTTGAATCTTATTAAATGCCTTAATTTGTTGAGCTTATCCACCGCATTGTCGTCAACTAGGGCAAGAGCCTTGTAAAATTCACATAACACGGCATATGGTGAAAGACATTGTTTGATTACTGGATGGATGTCGAATTTGGAATCGACATCCCTGTTCACTATGTTATTGATCAACTCATCCTTAATAGGTCTGTTATTCACAAGTGCATCCTGAAAGATTAAATCCCATACAATATGATGAACCTGCTTCATTCCCAAGTTGGAGTACTCGCTTTTACTTAACAAGGAATTCGAAGTTGACTGAGAGTTCACAAACATGTTCATGGCCTCATAGAGGTATCCATCTTTCAATGATCTCTCTCCATATTTTAAGTACAATGATTGTGCTGTTGAAGTAAGATTGAGAGTTGCACATATAGTCAAGCTCCATTCTAGATCATCATTTGTTTTGCAGTAAAATTTTGGCAAGAATTTGGCGATTGTCTTCTTGTTATCTATCTTGGACTGATCTGAGGTGAACACTGATGGACTTAAGAGTAAACCTATTCCAATTGGTACAAGATCGTGTTCGTTTAGACACGAATAAGCATACTTGGTGATTAAATACTCAGAAACAGTACGAGAACTACTGCTCTTCGACGAGTTAATTCTTGAACTCTTGGACTTTTCGTAATAATTAGACAAAAGCCCCTTCAACTCAAATATTCTTGCAACGTACGTGCCCACACTAGTGTCAATCTCGTCAATACTGCCCAAAACTTTGAGAAAGTTTCCATTTAGAGCATTCAAACATATTTGATCCCAGGTCAAAGTTGCAGATATGGCAGGTTGTGGAGGTTTTTCTTTAATCGATAACTCAAAATACTCCTTGTACAATGAGTCTTCGTATCTAACTTGATATAATGATAATGCGGTGTACACCTCGTACCACTCTTCGCAGAAGCTTGCGATTGTTTTTGGCAATCCGGTTATTATTCCAAGTAAGTCGTAAATCTGACTCAAAATGATTATTGAAGTGTTTGTGTCTGCTTCTGCAGTAGCTTCATTCGTGATTTGCTCTTTAAACTTAGGAAACAAGTCTCTGAATTCACAGCAAGACAACTTCCACTCATTGCATTGGTGTTTCAACGACATGCTGGTGTAATTTTCCAACAAGGTCTTGAAGTCCTCAATGACTTCGTACAAAGTTTTACTGGTTTCTCTCAACTCAGAAAATTTTGACTTGTCGATTGCATTTACAGCTTGACCTAGCAACCCTCTAACAATCAATTGTGCCAAGTAGGTATTCCAAAATTGAGGATGCAAATAAGGTTTAGGAGTATATATCATGACCGACTCTACTAACTCGATGTCTGGTTTTGGGTCAATTCGGTTGATCCAATTTGCCAAAAGCTCAGGACGAACCAGGACATTGTCGTATGCGTAGTTAGATTTGATACATTCTAAGACCGCTAAAAGCTTCTGATGTTCAAATATTATGTTGTCCAATTCTCCGCTGCCATCTTCGCTTTCCTGTTCCTGCTCCATTTCGATGTTTTTAGAGACAATTTCGAAGATCTTGTTAAAAGCATTATTCAACTCTTGTTGTCTTTTTTGTTCGCGATCGTGTATGTATGAGTTGTAGTCACCGCTTATCAAGCCAATAGGTTCATCGTAAGTCAGGTTTAGGTTTGTGGGATCTTGGTCGGAGGAGACGGCCGATGAAAAGTCTTCGAATACCTTGTATAGCTGATTTGCGTACTTGGTTGAGGATTTAGATTTCTTTTTAAGTGAGTGTTTGTATCTGCGCTCATCTAGCTGAAACTCAAGTTTTTCGTTGGAATGAAGCCATTCATTGAGTTCAATGTAGGTAGGCTCTGTGAAAGATATGGTATCTTCTTCCGATGATGTGTTTGACGCAGACGATGCTGTAGTGAGATTATCATCAGTGTGAGACGAACTAGATGGAGTTATTCCGTCCACTTCTTCGAAGTCCTCTGATACTGATTCGGTATCCGAAAGATCCTCGGGGATATCGAGCATCTCCAAATCATTCATATCATCTACGTTAATTGGCATTGTAGCTCGAGGGTTTGGGTAGACAGGTTGCTAATTACACTGAATGTACTCAGAGATTGATGTTTATAAAAACATCGAAAAATCAAAGTCGTGCGCTTTAGTTAAAAGGATCTTCAAATCTCCAGGCTCACCAAATGCACTGTTGAAATCTACGCAGTGCAAGCGAGAAAGTTACATGAGGAACACTATTTACTACATAATATCTCAAAGTTTGACCTATAATTGGTTTTTGTATTACCTGATGCCTTCAGTCTCGTAAACTATTCTTTCGATAAACGACCTATTCTCAGAGCAGATAGGAAATTTTGCTGAAAATTCCTCATCGACCAGCGCTGCAAGAAATTTTTTAAATAGTCTCCCACTCAAGTACGACGAATCATCGTCTGGAGTATTTGGCCCGTCATCTTCGCTGTCAAACTTCAATGAGGGGGTTGTAGTGAGAAACTCTTCGCATAATTCTTTGTAGCATTCGCGAATCAACGAAACATTCCGACACTCAATGGTGCTTATCATATTTACACCTCCATTCATTGTACCAAATACTATTTGAGGGGTTATAATTACCTCCTCCTCTGCACGGTAGTTATTTCCAGAATTCATAAAGGAGTTTTCGAATTTGTTTGTTTCCCTCGATTTCACAGGACATATACAATTGACAGGACTATCAACCTTAAACTTTTTGATCCTCCAATCGCCTTCCTCGATTATAAGTTTGTCGATGTTTCCTCCACTATCACCTACGTAGATAGAAAAAGACTCCCGAGAGTCATCGTCCCACGTACTTGCAATGGAGGTAGAGTAGAGGTTTTGGTTATACTTAAGAGGATATTCAGGGTTAAGATTGTACTTTGACAATAATATATCGAAATCGTGATAAACTCCGCGGGCTCCCATTTGCAATTCATAAATCTTGAAATCACCAATGACATCAAGGACCGCAATTTTACCTTTTATGTAAGTAGCATTGCTGGTGTATACCCTTTGTGAATGTTTTTGAGACACTCTTTTCCATGTGTAGTCGGTGTTTTGTTCAACGACAAAAAATTTACTTCCTGAAACCAAAAACGAATTGTCTTGTAGATTTTTGAGTGATTGGAATTTCATTTCAAAGTCAAGCTCCTGAATCCTGTTGTGATTATAGTTTACTCCAGCCTGAAGGGGTGATATCTTACCATTTTCTAAATCAATCTCAAATGTACGGATCGGATAGTCAGGATTGTTATCTAAGACCAAAAACTGGTTGGAATACTGATAGCAAATGTCAACAGGATTTGTCAAGTGCTTCAAGGTATACTTCCTTTTAAATATCTCCTCCATTGTTTGACAATTGACAACCTTAAGGAACGAAACACTAACATGTGCGCCCTTCTCTTCTGAGTATCTGGATTCTGAACATAAAACCACTGAGAATACAGAATTTGGTATCTTTAGTGACTTCAAATTGAGCAGGTTTGAGAAAACAGTTGGTATCATCACACCTCCAAACTTGGAATCATCTCTTTGGAATATCTCAACACTTCCGCTCTCGTACAAAATTACGAAGGCGAACTCTCCTAGACAGGAAACGTCCTGTATTGCGTCTCTCTTAATGGCCAATTGTTTGGATTCATAAAAGTTACTTGTTGGATTGAGTAGCAACTGTTCAACGGTACTTCTATTGAAAATCAATGCCTGTGAGTCACACACCACAACTTTTGATGGTATCGAGGTCAATTGCAGATTCGAATTCAAAGAAATGGTTTTGAATGGTTTTTGTGAGAACGCGTTCTCGATATCATTGTCACCTGTTGCACGCTGTAAGTTTATGGTTACAACTTGACCGTCCTCCAATGTCAAGAAAACCCATATTTCGTCTGAGAGTTCGTTGTATGTAAGATCTGACGAGAAAACGTTACCGATTGGAGCCCCGTACACTTTAGCAAAATTTGCTTCTGAGTCGAATATTTCGAGTACTAGATAATAATTTCTGAACGTGATCAAGACAATCGACTTTGATGATTTTATGCCAATAAAATCTGAATTTTTATACTCATTTCCGTTCAAGTGTATTGAAGCTGTTTTCCTAGCCTTGTGGTCTGAGATTTGTATATATGTGACCTCGAATCCTTTTTGACCCTTCTGTTCAGATATCAACACACAGTCACTCCCTGGGGTGAAAGTTCCATCAACAATTGGATATGAGTACAAGGGTTCAGTTCCATGTAGGTATATACCAGAATCCTTGATCGCTACTGAATACTCTTTCTTGTTGGCTTTTTTAGTTCTCCAATTCAATATCCCAGATTGGCCCGAAAACACACTTCCCAAATTACCTTCCAGTAGTTCAACCTCATTTTCAATAATATTCAAATCCCAGTTATTAATTATTGAATTCTCTTTCAGTAATACGGAAACCAGATACAATAACGGATCACCAACCTTTTGAATTTGCAACTTATTGGTTGATGGTATCAAATCATCAGCAGCCGCCCGAGTGTTAGAGTCGATATGAACAGTTCGAAATGCACTTTCAGTTTTACAAACATTTCTGAACTCTCCACTAGCATATCCACCTTGGCAAGTGAAAATATCACTTCCGCATGCTTCAATTGACAAAACCGGCGGCGAACTCTGCATCTCTGATTCTATGTGTATGTAGGGAGACTCGGGACCGACCGTAAACAAAACAGATCTTGAAAATTGGGATGCTCCAAAGAACTTGCCGTGTCCAAGGTAAAGAAGTTGCTCACACACCGTAGCAAAATCCAACCGTATCACATCGAAGCTATTCAATGTAACTATTCTTCTCTGACCAAAGTGGTCTATATCTATGTATATCATAAATGCAACACCACCCTTCGACATAGCCAATAGCCTATTATCGTCTATCATCACAAAGTTCGATAGCTTGGCCTTTTCTAGATCTCTGCTATTTTCCACTAGTACTTTCGTGATCATGTTTTCTCTCGTATTAAGTGAAATGCTATTGCTAAGTTCCAATTCATCAGAAAGCCCTAAATTCATGTCGGGAGGTGGGAAGTAGAAAGCATGTATCTCAGAAAACACTAGTAGGCCACCACCATTAGCTAAGGCTTGTATGCCCAATGGCTCTCCATCGAAGTCATTGAATTGTTTATGAAGTACAAATGCACCGTTCTCTAATTTGTAGTATCTCAAAGATGAATTGAAGTTGAAGTCTCTATAAACCACCGCAAGATATGCAACTTCAATACTGTCTCGTTTATTATTCGTCAAAAAGGTCATGAATAGAACAGTGATAGCACCCATATAAGACACGACAGCATCCATCTTCTGCGATTCAAGATCAAAGGCATGAAGATAACCTTGAAACGCATGCAAGATGAGATATCGTGAGGACTTGCCTATATCCGCAGACACGAGTAATAAAGGTGTGGATTCGATGGTCTTGGGCAATCGTACATCTTGTAGGTTGATCGTGAAATCGTCTTTAAATTTTTTACCTTGTCCTTTATATGTAAAATGACAGAGTTTTCGAATGCTTTCGTAATAAAGTATCAAGCTAAAGTCGTTTTCCTTGGTCTTGTATGTTGTCAATGTTGTAGGAACTTCATCCTTCCCGAAATGTGGGTAGGTGAAGTCCTCGACGTCGATTAAAGTCAATGTTGAGTCCTCTAGCCCATAAAACTCAAGATTGCTTCCGCGATACAAAACAAGATAGGTTATGGTCTCAGAGTCTCCATCCACACCGTGTGAGCTTCCCTTATCTCTAGGGGCCCTGAAGTGGAACGCATTCTTAATTAAGGTCGGCTCTACTATCTCCGAAAGTATGCTTATGTGCTCCGGTTCCATAGTCTGGCATCGGTAGGGTAGAGTGACAGAATTCTAGTAATTGTATTTTCTCAATGCTACACTATATAAGGTGGATTCGCAATCTGAAAAAAAATGCTACTTGGTTTGGATCTGTTTGATTTAAAGAGAGTGGACTTAGAAATGCCTAAATATGCCATTTAAAGCTACTATTCAATCTCGTATTATCGCATAGTCGTTCTGGAATGCAGAACCACACACAGGTCTTCCCGCAGATGCAAGCGTACTTTAGTGACATTTTTTTTTAATTTTGGTAAGTTTCACAAAATTACGAAGTCGATATGGTTACTTGGTTCACGAGAGCCGTAGGAATTAGATCAATTGCCAAATACAGATATTGGTACACGTAGGACCCCCCACCTCCAGGCGAACAGCTGGAACGGGATTGTAACTGGACTACAAATCCTTATCTACAGTCCTGTATGTAACGCGGAGCGTATTTGTGGCTATGAGTATTTTCGATTCACTAGATCAGGGCTGAGAATACAAAGAAATAGTTTACACTGGAGCATTGGCTTCTTTTAGGATTGCTTCTTCATATTCTGACTCATATTTTATGTATTCTCTTGAGCTTTTTGGATAACTTACTGTTTTCTTGAATTGTCTATATGGGGATTACTTCAAATGCTGTATGAGCCTACGGTAAGTGATGGGAGTGTTTCCAGAAAGACATCTAAAAGAATTTTGAATATTTTGAAAGGATCACATTCCAATCAACCGGGTGTCTCAGCGGCCCAATCATCTGCCACTGACTTGAGAAATGACGAAAGTCGACCCAGAAGTCTTGTCGATGTTGCTGAAGGAATCTCGCGCTATGACCACTCTGTCTCTAATAGAGACGTCTCCAACTGTCATTGCTGCGGCCTGATTTTAGCGTATCCCGACGCATCCACAAAATTCAAATGCGCCACCTGCAATACTACCAACTATATACAAAATAGCACGCGAAGGGGTTCCTCCAAGAACGCGTCTATTTCTACCGCATCGCATGGCTCCGAGCTATCTCCTAGTACTCCTCCGCCCTTGTCTTATCGTGAAATATGTAATCTTGTGGATGAATGTATGGTGAGAGTGGAAAGGATTGAAAAAAATCCGGGCGACGCAAATTCGCACCCAATTCAGCTGCTGCAGGTGCGAACGTTGCATACGATATTTGAACCACTCTCAAAGAGACTACACCAGGCGTTCAGATCCAAGGAATGTCTAAATAAATCATTCTTGATTAAGGCAACTTCAAAAACTTTGCATTATTCTAGGTCAAATCTAGACATCCAAGGCATCAAATTTGCCTTCAATTTGTTGACAAAGTTACCTACAAAACGACCCTTGTACTATGCATTGACTGGGGCAGTAGACTTGTTGAAAAGAGTAAACTTGGATCTGCAAGATGATCCCAGAAATCTTTACTATATCTTGATCTTGCTTGAAATTCCATTTCTTTCGCAATCAATAGTCTCTCAGAATAGCCAAAGTGGTTCTATAAATCGAATGATTGATGTTCCAGAGATCAGGCTGCTATTGCAGGAAATCTTGACAAAATCAATTGGAGTTTTGTCAAACTCAACAACACCAACTTCAAGCAACTATATATGCAGTTGGTTTTCCAAGGCACCTTCCGAACTCTTCAGGCAAAAGGTTGAGTTGCTAAACATATATATAACTTTCCATCTTAAGAAATATTACGAAAAGCTCCAGCAGTCCAAGAAGAAGAGGTCTTTGTCCACAACTGGTCACCAATCCGGCAATTCCAAAGACGATGGTGCAGAAAATGCTGATCTACTAGGCAGAAGAGGCAGCGTCTCTAATGAAGACAAAATTAAAATTAATCAGTATGGAAATGATTGGCATTTGAAATCGGCTGCAATCGTGCTTTCGATGTTCTTCAGAGCAAATTCTATTAGACCACTTGCTCATAGGTTACCCTGCAACATATTCTACAACTCTTTGGTCGACTTCATTCATGTAAAAATGGATTTTGACTCGTGGCAAAATCGGAAGGAGCAAAAGCATACTTCAAATCTGCAAGCGGCTGACGGTGTACCAGATATACAGACGGTCATTGAATACATCCAAGACTCGCAAAGGTCCAGAAGACACTTGTTCAACTCAGCTACGTTTTACGTTTGTCAATATCCATTTTTGATATCCTTAGGAGCTAAAATCACTATCTTGGAATACGAGGCAAGACGGAAAATGGAAAGAAAGGCTGAAGAGGCATTTATCAATTCGCTTGATAAAAAGGTGGCAATTGATGTATACTTTCGTGTTAGAATAAGAAGAGAGTATATTGTGCAAGATTCGTTGAGATGCATTCAATTGAATTCTGCAAACTTAAAAAAATCACTCAAGGTCCAGTTTATTGATGAGCCAGGCATAGATGCAGGGGGTTTGAAAAAGGAATGGTTTCTTCTATTAAGTAAGCAACTATTCAATCCTCAAGCTGGTTTGTTTATCGAAAATGAAGAATCAAAGTTTCTTTGGTTTAATATTGTGCCAATTGACAAAAATGAAATGTACTACTTATTTGGTGCCATTTTAGGCTTGGCAATATATAATTCTACGATTCTAGATTTGCAGTTTCCACAAGCACTATACAAAAGTCTTTTAAACGTTCCTGTTACCTTCGAAGACTACACTGAGTTGTATCCAGATATTGCCAAAAATTTAGTCAAGTTAAAGGATTTTACCAATGAAGAACTTGTACTGCTTGAGCTAACATTTGAAGTTACTTTTGTTGACGCCTTTGGCAAAAGCTACACGAAGGAATTGGTACCGAATGGTAAGAGGATGGTTGTTAGTAAGAGCAATGTAAATTTTTACGTTGAAAAGTATAGCCAGTATTTCATCCGTGATGGAATTTCCAAGCAACTAGAACTGTTTATCAGCGGATTCAAGGCAGTTATTGGGGGCAACGCCCTTTCTTTGTTCCATCTGGAAGAAATTGAATTGTTAATTTGTGGTAGTGATGAAAAACGCTTGGACGTTGATATTTTGAGGTCTATCACCAAGTACGTCGGGCTCACTGATCGTGAAGATGCTGAGTCCGATAAAGTTGTGAAATGGTTTTGGGACTATATGTCTCTGATTAACTTCAAGACTCAAAAGAAACTACTACAATTCGTCACTGGTTCAGATAGAGTTCCAGCCACAGGTTTACAAAACTTGAACTTTAAAATTCGTAGAGTTGGTGGCTCAAAAAATTCAGAGAGGTTACCTATAGCTCATACTTGCTTCAATGAATTGGAACTTTACAACTATAAAAGCAAAGAAAGTTTGGTTAAAAAGTTATCTATGGCGATTAATGATAGCTCGGGGTTCGGTATAAAGTAATGCAAGGAAATACATGACAAAAATGATTGTAACTATTTTGGTGACACCACCAAATCATCTGTAGATTGTATGAGGAGATTTGCAGCAACATCCCATGTTCAGTTACATGATGAAACTTGAACCATCTTGCCCAATTGGGGAAACACAAGAACTGACATTCACACACATTTCTTATCTCGTACTGAGCCTGTCTCTGAAGAATGCATTTTTCAGAAATGTATGTGATACCTCTTGTTGCATCCGTATTACTGTAGACTGTCACAGATCATGTTGCAAAACATTTTTCTTGCAATTACGCATTTTCTACTGTGCCTTACCCATTCACATTCTCCGGTTTTCATATTACATAAGTCGTGCTAGTAAAACATATTCTAGGTTGCTCTCACGTGCCCTAGTCTACAAATCTCTTGATTGTGGTTCTGACCTTCATCTGCCTTTGTATAGTATATGGCAGTGCCTCAACTCCGTTGCTGCCATTGGCATGGGCTCTTCACCTTAAGTATGCTGCTACTTCCTAAGTTGTGCATATAATTTGCTGAACTCGATATGCACCGTACTTTTTCATTTCTCACCCACGCCATTTCTTCTCAGTCGATTTTTCCTTCCTGCATATTCGAGAATCGGTTACCCGGCTTGTTCCTGGCCAATAGATTGAATGCAAAAACAATCGCACAGTTGAAATCACTTAGACATACAGAGACATTGAAAATTATAAAACTGAGCAAGGTAAACAGAATACATAGCTGTAATAAAGGTAGCAACCATCAAACATGTCTTCGCTTGCATTCAGATCATTAAGAAGTGGATTAGGTTTAAAGGGTATGTAGTAGTGGCTTTATAGCTGCAGCCTTTTTCCGGCTGTAATTGGATTATTTTTGATAGTCCATCTCCTGGTTGAGATGTGAATGAATAGTTGGTTCTCAACTACTTCATAGCCAAAATGAAAACTTGACTCGATTGACGAATACTAACATCTTATTTAGGCTCTGTTAGAGCATTGTCCTCTACCACCACCTCCTTATCCAACTACCAACAACCAGACTTCAGTAACTACTTAAACAACAAGTCTACTGACAAGAACAGAAACTTTTCCTACTTCATGGTTGGTTCTTTAGGTTTACTCTCTGCAGCTGGTGCCAAGTCCACTGTCGAAACTTTCTTATCCTCCTTGTCTGCCTCTGCTGATGTCTTAGCTATGGCTAAGGTTGAAGTTAAGTTGGGTGCCATTCCAGAAGGTAAGAACGTCTTAGTCAAATGGCAAGGTAAGCCAGTTTTCATCAGACACAGAACTGCTGATGAAATCGATGAAGCCAACCAAGTTGACCTTTCCACTTTAAGAGACCCACAAACTGACGCTGACCGTGTAGTCAAGCCAGAATGGTTAATTATGGTCGGTATCTGTACCCATTTGGGTTGTGTCCCAATTGGTGAAGCCGGTGATTTCGGTGGTTGGTTCTGTCCTTGTCACGGTTCCCATTACGATATCTCTGGTAGAATCAGAAGAGGTCCAGCTCCATTAAACTTGGAAATTCCAACTTATGACTTCACTGACGAAGAAACCTTACTTATCGGTTAAACAAATTCGTACAAGTAAAATCCGATCATGATCAACACCGAACAAGAACTAATCCCCATCCCTCTACTACACTATCATCATCTCCTCACACACACACACACAGTTCATCAACATCATCATCACCATCACCAATCTCATATCATAACTATCATTTAATCCATAAATTATTTGAGAACAAACCAAAAAAACGCTTAAGTCAAAATCAAAACGTTATCATAGAGAGGTAACAATATAATATTAAAGACGAAAGAATGAAAAGAAAAGATAAAAAAATTTATATATAAACTTTATTATAAAATCGTGCACTATCAGGAAGTCGGCCGCATACTATACAAATCAGATCTTGTGTATATGTGCATTTTAAATAGTGTGTGTGTTTTATATTTGTATATTGGTAATATACTGCATTAGAATCTAAAATATGGGATGAAGTCTCGACTTGCCTCTTCTTGGTCTACATCTCCATTATCTTGCTCACCTATTGTAAGAGAAAACGGTAGATTTGTTGGTCTGTAGTCGGGTACTTTCTCCATTCTGTAAAACACACTCCAGTGGAGTGATGCATTTGCTGGTAGTTTTCGATGAGAACCGAAGTTGGGCTTCCAAGTTCTTGTCCACTTGCCTACATCATCTTCTTCCTTAGTGCCGAAGGGTAACACCTCTAGGAGCCACCAAAAGAGCACAGTCGTCCAGCATTCATCACCTCTGCCGTCAAACTTCCTTGTAGACAGAGAGCTCTGGTCCTCAGCAAGTAGCTTAGTCAACACCGGAATCTTCGATACTGAAGTACTTCCAGGTTCATGTATGACCGTGCTGGTACCATTTGCGATCCGTGGTGCTTTGAAACTTTGTCTCTCTGTAGCTTTCCCTTTCTTGTTGACCAGCTCCATGGGCTCTGCAAACGATAGCATATCGTGTTCATAGGATAGAGCACATGCCCTTGCTGAATGAGCAATGTTGAACTCTTCAATTAAACCGGGTTTGAACTGCACAGGATGTACCTTTAAAACTTCCAGGATTATCCATCGTAAAGAAACGTCTGAGAGGTGATTTCCATTCTCATCAGCGGGCCATCCTCCTCCAACATCTCCGTGGTTCCCCGGAAACCACTTTTCCACGACATCATTGCACGTAGAAGGTAAGATCCTCTCTTTGTATTTCCTTCTAAACCAGGAAAATCCAGAACGACCGGTGGTCAGAATAGAGGTGGCAGTCAGCTGGTTGCAAGCTGCATCAAAGAGCACGGGCCTGTACTTCACACGCCGCTCATCGATACTAACAGCGTGTCTTACGTGCATTGCAATTTCGCTTCTTGCTGTAAAGGGAAAGTCAAAATCTCTGATCCAGCCCACTGAGTTAATTGTGTCCCAGAGTCCCATAAACTTTATGGAGATCTTCTTCAGAAAGGTCTTTTTGAATTCTTCTGCCAACGTAATGGCAGCATCATTTCTAGAGGGCTGACCGGCGTACTCCCAGTTTGAGTATATCTCGTAAGCCATCCCGGTCATTTCATCGAGTCCCTCGTGGAGTAACCCAACTCTTTCTATCATGCCACTGAGTATTCTAGCTGTAAAAGCTCCTCGGCTGGTTTTGTATTAGGTTTTGTTAGTCGAATACATTATTTTGTACTTTCTTACTGAGTGGGTTGCTGCTTACCTGAATCCGAATATAATCACTGTATCACCAGGGTTGTAAGTCTTCATAAGATACTTGTATCCGGCCTTTACGTGACGACCTATGCTGCGTCCAATGGCTGCATCGATCTTGTCTTTCATAATGGCGAAGAAACCACGCCTCATTCTGATGAATTCGGAACCTGCGTGCCAACCCACGCCTATCCCTGGCTGATAGTAACAAACTTGAGTGTTTGAATTGTGCTCCAACATCTTGAACAACTTCAAGACATTTGTGAACGGTAAGGGACCAAACTGGTTCTCTGTTCCGTCGAAGCAGAGAACGATGTTTTTGGGACCAACGCAACACGACATATTTTGCACACAGATGAAAGGTATACTATTTTGGTGGTGAAATTCGCAGCCATTGAAATAAATACACACAGAAATTGGAGGTTCCAAGAAAATCAAATCAAAAATAGTCGCAGAAAGCTTAACTTTCCTCGAAACACAGAAAGAGTAATAAGCGAACACTGACTAGAGACAAAAAGAAATACAAAAAAATTTATTTATAGTGCTACGGTAGTGAATTATTACTTTAGTCTTAAAAATCGTAAAATATAGTATTTGGTAGTATAAATTGTATATTCTAAATCCCCGTGGTGTCTACTGCCTGTAGTAGCTGTTTGTCTCGTGATCGGTAAATGGATCTTCATGGTGGCTTCCATTGTTAACTGGCTGATAACCTTCGTACTGGTGCTGGTTGGCGAAATGAGCAGGGGTTGGAGGCTGCTGGAATTGAGGTTGTGCTGTCCTGCCGTACATATTTGGATTATTATACACTGAGGGTTTCTCAACGTACACTGGCTGTTGTTGGACGTATTTAGGACCACTGCTTCCTCTGCAGCAGCAGGTGAAGCAGAAGCAGCATCCTTCCATGATCTTCATACCCATGCAGCAACAGGACACTATGGCCATCAATAACCACAATACTATGAATCCAGCGACACATATTAAGACAATGGCGGTGATCTTACATGTCTTATTAGCCATACAAGTATCCCATGACTTGAATGAGTCTGCTGTCGAAACTATATCTGAGGTGATGGCACGAATCACTAACGCGCTTGCAGGCGATATGTCTGAGGATGATGACGAAGGAATAATCATTGTTCTATGCAGCTAAAGGGTGGGTATTGTTTTTGTTTGTTCGTTCTTGTTGTGAGTGGTGTTAATGTAATATAATATATCTTGAGCTTTTGCAAAAGATCACGTAGTCGAATGTCTTTATTCTTTAGTATGAAGAATCTAGTTATAAGTTGACACCCTTTCTCTTTTTCTCTATTTTCCAGAAAAGAAATTATTTTATCCCTTATTTGTACTATGAGCCAGTACGGTATTCTTGGAAGCTTATGTGCAGTAGCACGCGATTTATTGTCTATATTTAGCGTTGCGACTCTACGACTCTGCGACTCTGCCTGCGGCTGTGTGCCATCTGTCATACTTTTATCAAACACAATAAGAATCCAGCGCTTAAAGATGATCTAAGCCCCACCATTCATTTGGATAAATTGAATTTTCCATTTGATTTAGCCTATATGCCCGATGAGGTGAGTCTATGGTTCAAGGCGAGGCTTTTGTAGCTCCCTATAGCTCATTTAAAGGGGTGAGGCAGGTCCAGTACTTCATTCTCGCTCCTGTAGATAAGAACTTGTAAATCCGCTTCTGCATTCGTATTTTCGTAACTTCCCCATTTTTCTTTAATTCTTCAATCAAGCTTTCTATTAACGGTAAGTTTTCGAGCGATTCTTCAATTTCCTTCAATCCCAAAAAGTTGCAAATTTCAACCTCTGTGAGAAACTGAAGCTCATAAACTTCATTCTTGTGAGGGTCTTCGACAAATATTTTGAATGGTGCAATCTTCAATGTCCTGCCATAAGGTTTGATGATAAACTTCTCCGGCAAGATGTCCCTCACGAGCACTTCGATCTCGAATACCTTATTCGGGGCGTGTTGATACACCTCAGGTCCAATGATACTTGGGTTCACGGCCTGGTACGAGCCAAGGGGCTGTTCAGCCGCAGACACACTCGGCATATTGGAGCCTCTATCATTTTGCACATTTGTGATTGGTTGCAAAGCCAACTGATGCTGTGATTCACTTGGATCTTGTAACTGACTTTGCGCTTGACTTTCTACTTCTTCCTCCACTTGCAGTTCATTTGGCTGCAATGTTTCCTGCGTAAACTGCGATTCAGGGTAAGCACGGTTTCGGTTAGTGACGATTTGATGCTCCTGGCTGAACGCGTCAATGGAGTCAGCTACTTGGGAGTACTCAATCTTCGTTTCAACTTTCACTTTCTTGTGGGCATTCCCGAGTTGGAGTGCTGCTGCTCTCCCCCTTGGTGGTCTCATTCTGTCAAAATTCACATTGCTCTCAGCATCGTCGTCATCGTTTTCATCATCAATGTCAAAGTCCTCGTACCCTCCATTTTGACCTGCTCTTCTATAGGCCGGCTCATCATCTGCTTCCTCTTCATCCAAGCTACGTAATATTCGTTCGCGTTTCTCGTTATCATCGCTGTTGTTTTCTAGTATTCTGAATCCGTGAACACTATTCATCGATGCCTCAATTTTGTTGTTATACGTTTTCAATGCGAACGTTACATTTGCAACTATCTTTTCTTTGTCTATCAGACTCCTTCCAAACTCGTAAAAGTCGTAGTCACTCGGATCACCGACCGAAACTACCCTCTTAAGCTCGTTCAGGATATTCATAAAGATATTTGGGGAAACAGATATCGAAAAAATCTTATCTAAGCTCAACCTCTTCTTGGTGTTGTCAAATGTGAAAGTGTAGGGCGTTCCGCCTGGTAGTAATAACTCGCCATTCGCTGTGAAATCTGAAACGAGGAGAATACCAGGCCGTCCTGCGTTCCACGCTCTATCGCGAAAGAGCGACAAAACCACCACTGGCAAAGTGACCTGGTACCTAGACGTAGAGACGAGTGCTTGCACTTCTTGAGCAGTTGGCAAATCGGAGATGTCTGCTGCTGTTTTGTTGACTATTTTCATTAATTTTTAAGTTTTCTTTTTTTTTTTTGATACGTCTCAGGAGAGGTTATCTGGAATTGCTTTTGATTGTAGTTCACGGTATGGTTGATTTTCCATCCTTTTCATGGCTGGTAACACCAATCTGTTATGTGGGGCTGATCCAGTTTCGTGTTTGTATACAATTTTTTTTTTATGCAAATTGCAGATAGATATATTTTCCATATCGAGCAAATGCAGGACCTCAGCTCTTAAACTCTTTCCTATCTTTGGTACTTGAAGCCTGAAGAATCAAATCCGTCACAAAGTATGAAGAGTATGTATGGAGATAGAGGATTTACAATGTCAGTTATTATTGCAATTCTAACCCAATTCTGCTTTAGAACCAGGTCTCAAGTTCCCCAAGAGATCTAAAGAAGGATCGGCTCCACTGCCCGCATCTGTTCCCCAAACGGTAGAAGAATGGGTGGAGAAAGGTGCCTCAGAAGAGGAATCAGGTGATCGTTGGATTGGCTCTGACCTATCAAAGGGTCTCAGATTCTTCCAACTTGCCAACTTATCATATAACAAAGCGGTGGCGCTTGCATCCACTTCGTCTTTGGCAACTGGTAGTCTTGATAGCTACTATAATGCCTCCAGACTCCTTTTCCATGTATACAACAACTACACTAAGCAAGATGGAGTCAATTTCTCCCAACTAGAGAACGTAGAGGATGCAGTGTATGGAAGTACTCCTGTTGTCCAACCATTGTTCAATATTGTGAAGGCACACGAGACAGCCATCGGCAAGGCTCAATCATTGAATGTCCCCATCCCATTAGATTTACTCTACAACACAGCATTGGTGTATACTGAGCAGATCGAATCAGCCCAGGAAAACGAGATGCCTCTTGACCAGGTGTTGGCGATTACATCAAAGGCTGAAGAAATATTCGAGAACGTCTTGCAACAACAAACAAATATACTTCAAAAGTTCCTTGAAGATCTCAAGGGAGGCGAAGATGACGCAGAGGAAGAATACAGTCAGCAAGCCCCTGGTGCTGGAAGTGAGGAAGAGGAGCAATTCGAAAGTGAAGAGTCTCTTCAACCTTCCGATATATATGAAACAGTGTTATCGTCGTACAAGTTAGTTCAAGCAACTTTGGAGAACATCACTCACCCAGATCAGATAGTGGCGACGACTCAGCTCGTTAAGCCGTTCCTAGACAACATTGGCACCATAGAAAATGAGTTGGTTGCAACTTTCTCACAATCAAATAACAAGAATGAGTTGATTGAATCGATCTCGAACGAACAAGTTGGCGAATCCAAAATAACCAAGACTTTCATCGAAGGACTACTCTTCAATAACTTGAATGAACTAGTGCAGTTATGGTCAAGTGATGACTTGCCAGTTACACCGGAAAGGTACATGCTGGCCTCGGACAATATCCAGGCGTTTTTAGATAGAAATGATATCACAGTTGAAATACAAAACCATAGGGCCAATGAAACTGACAGCTCCGAGTACACAAATGTTCTTTGGCAAGCGTTGACCAAAATGAACAATTCATACAAGTTAGCACAAGATCTTTTGCAGGCGAAGCTACAGGAGAAGAGGACGGTGTCTGCATCGCAACAGGACAACGGACTTGGGGAGTTGATTTCTCAGATTAGTGCCATTATAATAGCCAGAGCAGATATCGATTTGCAAAGATACCAATTTGCCAATTATGAGCCTGCCGCTAAAAGTCAATCTGTTTTACTCTCAAACTGTAAAAACTTTTTGAAAAATGCTACTAATATTGCAAATCAGTCTGGTGGCTTAAGAGAGAGGGTAACCGAGAAGAAGTTACGAGAAAAGAGAAAGGTTGAAGCCGTTCTCAGACTTTGCTTAATTGAAGGCAAGATATCGATTGAGGAATTGGACACGATCGTAGGCAGAGTCAGATGGGTTCACGAGTTGCCTGCTCTCGTCAATTTGGGATACTTTAAGAGATTTGGAATTGAAAGCATAAACATCCCCCATGACCTTGATTAGATACTTAAAAGGTTCTTACATTGGATAATGATTATAGTGTGTTCTATATATATATATTTGAAATTCCCTATATAATCTATGTACTCAGCATACTCAGTATACTTGTATTCTGCAAAGAAGTAAAAAAAAAGCAAGCATTCTTCATGCTTGTATTTAATATTCCCATGAAACCGTTTTTGTCTCTTATTATAAACCTTCATTACCGTGTGCCAATAGTGGCAAAACTAGCCGCCAACATTAAAACCATGATATGATCCCTATTGTCATATTATAGGCATGTCTGTCATATTGTTGAACTCATACAGCTTGTTAGCCTGTTCTCTGTCGCCTTCACAAGGTGTACACCTATAAAAGATATCGCTGTCGATGAACTGCAACGATATGTCTTTGGGCCTACTATTGTTGACTAGTATTTGTAGGAAGTTGACTTTCAACACGTATATGAACCAGAGGATGAACTTCATATTCCGTGGTATTTACAAAGGGTGTGATAGCTCGAGTGACGAGGAGGATGCTATTGGAGTATAAATTATGAGGGTAATCTCAAATAGAGCAGATCAGCGTGTTGTTATATACGTATTCCTCAAGGCTAGAAAATAGAAGCTTACATAAGGTGCTACCCATGACTAAGCTAAGCACCAAAAAAAAAAAAAAAAAAAAAAAAAATTAATGTATGGAAGCGCCTATGTCAAAATGTAAGTGCTTTCAGGCAGCTCACTGTATGGTCCCTCGGCAGTACCACGGTAGAGTAGATTATGGAAGTATCCTGATTGTCTTATTGAACTTGCCCTAGTTTACCTTCATTATAGCACTCTTTTTGGCTTGTATTTCCTTCTGTCAGTTTGTGAGATGGGCTAATTGTACGTGGATTAGTGAGCACGTTTTCGGGCCTGTCGCAGCAGTGACCTCGCTAATTAAGGTTAAGGCTAAGCGGGTTCTCAAAATTTCTCACTAGCGAATTTGCTGCCATACTTTTGCAGCTCGCGAAATTGTGGCTAAAACAATTCGTGCAACTGAGCATTGGCCCTTGCACTTTGTTAGTTGCACACTATGCACTCTACACATTTAGGCAGCATACGCAGTGGGTATATGGAACTTTAGTGCTAATCTACGGCTGACACACATTGATGACGCTACAGTATCCATCTCTTACATATTGTTATTTTTTTTTTCATTTCAAATAAATTCTCACTGGGTATCTAAATTTTGACCCCTACTATATACAAATAAATAGACTGACTTGCGCATCAGTAGAGCGCAAAGTATAGACTTGAGATCTCTATTTCCCTATTTTTGTTCATTTTTATTGCACCTACCGATTCTTAGGTGCCACTTTTTTTTTCCCCGTATGGTGTTCACTTTCGGTTTGCATTGTCATTACTCTTATTTAGTTAAAAGCTTGTCGAATGCTGGAATCAAGGATTGTGCTAAAGCGAAAGAGAAAACCAACTTTGGACCAGTAGTCAATAACTTTGGAGTCAAACCCTTGAAGAAGGCAGAGATACCTTCGTTCTTGAACATGTTCTTTAAAATGGTGACACCAGACTCAGGGTTGTCAAAGTTCTTGTTTTGGATTCTGGTCTTGATAACATCTAATGGAGCAGAAACAATCAAAGAAGCGGAAGCACCAAAAATGGAAGTGATAAAGTTTTGAGTCCAGGTGGCGGAAGAGTAGTCAGATAAACCAAAGATGTATTCCTTGGCGAACGAGTTACCACCGAATAAAGCGAATGAACCTGGAGCGTTTCTAGCGGCAGTCCAACCCAAACCTCTGTATAAACTGAAACCTTCATCTGAGATAATCTTCAAGAAACCTCTACCACGGAAGGACTCTGGGTTTGTTTGACGCTTAATCTTAAGAACATCTAATGGCAATAAGACAACTTCACCAATACCGATTAAGGAACCGGCAGTGGCTGACAACAAAGCCTTACCTGTCTTTGGACCGAACCAACTTTCGTATGAGTCCTTGAAGTTCTTGGTCAAGAACTCATTGGCAAATGGTTGACCACCGTACTTGTAGACTCTTTGGAGGATCTTGTAACAAGCAGCGTAACCCAAACCAGGGAACAAGGTGAATAACCTCTTGCCAAGTGCTTGCTGAGCGTGTTCTCTGAAAATGACCGTGTTTAATTGGCTGGCAGAGGTAATCTTACCGTGGTTAGACATCAATCTCTTGGAAATGGTGTCGACTGGGTGGAAAACTGCGATTTCACAGATACCTGCAGATGCAGAACCAAGGATTCTGGCACCAGCAGATTGCTTTTTGTCGGTTGGAGCGGCTGGAGACATTGAAGTTGAGGTACAATTGGGACTTGGGCGACGGTACTAGGTGTGGATCGACAGTGGGAATCTTCTATGTCAAAATTTTATGATATGATAGTGAAGGAAAAAAAAAATCAAAGCGAAAATGACTAACACCGCGCTTAACCCATTCCCAAATTACCAAAATTGTAAAAAAATTTTCATTAGTCACATGACTCGATTTAACTTCAGCTTGTGAAAAGTTGACAAAAAAGTGTGGTGGGGACAAAGACTCAAAAGAGGGAAGATAAGTCAAGCCAACAGTTTGATCTGCAAGATAAAAACAATGGCAGGAATCTACTACGAAAGTTCAATAGAGGTGCACAAAAAGGAACATCATTAAGCACAAAAGCTTTCACTGTTACTGCCCTAAACTGCTTTGAATCTGTCGATCTATGTAGAAATCGGTGTTAAAGGCCATACAATCTTTTTTTTTTTTTCGTTTTCGCAGCCAAAAAATCAAACTCCGCTAGATTTCAAAACTCGAGTCGTGCGCCTTCCGTTAAGATGCGTTTTAGTTTCAAAAATCAACTTTTCGCTCAACCACCCGCCATCTCCTTTGCCACGCTTGGACGTGTATCTACATAAGCATCAATCAATCAAACTTAATCCATCGACTAGTAGGAGAGCATTTGAGTATAGACACGTTAGTTTGGCCTTATTATCTGATTTTTGAACGCAGACAAAAGCAAGACATACTGCTCACTTTTAACTCCTACGTCCACAATCGGCCTGGCACAAATAGAGAGATACTAGCTTACAAACTCAAAGACACAGGAAGCATCTATTGATTTGTAATTTGCATTTGCATTCTAACCCCGACCATTCAAAGTTAGAATACCCATACATTACTTTGTCATGGTTTCCCAGGATAGAAATGAAATCGCTGAAGACTATGCTCAAAGCTTGAAAGAACTTACCTTCCCCTCGCTTCCAATCATCGAAAACCTCACAACCATCGCAAAGGAAAACTCTGATGTTGCCGACAAAATATTGAATGTTATTAAGTTAAGGATTAGTAAGAGCATTCCTGATCACAAATTAGCCCCCTTGTACTTGTTGGATTCAATCTGTAAGTCCGTGGGACCCCCATACAATATTTTAGTCGGTGATGAGATTTATGATATATTCTCGAATGTGTATCTTTTAGTGGATGATAAGACCAGAGAAAGGTTAGTCAAACTCTTCGAAACCTGGAAGACTACAAGATCGCAAGGATCGAACTCTCCAGTTTTCCCAAGAGACCAAATGGACAAGATTGAAAGATTCTTGAGACAAGCCAATTCCTCTCGAGCAACAACTGGAAGCGGAAATTCTAACGGATCGAATACAGGTTATTCGTCATCAGCTCCTTCAACCACATCCTCATCAACCCACACTACTCCTAGCTCTACACCAAAGTTGCCAAACAGGCCCATGATATCAGACCATGCTAGCAAAGACTTGACAAGTGCTAACTTAATAAAGGATATAGATACACTCATCCCCTACTCGCAGAATAAATTTTTAAGTAATCCCTCAGATTCTAAATTAAAAGTCCGTATTGACGCGTTGAATACGTTGAGGACACTCCTTACAAGTCAATCGTTGTCCATCAAAGAGTTGCAAACCATTCAAGATAGATTGAGAAATATAATGCAGCAAGAATTTGGTTCATCCCAGCCATTACAACTAAACACTACCACCCAGGCATCGCCAAATAACGACCCCAACGCTGCCAGTCAACTATTCCAACTTTTGGTTGTATCTGGGCTCCTCAAAGTTGACCAATCATTGATTCCTGGATCTTTGCCAAAGTATGAGTTGATTTTCCCCAAAATAAAGCACAATGCCAATGGAGCCGGAATCATAAATAGTAATAATAAGAATGGGATTAATAGTGGCAACAATCCTAATTCCTTTTCCTCTGCATCGGCATCTTCTGCAAACTCTGTAGTGAACACCTCTAAAAGTGCATTAGAGCAATTACTATCCAGTGCAAGCATGATTGCAACTACATCAACAACAAACGCAACATCAGCATCAAATTCAGTGTCACAAGCATTGCAGAATTCCTCATTCGAAGCACTCAAGCGTAATGAGCTTAATAATATTCACATCGACGCTGACAAGTTGCAAAAGTACATAAATTCAAACACTCCATCTGAAGTGACGGTTTCATTACTTTATGCTGGTAAGCCTTCAAAGTGTGGAACTTGTGGTAAGAGATTCTCAGACGACGAAAACGGTATCAATAGAAGAAGATTGCATTTAGACTGGCATTTCCGTGTTAACAAGAGGCTTTCATCCAATGCATCTGCTACAGGAGCTAGAGGTGGTATCATCCAGTCCAGAAATTGGTACCTTGATGATTACGAGTGGGTCAAGTTCAAAGATGAAAATCTTTTGGAATATTCAACAAACAGTGCTGACTCCAACGAGAGTGCAGCATCAAACTCCAAGGGAGCTGCATCACAGAAAAAAGCACTTACTGAAGACGAATTGCCATATGTCGTCATTCCAGCTACAGAAACGAATATGATCAATAAGTGTCAGATTTGCCAGGATCAGGTTAGCTTCAAGTTTGATGACGATTCCGGAGAATACAGATGGATAAACTGTATAAGGGCCCCAGGCGAAGGAAAAAATAGCAGAAAGATCTTTCATGCAACTTGTTACCAAGAAGCAAGTAGGAAAAGAGGTGCTGAGGATGAATTGAAAACTGGCTCTTTAAAAAGAGAAAGAGCATAATAACTTGCTAGTATATAAATAATAATTGCATAACAACGCTCAAAGATTGAGCACATAGTATAATTCGAGTACAACACAAAAATTTAAACCCAACATAAATATACGGATATACTCAACGTTTTTAGTACATGTAGAAAACACTAGCCAATAGAGATTTATATGTTCTACATGTATTTGAGCACTTTAACTTAAAAGTATATGTATTTACATATTTTATACAAGGAAGAATATTTTTCGTTTTTGGGGGGAACCTCACTCATTTTTGTCTTTTCCGAAGTGATGGTCGTTCATTCTCTGTGTAGAATTTATTTTTGACCAAGACACTTCAAGATGTCGGACCAGACCTTGGTTGGCTTTTGGGAAGCATCAACACCGCTCCAGATACCAGTCTTTCTGTAGTAGTCAACGATTGGCTCGGTTTGCTTGTGGTAAGTGACCAATCTCTTCTTTAAAGCACCTTCGTTATCGTCAGATCTTTGGACTAATGCTTCACCAGTGACATCGTCAATCATGTCCTTCTTTGGTGGGTTGAATAACTTGTGGTAAGATCTACCGGAGGCTGGGTGGACTAATCTACCAGTGATTCTTGCAACCAATAATTCGTCATCGATCTTCAATTCAACAGCAGACTGTAATGGGGTCTTTCTGTCTTGTAACATGCCATCTAACTTTTCAGCTTGAGGAATGGTTCTTGGGAAACCATCCAAGATGAAACCGTTGGAACATTCCTTGTTGTTTTCCAATTCATCCTTGATCATGTTGACCATGATTTCATCAGAAACTAAACCACCTTGGTCCATAATCTTCTTGGCTTCAATACCCAATGAGGTCTTAGCCGTAACTTGAGCTCTCAACATGTCACCAGTAGCCAAGTGACAAGCACAGAACTTTTCCTTCAAGTTTGGAGCTTGAGTACCCTTACCAGCACCTGGAGGACCAATTAAGACCATTCTAATGGACTTTGGAACATTTGGGACAATTCCTGCCTTTTGTTCCAATTGAGTTATTCTTTCTTGGAGCTTAGAAACGGTAGCCTTGAGATCTTCGACGGACATTGTTATGCGAATATATAAATGGTTGGTTTACTTTGTGTGGAGTATTTTACAACTTGATGAGAACGGTTCACTCTTTTTTCTTTTTTCTTCCTTTCTCCATAAAATGTGCTTTTGAAGTAAAACGCCGAGTTCGAATTTTTTGGATTTTTCATTTGTTGAGAAGCTTTGTGTAACGACGGACACGTGACGATCTCAATTTTTCCTAGTATGGGGGTACAACCAAGCTTGTGTGGGCCCAACTCACACTGGAGTTAAGGTGCTTGTAGAAATTTCGGCCACAAGGATGGAAGCATAAAAAAAAAACTCAAAAAAAACTAAAACGAACATATATATGTCAAAATAATTCCCTAGCGTCGCCTTATCAAGTGTTGTTGCATTCTGAAATATCACGTATTGCGCTGCCGATTCAAAATAAATTCGTACGATGCTTCTTCGTAAATGTCATTATTTCCAAATTGGCCAAGTTGAGCGTAATCCGATCGTATTTTCGGATGTCCAAACAGGCGCATATCCCCAAGCATTATGAGCATCGAGCCAGTTTACGTATCTTTACACAATACCGTAGCAGAGTGATTTCCTATTGTTATACAGGCACTGATTTTTTGCTTTTCTCTTTTCGTGCCTAGTAATATTTTTCACCACCTTCGGCTCGGTTGATAGAAAAAAACAAAGCCTATTTTTATTTCCAGGTATAAGACGCACGCACGCAGTTTGTCGGACCGACAAAAGACGGCTAGATTTCACATGTGCTGCCAAAAAGGTATTTCCCCCGCAAACGTCTGCAAGACCTCACATGAGGACAATTTGGGGGGAATGGATCTCGAGGATTGTGCCTATGTATATAAATATATCGTGGCATCCATGGCCCATTTGCATAGCTACCCACTTAGTTAAAAGAAAACCAGAAGTGAGCAGTTCAACTAGGAGGGAAAAAAGTTGTTGCTATTGCGAAAAATACTTTAAAACAAGATATATACTACATCATGGGTTCACCATATATTTCGTTGGACGGTGTATTCAAGTTACTTGGCTTACCACCAACATTGATCTTTACTATCTTAAAATACTTCACCGTTGGATTAAATTTCAGAAAGTTCCGCAATGATCTCAAGAAGTCGTTGAAGCTTACGGTCTACAGAACAGCCTTATCGTTGGCAGTCCCTGACACCAAGATCTTGGCTAGACAGTCAAACGAAGCCCTTATCAAGAAAACAATGAACTTCTGGCACAGACCAGTTGTGTCTCAGTTACCAGGATACGGTGAAAGGTACGACTCAAACTCGTTCTGGATTGTCAAGCAGCCAAATAGAGACCCTCTGGACCCTGTTATCATTTACAGTCACGGAGGAGGCTACTTCATGCAAACCCAGCCTCAACAATTAGAGTCCTTGGTGGCTGCCTACAAGCTTATTAACCCTGAAAAGCAGAAGAAGGTTTCCATATTATTGTTGGATTACTCTCTTGCTTGCTTCGACAACAACCATTTGCCAGCTCCATTGCATGAGTTGCACGAAACGTACAGCAACTTGACCAAGGTTGACAAAAACTCCAACATCATTTTGTTTGGAGACTCCGCAGGCGCTAATCTTTCGATTATTTACACCCAGTTCTTGAAGGTTTTGGCAAGCGAGGGAAAGATCAAGGACCCAGTGTACCCTACCTCGATGATCCTTGTCTCTCCATGGTGTAGACTTTCCCCTATCCCGGAACAGTTCAAGCCTGGTCAATCTTACTACGACAATGATTTGTACGATATGATCAGATACAAGTATCTCACCCTCCAGAAGTCTTTCAAGTACATCATTGGTGATGGAAAGTTGGAGAGTCTTACTGCATCTCCCAACTCCAAGGTGCCACAAGAGCCAAAGGACTGGGGTGACATTCCAACCTACACAAAGGAAACCTCCAACATTTTCGTCGTCTGCGGTGAAGATGAAGTCTTTAGAGACGATATCTTACATTGGGCAGAATACGCCCTTGGCTGTCCATTATATAGTGAAAACAAGTATGGTGGATCTTGTGGATTGTACAACAAAAGGATTCACCAGTTTGTTAGAGAAGGTTCTCCAGGTAAGTGTCGTCTTGAATTTTACATGGAACCATGGGGGGTACATGACTCCTTTTTCTTTTTTGAAAACGAAATTCTCGCAAAGATCAAGAAGGCGGAAGCAAATGGCCAATCCCTCGATGTCGACAAGCTCTCAGAGGATGATTTTTTCGCTACTAAGCGTATTGTCAAGTTTTTGGACAAGATTGTGTAAGGGTTGCAACTGTTTCCATCACCGCCGTGTGTGGCTTGGCTCTTGCACCCGCCTGAAAGGCTGCAAGGTTAATAGTTTTCTCTCGAAATACAAATTAGTGCACAAGATAAAATGTGAAATTGAATGCATGGTAAGCTGTAAGCTAGGATGTGGAAACTGCGAGTTTCATAACTCACAACTGCGGCAATTCTAGTTCGAGGCGCCGTTTTGAAATTAGGTACTCTCGATTCACTCTCCGTTGCCTTTTTAGCAGAGAGCTGAAATTAGAAAAAAAAATTAGGGTGCGCAGTCGTATTTCCGTGTCAAAAATCCGCCAGAATGTGTCACCCATGATGCCTCCGTATCTGCCAGAGGCTACCGATTTTTTCGCTGTCAAAAACCGTCAGGCCATGTCCTACGGATATCCTTCAATGCAAGACGAATTTACGATCGAAGGTTAAGCAATGCACATCTTTGCAACCGATGCTGGCACTCTTTGTTTCACTCTGTCAAACTAAATGTATTTTTTTTTTTTTTTTTTTTTTCTTTGGGCCGTTGACACTCGCATTGGGCTTATTATACATAAAAATAATTTCAAGGCTGTAAGAGGGCTTCGTATCAGCAGATCGAAAATAGAATTTCTCTGTTGAAGGTCCGCCATGCCCCCCCTTGCTTTGTTAAAAGAGATATAATATTCGGCTTATCCTTGTAAAATACTTCGTGTAATTACCTGTGCAGATTGGCTGTTGCATTTAAGCCTATAAACAAAGCTCAAGTCGGCCTGATCTCAGTATGACTAAGCCAACCAAACTCCCTTCGCTAAAGTTAGTGGCATTCGTACTCGGTATTCCTTTCACGGTGCTAGCCGAAGTACTCAGGTTCTACTTAGTGGGACCTCGGTTCAAGAGGTTTGAAAAGGACGTAGGTGGCCATGTCACCTTGTACCTCATCATGAAGGTCTTCAAAACGGCTCCTGAAGATATTCACTTTTTGTCCTTCTACAAGTGTAGCTTTGTGACTGCATTGGTGAAGCTCAGCCACCCCAAGATTGTCAAGAGGTTGCCCAGTTATGGTGAGGTCTACGATCCAAACTCCAGCTGGATAGTGAAGGCTCCCAATAGAAAGAATGATGATCCCATTATTGTATTCCTTCATGGCGGTGGGTATAGTTGGCAGATGGGTCCTGGCCAGCTTGAAACAATGATTGCTGTCTATGAACTCTTGCCACCGGAAAAGAGAGAGAAAGTGTCGATGCTTTTCTTAGAATACAGGTTGGCAAGTCAGGGGTACACATTCCCAGCACAAAGAGAACAGCTCCACGAAACCTACCAGAATTTGACCTTGAGGGATGGGAACTCAAACATAATCTTTGTTGGAGATTCCTGCGGTGCCCACCTCGCTCTCGTTTATCTCCAGTACTTGAAGATTTTGCTTAAGAAGAACTTGGTAGACCCAAGTGAAGTGATCTACCCCAGCAAAATGGTGCTAGTTTCACCTTGGGTGAACGTCGAGCCAAGGCCAGATCAGTTTGAAAAGGGTAAATCTTACTACGACAATCAGTTCCGTGACATTATTCAATACAATTACTTCCACAACCCGCAGGTCCTCCCTAGAATATTTGGGAACAGTGACTTGGAATGCGTCTCTGTCAACCCGTTGCAGAATCCTTTCAAGCTGGAAGAATGGGAAGACATAGCTGCAATGAAAAATGATATTCTTGTTATCGCTGGCGAGCATGAATCATTGAGAGACGATATTCTCATGTGGTCCGATCAGGTGTTTGGATCTTCGTTGTTGAGTCTCTTTGAGGACCCCAGTTATGATTCCCATGGAGTCTTTGACCCACAAGTCCATGAGTTCCGTTCGCAGCCAAAGGGCAACAGAGGGGAAGTCCGCGTATTTATTGAGCCATACGGAGTCCATGATTCTCCGTTCATTTTCGAAAGTCGTATTCTTGGTCTCCTCAAGCTGAGAACCAAACGAAGCTTTAGAAGCATTGACCAGAAGAAGTACTTTGGGATAGCGAAAATGGTAGAATTTCTTAGTGAAACTTTATAAAGAGACAGTGAATTAGAGTATATTACAATACAATATATAATGGGTGTTAACTGTTAAGTGGAATCTATTAAAGTAATAAAAGAAAAAAATATACTAATGTAAAATCTATAACTCAAGAAAAAAAATGATATGTTATGAATAATTATCGGGAGGTCGACTTAACCGGTAATATTGTCTGACTCCACAAAAAGATGTTCGTTTTGGTCGGAGGAGGGGTGCTGTCTCTAATATTGGAAAGTATGAATTTCTGGGACGTGTTCAACCTTCACTAAAGGTCTATACACTGGCTTCCACATTTGTGATTGAACCCACTTCAAACACTTGTTGAAGTCTCTTGGGACTTGAACTCTTCCACCGTTAGGTCTTTCTTCTTGTTCAACTCTTGCAGTACCTTCCTTCAAAGATTGTAAAATGATAGCAGTAGCAACCTTGGCACTGACTTCATCGATTTCTTCTAATCTAGGCAATAAACCGTTCTTTGGGTTTTCCATCTTTGGAGATAACGAGGCCAATTGATCGACACCAGCTGATATCATGGTGTCGGTGATAGTGGTACATCTGGATAAGACTGCACCCAAACCAATACCTGGGAATGTGAAACAGTTGTTGTTTTCAGAGATCTGGTAACCGTCAACAGGTTGGAAAGGAGAACCAGTTGCGATTAAAGCGTTGTTGTCGGTCCACTTCATAATGTCAATTGGGAAGGCTTCGTGTAATCTGGTTGGGTTAGACAATGGGAAAACAATAGGTTGCTTGTTGAATTCATACATAGTCTTGATGACAGTTTCAGTGAATGCACCTGGTTGGGTGGAGCATCCGACTAAGACGGTAGGCTTGACCTTCTTGATAACTTCAACAAGCAGCTTAGTGTCAACACCTTCCCAGTCGCTATCCTTATCAGCGTAAACTCTTTGAGCGTCGGTAGGGTAGTCATGGCTCTCTAAAATTAAACCTTGACGATCCATGGTGTGGATGGCAGAAGTAGCTTGTTCGAAGGAAGCACCGTGCAGCATCATGTGGTTCTTGATTTGATCAGCGATACCAATACCTGCAGAACCAGCACCGTAAATCAAAACCTTAGAATCCAACAAGTTTCTGTTGCTGAACTTCAAGGCAGCAGTCATAGATGCCATAGCAACGGCACCGGTACCTTGAATATCATCATTAAAAGATGGGATGACATCTCTGTATCTGTGTAACATGGTTCTACCCGTGGTGACACCAAAATCTTCATAATGCAAAACAGCATTAGGGAACACCTTCTTAACTGCGTGAATAAACTTGTCAACGAAGGACCAGTATTCTTCTCCACGAACTCTTGGGAACTTGTTACCCATGTATAAGTCATCGTTCAATAACCCTTCGTTGTTAGTACCAACGTCCAAACAGATTGGTAAGACTCTACCAGGGTGAATACCACCACAAAGAGTCATCAAACCTAACTTGGCAATTGCGATTCTGATACCACCAACACCCTGATCACCAATACCTAAGATACCTTCACCATCGGAAACAACAATATAATCAATATCCTTGTCTTCACCGTAGGCAGAGATTCTTGCTTCGATACTTTCAGGCTGGGTGATATCTAAGAAACAGCCTTCTGGCTTTCTAAATCTGTGAGAGTATGCAGCAATGGCATCACCTTCAGTTGGAGTATAAACAATTGGCAACATTTCTCTGATGTGTCTTCTAACCAATTCGTAGTACAAGACCTTATTTTGGATTCTCATGGAAGTACAGAAATCGTTCTTAGCCAATGGTGTCTTCAAGTAGGAGAATTGGGAGTAGGCACGGTCAACCTGTTCATCCAAGGAATTCACCTGGGAAGGTAACAAACCGTTCAAACCGAATGCATCTCTTTCTTCTGGGGTGAAAGCAGAACCCTTGTTGAAAACCGGCGAGTTCAAAAGCTGGAAACCGTGAAGATCACATTCAATTGGACCTTCAATGGATAATCTGGTTGTCTTTGGCTTCAATGAAGCTAATGCAGCTTTGATACCAACTGGGGTCTTGATGGTATGGGTGTGAACAGATTTTTCCGCATAAGTACGGATCTGTATTAATTGGGTCCTGACTCTTAACATGGTTGCTATGGTGTGAATATTTTGATCAGGGGTGTATCTTTGTCTAGTGGGTAAATTAAATCAAAGATTGTAACAAAAAAAAGAAATTAATTTAACAGGAGCGGAGTCGGTGGAGCGGCTGATCTGTGAAGGTTGTGTATATAAATCTAATTAAAGATAAACGTGTAAGATACGATAAAGGATGCTAGAAAGTAAACGAATACTATTTCTTACTGGAGAATACCGTCCTAAGGTAATGTGTGCAACTTCGCAAAGTCGTATCTAAGGGTGTAGCCTGAACAGCAAAAGAAATAAAAACAAAAAGAAAAACCAGGGTTTTCTAATTAATTAAATATGTCAACCGGCGTCTATTATATACCTTCGCTGAAAAGTTGATATACATATAAATCCTTTCCCGCCTAGACGTGATTTTTTTTTTTTTTTTATTCTTTTTCATTTTGGTTCCGAGATTTCCCTTAACGTGGGTGTAAGGGTGGAATTGCTAAGAGTAAATCGGTAGCTTATATGGCACCTAGTCGTGGCTAAAGGAGGGGTCAAATACGAGCGCGATGAAGGGAAAAAGTATCACTCATCAACAAGAGCAGATACTCCACCATCGTGATGGTAGAATATTGGGATTCCGTTCTGACCTCTTCCAATTGAGACGATAGGAACTATGGCTTGCTTCGTAAAGGACCGGCTGTAATTTTTTTTGCAAGTATTTAGACCAACATATCCAACCGGAAAAACCCGCGCATCGCTGCCTGAGAGGGGAAACTGCGGTTGACATGCAGAACAGATGGAAGCCTCGAAACACCAAAATGGAGTTAAAAAAAGAATGGAAACACCACAACACGTACGACTGGAAACTTAATTTCTCACCCAGAAGAAAAGGAAAAAAATTCTCCTGGATAGCTTCCCTCTTACTGTTCTTCTCTAGGTACAGCTGGGTGGTAGCTGGACTACAAAAAAACACCCTCCCTTTCATAGTTAGGGAGCTTCCTCTATTTGACATATCTCGTGATGCACCAAAAACTTAACTCGGAGTTCGTGCATACAGTACTGCACCTAGTCTCCCCTCTTTGCTTCGTCGCATTCCGTTTTTGTATATCCCCTCCCTTGTAGGTGAACTCCACCTAGCTCTCCGAAAATGTTGGCGGGATAATCTTTTGAGGATAACTGAAGCGAGAATAAAAAAAAGAAATCAAAAAAGAAATAAGAGCTGCAAACTTATTTTCTCAACCAAATCTTCAAAAAAGAAATAATTTTTGCGTGGGATACGATTGCCGTTCCACTTCTCCACACTCTTCGCTTCTCCGCTGGATTTATTCCGCTCCAACGCTTAGCTGCGGAACGGCTGCCTTCAGTTGTAGATGCATGTCATATCTTTGCGGCCATCGAAGGTGTTGGTGATCTTGAAATGCAACCCGTTGATTATCAAGTACTCTAGTGCGCTAAATTCAGGGACTAAATTGCCTTTGCAGCTCCACGCGATATCAGCAATGAATGCATTACCGACATCCCCCACACTAAATTTGCAGTAATTGTAGTCGTCTAGTTCAAAGTAGTTTTTACCTCTGGCTTGGGCCAAAGTCAACATCGATGAAGAAAACATCTCTTCGATATCGTTGTTGCTTGCAGATCTTCTTGCTCTGATTTCCATCGGAGATGTCAAAAAAACTCCATTCACCATATCAAATTTTAGGTTTTTAACTGCGTCGTAGTGGGGGTAACACAGAGCGTTGATGTTCCCGATCCACGCTAGTCTCCTCAACGTCGAACTGTGCCGTGAGAGGCTGGGAAACCTCGCAAGGTCAAATTCGCTACCAATGCTCAAATGAATCACATCCAAGCGGGGCAACGAGCTTATGAATTTGTTGTAGTTCGGCATAACGTATTTGAATTGCTTGTTCCGATTATCTTGACTCATTATTGATAACTTTTTCAACTTTGGTAATGCTAGTGCTTGAAAGAAGTCGTCTATTTCTTCTACATATTGTGGTCTCTCTTTGGAATAGAATGTGGAGGTGAACAGAATTTGAAACTCTTGGGTTTTGGCGGTGGGGATATCGAGATTGGTGGTGATGGTCGTTTTGTGAGGTGGTAAATTGAATACGAGCGATATTTTCACCACTGATTGGATCTTTGTGAACTGTTTCTGCGTTCTCAATGGATCACCAACTAAAATTAGCTCCTCAAGGAAGGGCAAGTCAGGCTGATCATGGAACTGACCATCGCTATCGCTGAAGACCTGAAGCTTCCTCAATCTTTCGAAGTGATTGATACTCTGTAGTTCTCCTTCGCGAACACTAGTTGAATGCAATCTGTTACTGATGAGCGATTGTGCGCCCTCTAAATAAATTTTAGTCAGCAGTGAAATTCTTCTGAAAATAACATCCTGAATAAACTCATTTGAAAATGTAAGATCCCCTATGACCAACTTGCGAATCAAAGTGTTGTCAAAATGATACAAATGGATCATTTTCCAGAAATTTGGAGGTTTAATGAAGGTCCAACTAGAAGATATGTCGCAAGTATTCGTCCACTTGTTAGCTCCAAAAATTTTCGGACGAATTGGTAAATGCAAAGTAACGTAGATGTTTTGAAACAAATGACACTTGGCGTATGCACAGAGCTGTTTGCTAACGAGCAGAAAGCTCAATACATCTTCTTGAGTTAGCAAGCCGAGTATACGTTGAATACAATCAAGAGGTAGGTTTTGTATGGAACATCCTCTCACTCTAGTATCGTTGCCAATGGTTTTTGCAATTTGCAGCCAGTTTTGCGACACTATGAAAAATAGAGAGCATATACATAGAATGTCAACTGCTGAAAGCAAGGACATAAATCCTCACAGATTTACAAGAAAAAAACTTAATTGACTACTTGGGTAGCTTTGACTCCCTAATATTGTCCTTTTATTTTCCTATTCATAAATATAACTAACCTCTTGTCTTTCTTCTCTTTGTTTGTACTACTTTTTCTTTAACTTTTTCATCCTTCACTTCTGTGGCTCTCTTTTTTTGGGCTGGAAGCATCTTTTGAAGTTTAGGCACAAAGCAGCTTGTCCTGCCTCCTACTGTAAGGTGATCAACTTCATGGCCGTCATTGGTTTTCGCTTTAGGTCCCTTCTTACGTCCTTTTCCCCAGCGGAACAACATTAACCAGTTATCAGGGAACTTCTTGACATCACCCTCAATACGAACACTTTCTTCGCAAACATAAATTAACGAGTCATAAAGTTTGGAAATGATAGGATCAACCAGGTCCGATAGCTGAATTTTCGATGATATAACTTCAGCTGGATGAATTCTGGCCTGGTACACGATTTCATCTGAGACCCAATTTCCAACTCCTGCAAAGTACTCCTGCTCTTGAAGCAAAGCCTTGATTGGTTTCTTCTTTGAAAGAATGAGCTTGTTGAAGTCCTCGAGTGAAAGTCTTGGTTTCCCGTGGTGATCTGGATCAGGGTCCCCGAAGGTGAACTCTGCATCTTCCTCAGCTTTCGGAGGGTCGGCAGACTTAGAGTAGTCGGGTCCAAGTTTAGCAAGAGGCTCGTTCTTGAGCAAATCGGTGTCAGTTTGGACCTCAGGGCCCGACAAGAACCTTATTCTCCCTAATCTTCTTGGATCTACGAAGGCAAATTCAAGAGTCTCATCCCCTTTGGTGAGATCAAATTGTAACTTGACAAACCGAGGTGGCCACTCCTCTTCCTCGCTTTCAATGATGCCGATTCCTTCATCCTTTTCTACCTTGACATCAGACTCTTTCTTTTGGCCCTTTTCTTCAAGTATTTTCTTATCACCTCCATTTTCCATGAAAACCAAATGGGAATTGACATTTCTTATCTTGATCATCCCGGTCATACCAAAGTGCATTAGTAAGACGTTTGTATTGGTGGAATTGGGCTCTTGCAATCTCAACCAAAAATTCTTCCCATGTCTACCTATGGACTTGATCGTCGAGTTCACAATACTGTTGTGTAATTTATCTAAATCTACTTCAGCATTGGGGTTATTCTTTAACAAGGGGAAAAGTAGAGGATCATTATTCAATACGGCTCTAGAAATCTTAAAGCCGATGACGTTTCTTCTGAGCAACGCACATACATGAGCGACCTTACATTATAAAGTTAGTAAATTTACAAAAACGTCTTCATAGTCGGCTCCAATTGTCCGAATCCGATGCTATCCTTATACATACTTCTGCTACTTCAGGCATAGTTGAGGTTATTGGTTAATTTGCTACTTCGGAAACAAGACGCGATTGAAATTTTCAGCTACGCCTAAATAGTTTTCTGGGGAAAGAGTGCGATCAATTCAAGAGCAAAAAAGAAGAAAAATAAAAAAATATCAAATGCTCCACGGCAGGTTCGAACTGTCGACCTTCAGATGACACAGAAGAAAATTCCTATGAGACTGACGCTCTACCGACTGAGCTAGTGAAGCGAATTTGATGTTGAACTTTGGTTCACTTTTTGCAAACATTTTTTTGGTGGAGCCAATCACCCAAGAAAGCTTGCAAGCATGGAAAGATAAGGACAGTATTAAGCTCAGCACTGGTATTAGTATGGAGGTAAGTAAGAATTACAGATATAATGTGAGAGAATAGGGGAATTAGTGGCATGCAACCAGGGTTTTATCGGAAGTATCAGAAGATGTGAGCATAAATTAAGCTCATAAACAAGCCCACCAAAGACAGTAGGGAAGAATTCAATCTTTTTGAACTTCTACCAATGAGTAGGAACTACAGACTCTTCTAGAAAGATCTTGCCACAACCAGTCTCCTCCTCCAACGCTGTCTGTGACCCTAAGCTCGGGTTATTCAAGGCTTGCGATTCGCAGCTATCAAAATTGCATATAGTATAAATGGCTCGCATTATCGCGAAAACGATAATCACCAAATCTCCTAGCTGGGTCAGTTTTTGCCGTTGACCAAAATTAATCACTGCAAGCAGAGTACCACTCAGCTGATAGAGGAGGAAGTATATTATCTCACATCGACCACATATCTGCGTATACGCTAACTTCTCTAGAACACAATGAATAGATTATTTGGGTCGAAGTCAACTGCCCCTAAACCAACGTTGAATGATGCGATAAAGAATATTGATGATCGGGTCGGTTCCTTGGATGTCAAATTATCGAAGATAAACTCAGAATTGTCAACATACCAGCAAAAGATAGCAAGAATGAGGGACGGACCTGGCAAATCTGCTTTAAAACAAAAGGCATTGAAGTTGTTACGACAAAGAAAGCAAATAGAGGGTCAGAAGGACCAGCTCGAGAACCAATCGTGGAATATGACGCAAGCGTCAATGACGACAGATAACTTACAAAATACAATGATTACAGTTGATGCCATGAAGACAGCAAACAAGCAATTGAAGAAAACATACGGTAAAATTGATATCGACAAAATTGAGGCATTGCAAGATGAAATGTTAGACTTGATTGACAAGTCCAATGAATTACAAGAGTCTTTACTGATGAGCAACGATATACCTGACGACATCAGCGAAAGTGAATTGGACGCAGAGTTGGATGCATTGGGAGAAGAAATGGATTTTGAGAACGAAATGTCCGAGAGTGGTTTGAGTATGCCCAGCTACTTGAATACCAGTGAGCCAATTGGAAGCGATAACTTGCCAACCTTCATTGACGAAACGGAAGAGAATCCTACTAAAGTTGCTAACTAGAATGGCGATAAGTATATACCTGAATAAGCACTAATTAATAAATGCAAAAGAAATACTACAATTGTTTTTTTTTTTTTTTTTTCAAATCTATTTCTCTTACTTTTGGCTATGTACATTCAACTCATTAAAAATTCATAGGGGGTAATATACTTTGCTTAGTGCATACCGTCGCATTCACTTCGTTTTTACCCACGTTACTTCTTCCTTTGGATGGCCATGAAATAATTACCAACGTCTGGGCTGTCAGTAAACTTCCATCCATATGCTGGCAAGTAAATACAGCCCTTGGCGGAAACAACCTTGTATTTTTCACTTCTTGTTGGATCCTTCTCGATCCAGTTTCTGATTTCAGTCTGGTCGATGTATTTATCCAATGTGTGCGTTCCCACTGGAACGATATTTAAGAGATACTCACCCATAAAGATAGTTGTGAACCAACTCACGAAATCTCTATTGATAGTGGAAATGAAGACCCAGCCTCCAACCTTGACCCTTTGTAAAGCCTCCTCGAGTACTTTCGAAGGGTATGTGACATGTTCCAACATTTCAAACATCGTTATTATATCGTAGCTTGCACTCTTTGGCAAATCTTCAACTGCTGTTAATTCGTATTGTAGCTTGTTAGCAGGCTGCAACAATTTTGGATCTTTGTTTCTGTGGACTTTAGCTGCTTCTAACACTTCCTTCGATAAGTCAATACCCTTAACACTCTGTATGAAACTTAATCTTGCTAATGATTCAGAAAGAATTCCTCCACCGCAACCAACGTCCAATGCTTTCAATTTTGTCTTAGATAATATTTCATCTCTTCTAATATTTTGCTCACTTAGTATTCTGCTTCTGATAGGCTTTGGTAATAACTCGACTCCGTATGGAGGTATGTAAATTTGCTCTTCAAGCGGCGTCTTAGGATCATTCAAGATGAGATGTTCACGAATTGTGGAATGGATAAAATCCATTCTCAACAAATTCATCTTGTGCAAGATCCTCTGTGGCCCGTCGACATCCCACCACGAGGAGGCCAAAGCATTGAAGTGTGCCATTTCATCTTCAGTGATAGATGTGCTCTTTGCAGACGTGAAGTGTTTCGTGGATGTAGAGAATCTTGTGACAGAGCCCAAGCATGCTCTTCTTGAGAAATTCACCACTGTTCTGGTGGGCGTATTGAAGCTCATTTTTGTGTGGTAGTAGAAGCCTTTAGATTCGCTTGCTGTATTCGTTTTCGGAGTTTTCAGAAACTTCAGTTCAATATTCAATACGTTTAGCCTGTACCAAGGTCCCAGACGGCGCTTGCTAAAAGTTAGACTAGTGGGCTGAAAAATGTATGCACTCATTTGACGCGAGCTTTGCAAATGAAAAACTACCTGCAGTATGGAAGTTAGGGCCTGATATGAAAAACAAAAATACTAACTTGATTGGAAATACTGAATCAAGGTGCCGAAACAACATCCGGAACAACATCCGAAAACTTAATGCCAACTGAGATCAAATGTCGAGTGAGAGCTTAGTAGCAACTAGAGCTCGTAGAGCTAATGCAGGCTCGAGGTTGAAGAAGTTGATAGAGCTAGAAGAGCAGAGCATAGAAGAAAGGCAAAATATAATATACACAGAAGACGACGAAAATGTCAACTTGCTCTTTCAAGAAGATGAAAACGACGAGGAGTTCGAGGAGTCTGAAAGCGACGACGAGGAGAATGAAGGTGATGACGATCAAGAAGAAGGCGAGGAAGGTGAGGAAGGTGGCAGTTCAGGCGACGAAGGACAGAGCGTCGATGGTGAATCTAAATCGAAAAAGCGACTCTTGGAAGAACAAGCAGATGCAGATGACGTATTGTCAGATTCAGACCTCTCAGTAACAGACTCAGATGAGAGTGAAGGAGAAAAGGAGCTTCATAGACAAGAGAAAGTCAAAAAGAAGAAGCTAAAGAAGAAACACACTATAATACCGACCATAAGGCAGCCCAAGGCTGCCAGCCTGACCTCTCAAGCACAGAAAAAAGTTATCAAGAAACAAAAGATTGAATTCACTTCCGATTCCCTACTTAATGCTAAGAGAGCATCCTCAAGATCTGCAGCAGTGGAAAATAAGCATGCTTTGGCTATGAGATTGAAAGCCGACGAAGAAAGGCGGGCGGCTTTGAAGCCCGTAGTTCGTCAAGAACAAGTGGAAATGACCCAGGAAGAAAGGTTGGCTGAGGCTGTTGAGACTGAAAAGGCTAATGTTATATCCTTGAACCAATTCAGGGAACAGGAAATCGTCAAGAAGGAGAATCAAAGACAAATGTTGTTACTGAAGCGAGTCAAATTAACAAACGTCATACGGCTCGTCAGTGAAGAATTCTTAGTGACACCAGCCATTGAAATGGCAGAAGCAAGAAGGATATATGACAAGGAGAACCAAAAGCTGAAAAAGAGGCCAGGAAGGAGGAAAAAAGCTGATCCTGAACCAATAACCATTTTAAAAAGACCTGGTGATATAGACGTTGACTTACCATATGTAAAAATACAAATGGAGAAGGAAAGAATAGAGAGAGAGAAAAAAGAGAAAGAAGAGCAAGAACTCAAAGAAAAGGAAGAAAAGGAAAGAGAGAGAGAAGTGCAAGATAAATTAACACTCTCTGGTGGCGAGAAGATCGAAGGCGATGAGGTAGCTGAAAGCATAGAGGAAGTTGCAAGTGAAGTTAATACAGTCGAAAACCAAGATGCTGATCCCAAGCCGGAAAATACCAGTGACACCAAGGGCGACTTGAATACTGAAGAATCTGATAAACCTTCTGCTCCTGAGGGAAGGGAAAAGGACAAAACACAAAATGCATTGGAAGGAAAGGACGAAACCATACATATCAAATTGGAAGACTCTGGATCCGAAAATGAGGTTAAAGAAGTCCAAGAGCAATCCAACGACGACGCCATGGAGTTGGATGTGGAAGATAAATTGAAAGATAGCAAAACTGAAGAAGAAATCAATTCTGTGCCAGAAGGAGACAAGGATATCGACACGGCAAATACTGAATCTAAGAATGAAACCGTCGAAGCTGGAGTTCCGAATGTGGATGAATCTGAAACTAAGGACTTGTTGCGCACCAAAGAATCCGAAGACAGTGAATCATCTGGACCTAAAGAGGCTGAAGTACAGGAAAGGAGAGTGAAATTCGCTGATGAAGTTAATGAAGGCGATGAATCCATGGATGCAACCATCACACCAAAGGAAGAAGCGAACACCGATTCTAAAACAGAGGATTCCATTTCGGCAACTGATGAGGAAGTAAAGCCAGAAAGTGAGGTTTTCATTGGTCCTCCACAAAGAGTCAGTAGAAATATGATCTACATGTTGGACTTTGATGATGAGAAAGATCACAATCTCATTGAAAGCAATATCAAGTCAATCTTATTTGGAAAGCAATCCTTACTCCCAGCATCTCGTAGGTTCAAGGATTTGAAGCAGATAGTCAAAATTGGTGAGAGTGATAACCCATACATTACAATTGTGCTGAAAAAGGACGAATTATTCGAGCCAGCAACTGATTTGAGTGAAACAGATCCTTTGTTCGAGGAACTCAAGAAATTACCAAGGTTTGGCGACTTCGAAGACATTGTTGAAGAAGAAGAAGAAGATAATGAAGAAGTCACGTCAGAGATTATTCTCAAGACTGAAGCACCCACTTCTCTTTACTTGCCCAATGGTAACAAGAAGAGTTGTCTCATTACAGGTACAGAAGTCAAATATTTCGATCCTGCAAATGGTATTCCATATAGTAGTGTTGAGACTTACCGTTTATTAAAGCAAATTGAACAAGGAAATGTGCCCTGGTTTAGCTTCGGAAACGATGCTAATGACAACGGTGGTGGTGAATTTTATTTGGGAATGAGAGAAGGTGAACGGCATGCAAAAGGGGTGCCGGAAGGATTTGAGGGTTAAGTAGAGAAATATGTATATACTACAATCAGGATTAATGTATAAATACGAACGTTCACAATTGTCTAGGTGCAAGGCTAACTATGTATAAGGAAGAATTCTCACTCGCCTCCGGTCTTCATGCTCTTGCTTCATTGCTTAATGTCTAATCGGTTTGATGCTGAACATCCTTTTCATGTGCCTTGATCAAATCGTCTTGGAACTTCATTAACTTGGCCTTTAATACAGGGACAAAATGCTTTCTGATTTCTGCCTTATGGGAGTCAGAAGTGATGTTGAATTCGTATTCATCTTCGTCTTGATCATGGACGAATTCCGGGATCACAATCTTGCCTGAAAATTCATCTTCGTCCTCTATGATTTTGATCGAAAATTCTAAATGCATATCGTAAATACATAAAACCTTACCCTTTCTTTGTGTAACATCACAATCACCGGTGATTGAGTCTATGCTAATGAGAGTGTAGGTCAACTTCTCATCGTTGTAGGTCGTGTTTGTGATATTGTTTTCGAAGTAAGTCTTTGACCAAGGAAGACAATTCTTGTCAACCCAATGCCTGCGAATTTAAGTTAGAATACATCCACGTTTAAGAAACACAAGAAAATGGCAGAAAAGCAATTCTGAAATGACATATCAGATACTTACCAGTTATTTGGATTATGTACAACCATCTTGAACAGTTCACTTGGATTCTGAAGGTATGAGTTGGCATACGTCTAAGTAACGAAAACCAATTTTGATGAGTTAATGAACAAACGGTAGCGGTTGAAAATTCGAGATTCTTCTTTTCAGGGCTCGTAACGCAACTCTATTTCACTTCAACCCCATATTTCGTATACTAATAAGAATAAGGTTGAAGCACCGACTAATATTACTTTTAATGTTCAAAATTAACGTAGCAAGTCAGAACCAAAAATGGTTTAGCACTCATATATGTGAGAGACTGTTTTAAGCTGATACAAATTAGAGAGGTAGCTTTCAAAGAGGTAACATTTGGTATTAAATCATTATAGCCACAGTTTTCCAATAACCGAAATGGTGCTCAGGAAGTTATACTTTGTAAGCTGCTGTAGTAAATTTGGAACAATGGTGTAATTATATAGACCTTACTTCCAGCTCATTTTAGCAGGTTATATTCATTCAGTAAACTAAAACGAATTGTTGAATAAAATGGCTGCGAATTATATAACGCTTATGAGTGGTTCATTTTGAATTACGGTAGCACTAGGAAATAAAAAAGCTGATAAATTTTTACTTGAATCCCCATTGCGTATGTGGAACAGGTACTCATAAGTCGTAGCCATCTGAAGGCTTTTTTTGTAATTTCTTCTGCCTATTTCAAGATTAGATGCCATGCTGAAGAATTACATTAACCCAGACACCCAGAACTGGACTATAAGAGAATAAGCTTCTGCGACGACTACAATTTTGCATGTACACCTACACCAAAACCGAATGAATGCTGGTTTTGAAGATATTTATGTGCTGATGGTCAAAATGCTGCAAATGATTAACTACAATTCTGACAATTATGTATAAAAGTGTTCCATTACAGTCTCTGCTAGACTCTATGATGTTGATAATAAATATAATGGTAGGTAAGTGTACGCACTATTATTCGGACCATGTGTACTGACTTCTGGCACGCAAAGTTTCACCATATTTGTAAAATGCAAAAGGAATTGGAATCAACAAGATTGAAAAGCATGCCAATAAGCAAGTTGCCCAGTGCACACCCAATGCTTTGTACATCTGAAGTGCGAAAAGAGGAAAGACTCCAGAGAGCAATGATCTAGTGAACGAATTGGTTGCCATAGCAGAAGCCGTGTACAATCTGTATGCGTCAACTGTGTAGGCGAAAATTCCATTAAATACCAAAGTCACACCGGCGCCATATATCCCTGACCCAATTATGGGGGCAATCCAGTGGACGTGGGGGTAGCAAGTCCAAGCTAAGACGAATAGTCCTATTGGGCTCACAAATACACCGTACATTAAGGGCAAAAACCTGTACTCTGGTTTGGGAACTCCTCCGTTCTTCTCTATTAGCTTCAAGTATTGTATATTGATCAATCCTGGAGTTATGGCCGACGAGAGGGCCATTCCAATGATCAAGCCAAGGAAAGATAAACCTTGCTGCCACAAATTGAAGCCATACACGGTTTCAAACATATACGGGAAGGCAACGAAAAACATGTACACTACTGCCAATGCAAATGAAGTGAAGAAGCATAGCACCACTGTCATTGGATCTCTGAATAACAATGCAAAAGGTCTTCTTGAAGAAACCACGATACTGGTATACAAGGATGCGTTCGATCTTTCCAAAGGAGCATAGTAGTTTTCGTCACCGGATTCCTTTCGTAATCTCTTTGCCTTCTTGCATAGCAAGACTGGCTGGTATGTTTCTGGAACGAACAAAATAATCAGCACTAGCATCACAGCAGACCATATCATTGGTATGTAAAAGGTCCATCTGAAGTACAAATGGGAATTAATAAAGCCCGAAATCAATGGACCTAATCCTGGACCTACAAACGGGGACATTGTATACAAAACTAATGGGTAGGCAATCTGCTCTTTCGAGAAGATGTCAGAAAATGTGCCACTAGCAACGGCCATAAAAGAAGCACCAAAAAACCCCGACATGAATCTTCCAAACAATACGCCCCCAATGTTCGGGGAGAAAGATGTCAACAATTCAAAGCATATGAGGAGAAATAATCCTGCAACATAAGTAATCTTTCTTCCATGAAACTCGCTTATAGGCGAGAGGAACATCCCCCCGGTACCTAGCCCCCAAATGTAGAATGTTATACCTAGAGTTGATACTTCTGAACTAACATGAAAATGTTCCATAATATGTCTGCTAGCCAAGGACCAAGATGAAGATATACAAGTCACACAAACCGACACACTGGCTATCGTTATTGCAACGATCCACTTGTGCATGAGTGACATGTTTCTCACATCTTCCTGATCGTCCTGTCCATCAAATGATACAAGGTATGGATCTTTTGATACGGCATTTTCGTCTTTATGTACTTGTTTTGGTTCGATCGTTTGATTTGAAGACAACAGATGTTCAGATGACATCTTTTCGACTACGGTAAATCAGAATATCAGAATCAAATTCGATTGATGTATGTATACTGTTTTACGCCACAGGATGTTGATTTGGTTTTTGCTTATGAGTTGCTATATCATGCGATCAATATTCCTCAACGTTTCCGCCTCAGTTTTGTACTTTATATAGAGTACGAACGTTCCTAATTTATCAAACAAAGAAGAGTCTTTATTAAGCAAAGAAAAAAAAAAACAAGGAACGAAAATTATTAAGAAACGCAAAAAATCACAAAAAATATGTCTCGGGCTTCAGAACACTTTTCCGTACTAATTTTGGTAAACTGGGGTTTTTACGAGATGAGTAATACGCCGTCTAGAACGAAAATTTTGATGTGATTTTGAAACGACGGGATAGTTTCAGGTTGTTGGGGATATATCAAAACTTATCTATAGAAAAGACATACAGTGACAGCTGGACGGTAACTGAGCAGACTGTGCTTTGGCATTATGAAAGGGCGGCTGTTGATCCTAGTACGGCTAATAGTAAGAGATTGGGGCTTACTGTAAATATTTTTTATCCTTTATGAAGTTTCTTGCCGTCTCTTTGGGCGAGGGCAATAAGCTTAGTAATTACAAGGGAGTACCACCGAATTATTTAGTTTACAGGTAGGCGGGGTTTATGGGAGGAAGTGATGCATGTTCCATTATGAGCCGTTGATGAAGGGCATCACCCCAGTATGCGTGACTCCGCATACAGGAAAAGTCAAAAAGTGACATAAAACAAACGGCTGAGCTACTTCACCTAGAGTGAAACCAGATCACCTGAAAATTCAGCCGCAAATGACTTTTCTTCTACAAACTCGATTCCATGGTTACTCGTAGGCTCTTGGAAGCAATTCCAAAAGGGACTTATCGCAATGAAGACGACAGCTATCCAACGTAGTGTAGTTGGTCGTAAAGCAGTATATAGGCAGTAAGTCCTGCATGATGCAGCACGACAATAAGTGAGTATTTTCAAGTTGATGATTGTGTGAATAAACTCAAGCAAAAAACTATCACTTAGTAGCAATCAGCAATACAGAAGCGAATGAATGAACTAGCTACAGATGCCTATGAAGAGACCGGTGGTATGTTTTTCAAGCTCAACAACAAAAAAAATCCTCAAGAATGTACTTTGCTTTATGTACTTCCGAATTGCTCGGCTGGCAGCTTCTGTTCCTTATTTTGAATGAGCAGAGCCCAGAGTTTCTGTTGTTGTACCCTTCTGTGGAAAGAATACTTTGCCCGATAGTGAACTCATTGCTGCAATGACTCGATGTGTAGTAACAATCGTCTGATACCAGCCGCATCCTCTATAATTCACGAAACTACCAAAATCCAAGGTGTGACAAACATGGCTCGTAACCCAGCGCGTAAAGTTCAAATGCTGAACTTACACGTACATCCTTCCAAACCTGCAGGTTATTCGTGTTGACGTATAAGAAAAATGGCGCATTATCGAAAACACGTACAGCGAGATCGAAAGTGAAGCCTTTTAGTCGGTGCTACTATACTGTTTTACTCCAGTTTTGGTTTGTGATTATACACTTGAGCGGTTCCAGCCTGTTCGTCACCTTGCTGAAGGACTCTTATCATCAAAGCCGCGGTATCAGGAACTTTTTTGCCACATTTCGTTCGTTGTAAAAGTCGTGAACCCTCATAACTCGAACAAAGATGCCTGAAAACATTCAACTCAGTTCATTGCACCCAAGAGGCGAAAAACATAATCCTGATCTTCCTGTGGATGACGGGATCCCTCCACTGCATTTAAACCTCAACCCAGCATCGAAGACCTTGAAGAGAAAGTTGATCTCCTATCTAATTGTCGAGTCCTTGATTGTTCTGGCTATTTATTACAAGTATGATGACTTGCTCGAGATCCATAAATTATTAGCGCCCGGGTTGCTTGGCTCATCATCCGCTGCCTTGGCTCAGTCAATCAATCAGTACTCCAAGGGAAAATTCAGCATAAATAAGATCTACAAGTTCATTGTATGGGGGTTAATAAACGGTGTGTTTACAGTTCTATGGATTGATATGTTGATAATACAGTTCGAGAGTTTATTCTACAGGATAGTTGTCGATCAATTAGTGGGAGCTCCAGCATTCCAAATCATTTATAACGTGTTGAGTGCGTTGTGGGAAAATGGTGAAGTCTCCAACATTATGCTGCCAGCGCATCTTAGATCTTTGAAGTACAGCTATTGTTACTGGCCCTTCTTCTCCATAATAGCATTTGTCTTCTTACCCAAGAACGCGTTTTTCCCTGCCAATTGTCTTGCTAACTTAATCTGGAATATCATATTGAGTAAGCTATCATGAGACTTACAGCATGGACATAGCGACAGGGGGAGCCAAAGATCATTAATCAAAGACTTTCAAAGAAACAGAACAAAACGAAAAAAAAAAAAAAAGAATCAGGGCCATTCCCCTCTAGAAGGGTCATTTGAGAAAGACACATACTAAGACTCTTTCCCTTGTCGTTTGTTACCTTGTTTTATAGATTCAGTAGAGAGGAAAATGGACATAGCATTGTGTGATATTTTTAGATGTAGACGGCTGAATACGGTAAAAATAAGCATACGGATATACGATATTTCAAAAGGATAAAAAAAATCAATTTACTCTGAGTATGCCACAGGCAAAAGATTACCTAAAACTTACAATGGACCCACAATCTCACTCGTTAACGCATTGCGCAACAAGTCCCTGTCAATTCTGATCCTGCGAACTGAGGCAGAGAACATTATCCTGCATCATAAGATTTTCTGCTCTACTATCCGCGCTAATAATTTAGGTTCCGGAGAAAGCAGAATTGGAATCACCTTGCATCATATTAGGGTTTCGCCGGCCTTTAGAAGGGCTTATTCGTTTTATTTATTTTTTTTTTTTTTTTCATCTGTCACTTTTTATATCCTTTCGCTCTTTAGATTATCTTACGATTCTATTTATTAAAATCTGCCGGCTACTTAAGGATCGTTGGTTTCTGTACTATAGCAATCAAAGGGCAAGCATCAGCGAACAGCAGCATCTGAGTTCAACCTTTCCGCGCTGAGATACTATGGCCGATGAGTCTCTATATATAACAACAAATGAGGCAGCGTTGGCCGTCGTGGCCACTGCTATGAAAAAGGCAAGACTCCTGCTCGAGACACTCATTCTAAACTCCTTTATGGGCGGACTTTTGTTCTCCTCTGGTGGAATGTTGCACGTACTTGTGCGTGCTGGTATGTTGGACATATACAAATCAAACCCGGCCGTCATTGAGCTTATTCAGGGTTTGGTTTACCCCATTGGGTTGTTCTATGTGGTGATTCTCGGTGTGGACTTGTTCAACTCAAACATCTTGTTTTTCAGCGTTGGCCTTGCAAGAGGGGCAGTTTCCATATTTGACCTCCTTGTGTCTTGGTTTGTCAGTTGGTGGTTCAATTTAGTAGGGAACATCTTTGTTTGCTATATAATCTGTCACTATTCTGAAGTCACATCAAACGCAGATTACGTTCAGGCCTCGATAGATATAGTTGTGAACAAGGCATCATTCACCTTTGTGCAAACATTGTTGAAGGCGATGGCGGGTAACTTCTACGTCTGTTTGGCTATTTATTTACAGTTAATGGCTAAGCCAATCCACGTGAAGCTCATCATGATGACTTTGCCAATTTTCACTTTCGTCTCCTTGGGTTATACCCATTCTGTGGCAGACATGTACATGTTGATAATCGGTCTAATTAACGGTGCTCCCGTCAGTGTCGGGACGATTATTTGGAAAGTTATGATTCCTGGTGTCATTGGTAACATCATTGGGGGCTCTTTCTTTGGCCTTGTAATCCCTTGGTACTTACATATCGTTGTTGTGGAGAAGGATATACACTTATTGAGGCTACCAAAGTACGAATACAGAGATGAACAGCCCGAGCTAAACCAGGACTCCAGAGTTGTCAGAGTTAAGACAGACGATGGCGAAGACGTCGTGGAAGATGACGATGACGAAGAAGAAGGTGATGGAGCTAACCAAGAAGCAAGCGAAGAAACCCAGGTCCCGGAGAATGATCAAGATGACGTGGACAATGAAATTCTGGAAGAAGACCCACATCTTGAGTCGTTTAGAGGATTTGAGGAGAAGAAGGAGAGCTCAAATACTAGCCAATCAGGTAGCGGCAGTGTTAGTCCATTCCAGCCCCCAATAGGCATTACGAGAAGCGAGAGTACATCGAATATGTCTATTGCAACTTCAAGGTTTTCTGGGTTATCTAGGTACAGCACTAGAACACGCAGGAGGAAAAGAAGTATTCTCGAGAGATCTCCTAAAAATGTGTTCCCCGTTTACGGCATGGGTCCTCCCTTAGCAAGAGAAAGAACAATAGCATCTGGTAGACCAACCCCGGCACCAGCACCAACTGAGAATATCAATGATGACCCCACGAGCACATACGACGATGCGTATTCGAGTCAACTGAGTGGCGGCAACCTACAAGCGCGTCCGGTGAACTCAGCAGAATTCATTGGTGAAAAGTTGAAAAATGTGATCAGTAGAAGATCTAGCAGGAGATCGAGCGACCTAGAACGTCAAATGCTGGCCACTTCCACTTCAATGAAGAGCCACCAGCAAAATAAAGCAACCAGACGGCAATCAACTGTATCCAGGATGATATCACGAGGTTCGTTTTCGATGAGACGGGGATCAGCGAAAAATAGCAGCCTTGGGGAGTTGGAAAGAAAGTTGAGCAAGGCTGGCATTACGGCAAGGGCTGCGCAAGCAGCCGATGACATTGCTGGAGTCACTGAGCTTCCGAATCCACCAATTATCACGAAACCACCGCAGCTGGCTGTAAGACCATATAATCCGAGATCTTACTCTGTTGATGACGAAGAGAGTGTCCTGCCTACTAGTATTAGGGAGGATTGATGTACTTTTCACACTAGCATAAACCTTCATATAAGAAGCACCAAAATTTAATTTATTTTCCGTACATAGTTGCATACAGATATCCGTTTATGATATGATATTACTTGTAGTGATTTAACCTTAGAAACATTTAAAAAGATTCCAGTCAATACTGGTAAGTCTTCCGAAAGCAAAAAATAAAAAAAGAAATGGACGAGACCGGAATCGAACCGGTGACCTTTTGCTTGCAAGGCAAACGCGCTACCAACTACGCCACACGCCCGTAATTCTTTTTGAAACAGAATCTCATTTATGTCAGATTGGAAAGCCCAGAACCGAGGCTCGCTAGAAAAAAAATAGTTCAACGTTTTTATTCTCCGCAAGATGAAGCCAGGATCGGAGTTATTCGCCGCCCGTTTTGGTGGAACGGGTTTGCATCTTAAAAAAAAAACGACACCATCGGAGAGGACAATACTCCACCTAAACACCAATTTTTAAAGAAGAGCACCAGATTATGCCGATGCATCAAGTCTAGAGCCATTCCCTTTAGCAGACATCAAAACGAAGGCATTGCCGCCGACAAATCTTGACATTTAACTCGTTTGAAGATAAGAAAGATCTCAAAAAAAAAAAAGGGTCTGGCGCATTGCATTTCATTTCACAACGTGTCACACTATATAAGATCGCAAATGGCACAAGCTTATGCCAAAGCTCAGCCGATATTAAGCTTAGCCAACGCGGTGAGGAGTAATGCAAGATGCAATGTAAACTTTAGTGTATCTCCACGGAAGCTTATATGTATATTGTAACTACACAAAGAGATTTCGTTTTAAGGGCTTAGATGCCGCGTATGGACGGATGCCTTGCCGAAAACGTCAACTTGCTATGCAACTTTTTTTCCCTTCCCCTTAACAACTCAATTTCAAAATTTGGCAGCACGAGAAACTATTTCAAACATCTGCTTAAGTGTCTTCGAGCAAAAATGGAACGGGAGTGCACTGAGTGGAACATCAGTCCCGTCAATCGAGATGATGTCTAAACTTGTCTTGAAATTTTCAATGTAGGCTGTACTAAAGCGATACTACTGAGCCATGCATAATACTTACGTTTCTGGTTTCGCGCTCAGAAATAAAATGGTCATCATGACGTAATGAGTATTCTAATTGTTTAAAGCTTGACGAAGTGAATAGCTTCAACCTTGCTTTCGGGCTTGACGTGAATCTTAGATTATGCATAATTCAAACTCCCTAATTCAGAACAAGGAAAAGTTAATTACAATTCAAAACTGAAAAATAAACTCAACTACTAGGATTGTGAAACTGTGCCCTTTCTTGAATCGCCAGCTGAACTAAAAATAATCTAAGCCTGTCATATTTCAAATCTGCGCAAACGGGTATTTAAAGTACGTTTGGTTAACAAGAAAGAAATTTCCTTATTCAAGAAAAAACACGAAGAAAAAACAAAGAAAGGGAAGTCGGAACGGCAAACAAGTTTCCCTAGCGTATATTCACCCAAACATCCACCCTCGACTTATTTAAAAAGGATCGTTTCCGAAATTCAGGTTAACTGCAAAATTCTACAACCTTTTTTCATCACCATAGCCACAAAAGAACCTCGAAGTAAGAAAAAGCATCATGTCTGATATGACCATATATTCAGCAAATATAACTTGCGCTCCTTCGATTACTTACACATTATCCAACATCATAAACAACCAAACATATGTTTGTGAGAACGGTTCCATAACTAATGGTACTACTAAGACACCCTCGAGTGGCGGTGCCAGTCTTACGAAGAAAAATACCCTCGCTTACGTTTTCACTGTGTTGGTGACAATATCTGTGATATGCACCCTATAGGGATAAGAGGAGAAAGATGAATGTTTGTGAGTTTTAATAGATACCACGCAAGCTAAGAATTAACCTTACAAACAAGCGTAGCATTCTTAGCATTTTGGCCACAGGGACAATAACATAGATACTTACATATTCAATAATACTACGTAAAATAGTACGAGTTGTCGATTTATCGTGCTGTAGCTAAATTTAGACATGGTAAGGATTTTCAACAAAAAATGTTGGTTTGGGTCTGGAAATGAATCTGTGAGTAACGTATATGTGTATGAGCAGCTAGTGATAACTCAAGTAAGAGAGTACTCAAATCGTTTGAGTTTTTTTTAGGTACTTTGGATGCGAGGAGAGTTTGACTTGGTGAGTACCCCACTTGAGCAAGGTCGAGAAAGGATACAAATCTGGCCAGCGGGTTGCACTACAGTACATTAAGCTTATAGGTCCCGAGGAAATAACACAAGGGATAACAAACTAACACGATGCAGTATCTTCAAGTTCCTGGGAGCTACCACTGACTAAAGTTGAATGTGGCGATACATACAAGCCGATTCGATGAGTATGGAACGGTTACTCATCTCACCATAGTAGAGAACATCTACGCAAGAATACTCTAAATTTAGAAAATAGAAACCAGCTCTCTTTTTTTTTTTTTTTTTGGTTAGACTCCAACAGCAGACGATTTCATACTACAGGGGACTCTTGGTGCTGACAAACTATGAAGTCTACTTCTTAGTGTAGTGAAAAGCAGTTGGAGTCTATACTCTTCTCCATACATTTGCACCTTCATCCCTCCGTTATACAAGATCAATTTTTCAGGGCTCTTGAGCGAAAAATAAGAATTCCTAAAAAAAAAAAAAATACGATGGGCATCTCTCATTTTTTCAGGTATTCTCAATCCTAACTGTGTTTGATATAACTACTTGATACACCACCAGTTGTTATCTAGAAGACCCAAAACATCACATTTCTACGATGAAGAAATCAGAACCAGCAGTTGCTACTGCCTATTTGGATGAATCAACTACTTGGGCCGATCTCAACTTAGACCCACGTTTATTGCAGGCCATTGATCAATTGGGGTTCTCCAATCCTACATTAATCCAGTCCAATGCCATCCCATTAGCATTAGAGGAAAAGAGAGATGTTATAGCTAAGGCATCAACAGGTTCAGGAAAGACGGCAGCTTACAGTATCCCAATTATCCAGAACTTATTAGTTTCTTCAGAAGACGATGGCTCATCTAAGGGTATAAATAGTATCATCCTTGTGCCAACAAGAGAGCTCTCGAACCAAGTCAGCCAGTTCCTTGAGAAATTAACATTATACTGCCAAAAGAGAATTAATGTGCTCAACTTGTCCTCAAACTTGTCTGATCAAGTCTTAAATTCATTGTTAGTCAACAAGCCAGAGATCATAGTATCCACCCCATCCAAGTTAATCCAGATCTTGGAAAAGAATGTAAACAACCCGGACTTGATAGATTTGAGCTCTGTTAAAAACTTAACCATCGACGAAGTTGATTTAGTCTTATCCTTCGGATACTTGGACGACTTGCAAAAATTGGAGACCTATTTACCCATCAAGAAGAATTTGCAGACCTTTTTGATGTCTGCAACTATTAATGATGACTTGAACTTATTGAAGGAGAAATTCTGTACCAAGCCAGCAATTTTGAAGTTGAACGACGAAAATGCCAACCAGAATCAGTTGCACCAGTACTACGCAAAGACAACTGAATTCGACAAGTTCTTATTAGCATACGTTATTTTCAAATTGCATTTAATCAAGGGGAAGACTTTAGTCTTTGTCAACAACATTGACAGAGGCTACAGATTGAAATTGTTCTTGGAACAGTTTGGTATCAGATGTTGCATATTAAACAGCGAGTTGCCAATGAACTCAAGATTACATATTGTTGAAGAGTTCAACAAGAATGTGTACAACTTATTAATCGCCACTGATGACACCAATACACAGGCTATTGAAAAGGATGAAGAAGACGAAGAGGAAGAAGAGGCATCTGAACAACAGGGCGAAGAACCACTGAAGAAGAGTAATAAGAAGTCAAAGGCTTCCAAGAAGAACGACAAAGAATTTGGTGTCTCCAGAGGTGTTGACTTCCAAAACGTTGCATGTGTTTTGAACTTTGACTTACCAACAACTTCAAAGTCCTACATTCATAGAGTAGGCAGAACAGCCAGAGCTGGTAAATCTGGTATTGCATTGTCATTCGTTATCCCATCGAAGGAAGTTGGTAAGCACAAGGCTGCATCACTTTCCACTTCCAAGAAGGATGAAAAAGTCTTGAGAAGAATAGTGAAACAACAGTCTCGTAATGGGTTCGAAATAAAGCCTTACCAATTCGACATGCAACAGGTTGAAGGTTTCAGATATAGATCTGAGGATGCATTCAGAGCGGTCACTCAAACTGCTATCAGAGAAGCAAGAATTAAGGAATTGAAGAGCGAATTGATCAATTCTGACAAATTGAAGAGATTCTTCGAAGAAAACCCACAAGATTTAGCATCCTTGAGACATGACAAGGAATTGCACCCAACAAGAGTCCAATCGCACTTGAAGAGAGTTCCTGATTACTTGCTTCCAGAAGCGGCCAGACAAGACACCAAAAAGATAGGGTTCGTTCCTTTCCACAAGAACAAGGTGCATAAGGGTAGAAAGAGAAGACCTACTGGTAAAAAGTCAGACCCATTGAAATCATTCAAGAAATAATGAAAACTTTATAGGATTATATCATATAAATCTATATAAACTAATACATCATAGTGTACAAAGGCGTTATATTATACATTCGTAAGATTCTCGTGTTCAATTGCATCGGCTCCATTGCCATCCAGGTCCGGTTCCCCCTCTGCATTGATATCCTCTCGTGTGCCATCTTGATCGACCGCTTCCGATTTCTGACTGCTCAATGCACTGTCTTGCTTCTTCTTCCTCTCCATTGACTTTTTTGCCAATTTTGTCAATCTTTTGAATTCACGATCATAATGCTTCAACCATTCACTCACCAGGAAGTTCTTGTCCGTAATGTTTTTTAATGAATAGTTATTTCCAGTGTCAAACAAGGAGTTGGAGTTTTTCGTATCAGAAAACGCCAGATGTGACAACTCCCACTGATTAAGCTTTTGTTTCAAGACCTTGTCGGACACGGGGTGACTGCTGTCAAGATTTGAATTGAATAGTATGTAGTATTGATTATAACGTAGTTCAAGTTGAGTACGTGTACCATGTGTGGGCAACTTGACATTAGCAAGCTTTTCCTTTAACCGCGGGGTATTTAGTGAGTTGAAATCAAGCTTTGGGAGTTTCTTAACGTCATTATGATGGTGTTTTGCAGCCTCTTTGAAATAGAAGTCCTGCGTCGCTTTTCTCTTCATTGGAAGCGAAGTTGTAGATGAGCTCGAAGACATAGAAGTAGCTGATTGGAAGAACGATGATATACCATTACCAGTCGCGTTGTTTGCAGCTTTCTTTGTGGGCCCTTTAACCGATTGCGTGGGCGACATTATAGGCGGTGACTTTGATGATCTTGACAAACAGTTATCGATGTGGTTGCCCTGTAGTATTTCGGCTGACATTGTCTTTGAGCAAATAGGGCATTCAACCATTTGGTCTCGCGTAGGAATCGCATTATCGTTTGTTAAGGAGGCTCTCGTGACTGGTTTGTTTGTTTGGCCCGGTTCGATTTCGTTCTCCTTTCGTAATTTCTGCCTCTTTGACGGTTTTTCTCTCTCGGTTTCATCTTCCGATTCTATTTCTATGACCTCTGTTGTGGAAGATGAATTTATGATTTGGTTGTTTCTGCTTTCTTCATCCATTCTGATACGTTGCTCCTCATCTGGTAGTTTTAAATCATCGAGTAACTTCGGCCGTAACGAGGTGTAACAACGCACCACTTCTTCAAGTTGAATTACGCGTTTTAAGTTACTTTCAAACTGTGCGGTGTCACACAATGGGCACGTATTGTTTGTTAAAAGGAATTCTCGTATACATTGGGAGCAAAAGGTGTGGTTACAACTAGTCATTACGGGACCCCTCAAGAATTCTTTGCAAATGAAACATCGTAGTAATGAGTCGAAATCAGTGATCTCGGGTATTCGAGTTAATTTCCAGTCGGTAGGATCAGTGACATCTTCAAGATTCCTAGCAAATTGGTTTGAAGACATCCTGGTATAGAGGAGGGTCCATAAATGCAAAGTTGCCTCCAGTCCGTTTAAGAAATGTAAGATTTATCTCGTAAAAAACCTTTGATAGTACTGCAGACAAAAAAAGGTTGCAAAAAAATAAAGGTGGATAGGTAGTTGCTTACGAATAAGGATTGCTCTATTGTAATAGATTGTATTATGATCTATATATTCTAAAATACTTTTTTGAAAAAGATGAGCTTAGTGAGGGTCACGAAGTAGAGTCGAATATAAATATATTATATACATATTTTCAGGTTGATGAATTAAATGTGATATCTTTCATCCTTTTCACTCTATTTGATCTACTCAAATTCAAAGTTCATCATGCTCTGGTGCACTTGGGGTCTTTGTTCTCTTGATTTTTTTGACAATTCTTTTGGTTTTAGTTCTAATCACCTTTGACTTCGTAGCAGAGGCGCTCGATGGTGTGGATGCAGGTGCAGAACTCTCAGCCGATAGAGTAACTTGTTCGACTACTGACTCAACTGGCTCCCTGACTTGTTCAACAGCTGTACTTACAGTGTCTTGAACATTTTCTGCCACCGAAGAAACAGGATTTTCTTCAACAACAGGTGCCGTTGATTCAACTTCTTGCTCGGCAACTGATTCAACGGACTTTGTGACTTGATCAACAATTGATTGCACAGGCTCAGAAACTCTATCCACCACTGAATGAATTGGTTCGGAGACCTTTTCAACAACATCTGCGATAGGCTGAGAAATGTTTTCAACAACGGATTCTACCGCTTCATAGACTACTTCAGTCACGGTTTCAATTGGCCCCTGGTAGTCTTCAGAGACAGATGAGATGATTTCCACCACCTGGTCCGATACAGTCGAGGCTTGATCAATAACCTTTTCGGTTGCTTGAGAAACTTGCTCAGCAACTTCGGTTGCTTCATTCACAGCAGCTGCGGACACAGATGAGGCAGCTTCGGTAGCTACTTCAATTATATTTGTAGCTTCAGTTGCCTCTTCAAGAACAGAGCCAACACTACTAGTGGCCACTTCAATCACAGACTCAGCTGTTTGAATGATGGAGTCTGTGGGGATAACCTCTTCCACCACGGACTCAACAGAGCCTACAATATCCTTTTCTATCCCATAGTTAACAACTTGGTCCACAACTGGTTGAACAACATTATCAATGATTGGCTTAGTTATGTGATCAATGACTTCTTCAACTTTTTCAACTATGGGTGCTGCTGCGTGTTGAACCTGCTCAACCACTGGGTTTACAATCCTCTCAACGATCGGGATCGCAGTCAGTTCAATAGGCTCTTGAGTCTCAGTTGCTCCATCGACAACGTACTTGGTGATCTCGACTATTACTGTATCAGTTTCTTCACTTTGCACATAAGCTTCGCTCGAAGAGATATCAGCTTCTATTGTAGATGTTTCAGTAACGTATTCAATAACAACATTAGGGTCGCTAGTGACACTCTCAACTAGTTCTGCGGTATCAACAGGCGGAGTGTCAACGACCAGTACCTGCGGAATTTCCTCAACGATACTGGTGGCTTCAATTACTGGAGCTTCATTGTATGCATCAGGCTGTTCAGATTTATTGTCCTCGACTTCTTCAATTTCCTCAATAATAACAATCTCCTCGTCATCGCCAGCTTCTCCGTCAACTTCCTCTTCTTCGACCTCTTCGATAATTTCATAGTCACCATCTTCTTGGCCGTCGTAACTGTAAGAATCGGTTTCATTCTGGCTATCATTGTCATCCCCGTCAACTACGTATTCTTCAACCACGATTTCTTCAACTTCTTCAAAATCTTCGTTGGGGTCTTCGAAGTTGGTAGAAGCTGAATCTCCAAGTGTCGTGTTGGAAACATAATTGATGGTCTCGGCCACGGGAATGCCGCTTGCAGCTACGACTGGTTCGTCAAGTGAAATGACAGAGGATGGCACTGATTCAGGAATAGATTCTGATACAGAACCATTAGTTTCTTCCAGACTAGATGCCGACGTTCTATAATCGATTTCGGGAGAGTGAGAGCTAGGAGCTCCACTCGCAATTGACGAAAAAGTTTCTGAGATTACACTCGAAATTTCCGATAAAGTACTCAGGATTTCAGTTGAAATACTTTCTTGAGTAGTTTGAGTTGTGGTTGATCCTATTTCTGAGATGAGAGACACATAGTCCTGGGAAGAATATGCAGCATCTTCTTTGGGTTCAACAATATGTCTTGTGAAAGAAGATGTTTCCTTAGAGCCGTCAGTGTTAGGAAGTGGGGTAGTACTAGTCGCGAAAGATATCTCAATGTGGTCGCTTGAAATTGTAAGGCCCTTGGGATCATAGTCAATACTAGTAGCGGTCTCAACTTCACTCTCGTCGTTCCACTCATCCATCTTGAAGTAACTGTTACTCTCCTCGCTGTTTGTGTGGTCCTCATCCTTTAGTTTATCCTTCACATAAGAAATACCCAACGCAGCATATTCGTTCGCTAACTTGAATGATTTCAAACCATATTTTTGCAGAACTTGAAGGGCGTCGTTCAATTGGCCATTTTCATAGCCTTTTTGCAAAGCTACTGATAAGATTGCCACAAGCACAATCATGATTAAGTAATTAAATATAGTGCCCACGGTAGATCTTGACTTTGAATAGTTAGGTTGTAATTTCATGACATGGAGAGAGTTTGCAGCACTGACAGATGCAAGCGAGGTACCATTAGGAGAGAAAGCTAACCTAGTAATTGCAAATGCGTGTAATTTTTTGAAGACTTGAATAGTCTTAAAGTCAGATAATCTTACTATTGTTAACGAGGTGTCATTGCCTGCTAAAGCAACGAGATCTTGCACCACACTGACATCGATCCCAGTGACACCTTTAATTTTTGTAGATATCACCTTCTGTCTGACAATTGAGTGGTCTGTGAGACGGTAAAGGAACATGGTGATTCCGGTGGAGCCTGAACCAGGCTTACCAGTTGCCGTGATCAAGACATGTTCGTTGTCAACATACTTGACTTTTGATAAAATATACTTTGACAAGATGGCTTGTGTCTTTGCACTCGATGATGATGTGGAGATTGGGTTTGAAGTTATGGTGGACACAGTCTCTATTGTAGATTTGGAAGTGATATAGCAAATTGTTTTGCCATCATCGTCTGGACTTAAATGTAAGTCTTTGATTTCAATGGATTCGTCCTTGGGCTGATACTTGAACTTGGTATCCAACACTTCAGGGTCAAATATGTAGATAGTTGATGGCAACTTAGAGGTCATGAAGCATCCAGTGTTATTGTTGGACGATAAGTAGACTATCTTGGGATAGTCTCCAGATCCGTTGGCATTGACAGCACCAGGGCTTCTCACGTCATCGACATCCAATTGCGCGGCATCCAAGAATCTCAAATGCTCGTCTTTGCTGTAGGTATACTTTCTTAAATTGTTGTTGATGTTCATCGATTGAATCAATTGGGTCGACTGGTTACAACCTACAAACACAGAAAACGATCCGTCATCATTGGCACCTTCTTTGGAGATATCCAAACACATAGGAGAATCTTCATTCTTGGGCAATGTGATTTCTCTGAATTTTTGCAAGACTTTGGTTTTGTCTGTAGACTTAAAAAAGCACTTGACTGCAGTGATCTTGTTAGGAATACCGTTGTTGCCTTCCCCGCCACCACCAGCAACCAAAACGGTCTTGTTGTTTATAAACTTGGCTGCATAGATGGGATAGCCAACATCTAAAACTGCAGACTTTTTAACTCCACCCATATTAGTACAGAGTTTTTGTGTCGCAATGTATAATTCAGCAAAGGTGAGGTGTAAGCTGTTTTGAAAGTGGAAATGTAAATGCTGTCCAGTTTTGGTTTTTTCTGGTGTCTTTTGTTTAGGATCAAAACTTTGGAGGTGAGGCAGTGAAAATTCCAGTACGCGAAAACGCATATAGGATCAGAGGTGCTACATGCAGGTTTGGATACCGGAGTCCCAAACGATAAGACAAAATGGTACGGGGTCATAAAGCAGCATAGAATAAGCGTGGTTGTGAGCATGATGAGGAGGCAATTCTCCTTATTCTGGATATGGGTATCTGAATATAACTACATATGGTTTGCATTGTGATTTTTTTTCTCGTTATTTTGAGTGCTACGATGGAGACTACTGTTTTCGAAATAGCTCTAGCTAAATCTGCATATAAATTAGTGAATCATACCCAGAACCGAGCTGAAATCAAAGATATGAGATTTGTAATCCTATGGTTTCATTATCTATAGTTGCATCCACTGAGTTCCCGAAAACACCTTTTGATTGAGTTAGCAGTTGCATCACCTATTTGATCTCGGTCGTTTTTTGGAGTTTTTGCCTCTCATTTATTTTATCCAATTTAGGGCTGTGGCAACCTTTCTCAAATATGCCAAACGCATTGTCCATTTCGTCCCATGTTGTCCACGGCTATGTTGGAAATAGGGCAATGACTTTCCCCTTGCAATACTCCGGGTGGGATGTTGACGTCTTGAACACGACAAACTATTCCAACCACCCTGGTTACGGTACTTTCAAGGGAACCAAGACCACACCAAATGAAGTATCCGACATTTTCGAGGGATTGAGTGCCATTTTTGACTTCAAAAACGAGTACGATTTGATAATAACCGGGTACACGCCAACTGCGGAAATGTTGAAGGCCATATCCGAAGGAATCAGCCAGACATTCAAAAATGGCTCCGGTGTAGTTTCCGAGAACCATAAGCGTCCTGTGTGGGTGCTTGATCCTGTCTTGGGAGATAACGGGAAGTTATACGTCCTGGAAGATTTAATTCCCGTGTACAAGTCGATTCTAGCAAGTGGGTATCTCACATTGATCACTCCAAACCAACTAGAATTTGAAATCTTAAGCGAATCCTCGAACATAGACTCCTCATTCCAATCGGTAAAGGCTGCCTTTGACGCATTCGGTGCGAAGTACCCCAACGTCCCGAATATTGTGCTCACATCGGTGGTGATATCAGAAAAGATGTACTCCTTTGGAAAGAATGCAAAGGGCGAAATTTTCTATATAGAAGTGAATCAGATAGGCTGCAGCTTCAACGGATGTGGAGACTTGTTCACTGCGTTATTGGCAAACGAGTTTTATCAAAATGGAATAGAGTTGACTCCCCAGGTACTCGGAAACGTCTTATTTAAGCTTAACAAGATCCTCCAGCACACACACCAGTGCGAAACTGTCAAGCAGAATGGGAAACCATTCAAGGTCGTCAAAGATCTTAGAATAATCTCACTGAGAGAGGTTTTAAATTCTCCAGCGACTACCGACTTTTTGGTTACATATTTATAGATTAATACAACATACATTAGAATATACAAGTACACATCCACGGCCATTTTATGAAAAAAGAAGAGGGCTTAATGTTTAGTCTCAGGACCCCCCCCCCCCCCCCCCCCCCCCGCAAAGGGTCCCCACAATGCAGGCGTAGTTGCTCTCGCTTTTTCTGTCTTTTTTCGCAGCCATGGTTTTTTTTGCGGATCGAATTAAAGTTTCCCATTTCTTCTTTAGTATTTGCCATTGAACCTTATCTGCCGGTTTTTCGAATATTTTTCTCGTTAGGCGCCATACTTGCTTCAGCGTAGCATACTCGTCGCCCTTCCGTACGATAATACCTCAAAAGTTTTCTTGCACTGCCCGGTTTGTTCCTGTGGTAGCACATCACTGTGGTTACTATATATAGGTCATGTGAGCGTTTGACGTTATTTAGTTTTTTGGTGATATTCACGTGCCGCAGCCATATCACTCTTTTTTACCTTATGCAGTACCACAGTACGTGATTATCATTTTTTTTGGGTGTTTTGCTAACTCAACTTTGTGTGCTCTTATCTTTGAAGATCCGTTGCCATCAGGATTTCAAGGGAACTAAAGCAACATTTATTTAATTGCATTATAACCAGCATATAGTGAACGTGGAACAGAGGACACTCCTAGGCTGGAAAGAGTGGCATGACTATGAAAATGCATGAAAAGGACCCATTCTACCATCATGGGAGCCGAAAGGCAAAGCATAAGTCGAAACAACGGGGTAAATTCTATCTGATTGTGACAGTATTTGTATTGATTATTTTGGCAGGAATTGCCACTGCATATGGCTTCAATGATATAGTGATATGGAGGCAAGCAGGCAAAGAGCAGGAGACGTTTGCGGAAGTACCTGCTCCATTGACGGATATATTTACGCCTTCCCCACCTTCGTCTGATATGTTTCAACTCAAGCATATCTTCCATCATGGAACCGGGGAAAAGCACTACAAGACTCATCGTAGACTAGATATCACTGATGAATATTTGTCAAAAAACAACCTTCACAACTTCCAAATCGACCAGGATCAACAGCAAAAGGAAGGAGAAGTGTTTTCGGAGAACTTGCAAGATATTTATAACCAGATGGATTGGCCCAAGGCTCACCGTGGGAAGAACCCATGGACTATTCAGCTCCCCATCAAGACCAACCGCAACACCAAGGGTAAAGTACGCCGATTAACAGAGCGTCACACTCCTAATTTCCTTGAATCATATCTCGAGTATGCAATCCAAGTTAAGGGCAACCCTCAAATTTTAAACAAGATGGAGTTAGCCTGGGATGATGAAGAAGATATATCGATCCCCAACATGAAGGATAAGGATACTTTGGTGTCATTAGCAACAATCTCTTCGAATGCATATGTCCGGATCCCCAAGAGTGAAGAAGAAAAAAGGAACCTGGACTGGATCGATGTTGGTGAACCTTGGGATATTGCAGACAACTCTTCCGCAGATCCCATGTTTGGGTGGGCTGAAGATGGACTCAGAGGTCACATATTTGTGAGTAGTGATAACAAGTCTGTTGTTATCGGCATTAAAGGTACTTCTGGTGCAGGATTACCAGGAAGCGGAAGCGAAGAGACCCAGGCCAACGATAAGATCAATGACAATTTGCTATTCCTGTGCTGTTGTGCTAGGGTTGGGTACATGTGGACTACTGTTTGCGATTGCTACGAAAAAACTTACACATGTAACCAAGACTGTCTCGAGAAGGAATTGTTGAGAAAGGACAGGTACTATCAAGCGGTGCTTGATCTCTATCGTAACGTCACTGCGATTTATCCGCCTGAGACCACAAACATTTGGGTGACTGGCCACTCCTTAGGAGGTGCTCTTGCCTCACTTTTAGGGAGAACATTCGGGTTACCAGCTGTTGCCTTTGAAGCTCCAGGAGAAATGCTAGCTACAAAGAGACTACACTTGCCACAGCCACCCGGAATACCCAAGTATTTGGAAAATATCTGGCACGTTGGCCACACTGCTGATCCCATCTATATGGGGGTTTGTAATGGAGCCTCGTCGACATGCAACATTGCAGGGTATGCCATGGAAACTGCATGTCATACGGGAAGGCAATGTGTTTATGACGTTGTCACTGATAAGGGCTGGCGGGTCAATTTGTTGAATCATAGAATTCACACAGTCATCGATGATGTGATCTTGGCTTACAATGAGACAGCCCCATGTTTTGACCAACCTCCCTGTAGAGATTGTTTCAACTGGAGGTATGTGAGCCATGAAGATGACAAGAGGAAGAAGCACTCAAATTTGCTTCCAACTAGTTCATCAACTGACAGCAAAAGCACAAGCACTTCAACAAGTGCCACGAAAACCAGCACGTCCACGAGCACTTCCGAACCAACAGACGGTCCTCAGAAATGCCTCAAGAGGACGTGGTACGGATGGTGTGTTGAATGGGGGTCAAATAATGACACAGCTGCAAGTTTTCAAAGTAGGTTTACAGAGATATAGGATATGGTACATATAATAGACACAAGAAACTAAGTAAGCTCAAGATGCAACAAAAAAATGTAGGAATTTGAAATAGACACAATAAAGAAGTTGGTCACACCTACGTAATCTACATATTCCGAGCATGATCTGCTTACACCATGTTGCCAACCGTATTACCCTATTAGTGGTGTGCAACCAACGAAAAGTCCTGTCCGTTGTGCGTATAGTGCATATCTGGGCCGATGGGAGCAAGATTGTTCATAATTTTTCACGGTGCTTTATGCATGGAATTTTCCGGACCTCACGTAAATTGGAAAAATACCTAGTGAAGGAAATGCGGCAACTTAAGCGTAAGAAAAGGGTAAGTTTTTAAAAAAAAAATTAAAAATAAAAAGGGAGCACATTAACACACCTAACATTAGATGGGAAATAAGATTTATGGTCAATCTAGGCCCTATTGTCCGGGAGTGTGGTAAAGATGCGGAAAACGACGGCTCTGACTCAATTGCTTTACAGCACATTTCATGATCCTTACATTTTGTGGATGCGTAGCATAATGACTGAAATTCCCATGATCTTTTTAAAGTTGCTGATTACCATACAAGTCATTCTCTCCCCTTATATTACAAAAGATCATTCTTTCAAAAAAAAATGAATGAAAGCCGCATGTTGTGCATATACAGCGTCCCCAAAGTGAAGGTTGAGGGCTGAAAAAGGAAGTAGCGGCCATCCCAAAAGAGCAAGCCGAGGCCAAAACGTAAACAAAACAGCCTCTCTTTGCAGAGAGGACGAAAAAAAAAAAAAAAAAAAAGACCATAAGAGGTTCTTCCAACACTACCCTGCTTAAGTAAGAGTCAGCATGAATATGAAGTGCTAGCAGCCGTGTTTTGGGGCTGCAGTTTGCAATTGGAGTTGCAGTGTTCCACCTTGTTGCTTGCGTTACGTTACTGTCCGGTAGAGCCCTCAATGAACCTGGCAGCATTGTAGTATTATATAACGCACTCTGATATAAATTCTGTTTTCTTGCTATTGTGCTGAGTGTATGGTGCGATAAATTTTTCACGAGAGACACTGCTATTTGGTCCTCTCTCTCTTCCACCAATACAACAAGAAAAAAAAAACTCTTTTCTCATAACTTGATAAAGCCGAATAGTTCGCTGCCTCTCACCGTAGCAATTGCAGCCTATCGAAAGGTACCGAACCAGAGCAAAGAAAGAAAAATTACACCCATTCTGACCGGTGAAAACAAAAGGAATTCAAATAAGGAAATTTCAGATTAAGAAAAAAAAAAAATAACAATAATAACAATAAAAGTAGTGCGTAGCTTATAAAATAATATCATAACATACTATACATAAAGTATACACACCCCGTCAAAGAAAAAATAATAACATTGCCATTTTTTTTTTTGCTGTTTTAAAAATAAACTAAACGGTTTACATCATTTAATTAAAGAAAAAAAAGAGGGAATAGAAAAAGTTTAGCCTTAAAATTTTTTCCTTTTCTCTTAGTTTCCTTTTCATTAGAAGCAATTTTTAATTTGTTATCAATCAGTTTTATTGATAGTTGAACCGTTCTCCTTCCCACTTCACAGTGATTAGCTCCGCCTTAAATACTAGATAAAGCAAGTATTTAGCTGTTATACGGAAGACATAAGAAAAAAAAAACAATCAAAACAACAAAACAGAAAAAACAGCAAACTATCAGTTAACACAAGATGAGAGCCTTCTTTACCCTTGCCAACCTCGTCTTCTTGGCTGGTGCCGTCTTGTTATTGTTATTGACAGTACTTTCCGGTTCGTCCAACCACTTCCCATTGAATGAGTTCTATTGGTTAGAGGCTGACACCAGTCACATTGCCAATGCTCCAAAGAACGCCGCCTGGACCTTCTGGGGTGTTTGTGAAAAGAACGATTTCAACACTTGCACCTTGGGTCCAGCCTACCCAATCTCTCCAAAGGATAACTTCAGAACCACTGAGAACATTCCAAGTGACTTCGTAAAGAACAGAGACACTTACTACTACTTGACCAGATTCTCATTCGCCTTCACCATTGTTGGTTTATGTTTTGCCGGTGTTGCCTTCCTTATTGACGTCTTTGCCTTCTGCTTTGCCGTTATTGACAGGGTTGCCGTTGTCTTTATTGTTATTTCCTTATTCTTTGTTGCTGGTACCGCCTCTTTCCAAACCGCAGCAGCAGTCTTAGCCAAGCAAGCCTTCAATGACGACAACTTAAACGCCAAGGTTGGTACCAAGGCCATGGCCATCTTATGGACCGCCGTTGTCTGTTTGTTAATCTCATTCTTCTTGACCTGTTTCTCCAACATTGCTGCTTCGTACAAGAAGCACATGGACAGAGTGTACGCTCAAAGAGACTACGACGGAACCAACGATGAAGCAATTGCACCAAACGTTGGACCTGAAGGTGATGAATCCTCATTCACTAGATCTGCTCCACCAGCTGAAGCCAAGGAAGAAAACGGCGGTGGTGTTAGATTCTTCAAGATCAAGAGAAACGCCAAGGTTTCTGATGAAGAAAGCGTTTAAATCTCCTCCAACAATATAGTTCTTTGAAGAATAAGCTAGAAGACAAAAATGAAGTCAATTAAGACAAGTAAAGAAAAGAAAAAGAAAAAGAAAAAGAAAAAGAAAAAGAAAAAGAATTGAAATCAAGGTGAAGATATAATCGATATCCTTTAGCTTATTCATCAACCTCAAGGAAGAAAGAAAGAAGATGCATTTGGAGAAATGATATCCTAAATCAAGCTATTCAGTCAACTCAATCAACTTCCCCTCGACCATAAATACAATCCTAATATCTAATTCCCTCGTCATTATTGTCCCGTTCCTCTTTGTTTGAGCATACTTGTCTTCAACTATCTCACACGAAGGGTTCATCATCAAAGGAGGAAGTTAATGAATTGTATCTATTTTAGTTTTTCGTTGTACTATAATATTATTAAGTTTATTTGAACTGATGTGGAATCGTAGCGATGTAGTCGTGCAAAGCAGAAGCGATGTAGAATGTAGTTCGTAGCATGTGTTCTTGAGGCATGGCCATCTGCATCTGCCTCTGGAGTGCTGTGACTCAATGCCTCAAGTACTAGCTGATCGAAACATAGTTGGCTCAAATGTTAGAAATCAGAAGGAGAAAGAGTGTTGACTACAAAAAAATCTTACAGTTCCCAAGTTTGAGCTCATCACACTCGTCAAATGTGCAAAGAGGCAATTCCTTCTATGCGCTTCACATGAAAAGTCGATGGTCTTTCCACAGTTTTCAAAGGAATTTCCCAAATAGTGGAATATGTTACCACTTAAGGTTTATAGGCACAACCAACTTTCTTAATTATACTTTTCCGTGCAGTCCATTTGAGTTCCGTTCTTTCCCTCTCTCATTTCATCAATACCTCATCTATCGAACAAAAGCTACAGTACCTACATACTTAAGGACCCTTTTTTGAAAGTACTGTTTTCGTTCTCAGTCCTTCCCCACTGCGAAAATGGTTGCACTTCCCCTTTATTTCACCCCACATAAAGTGCATCACACGTTCAGGAATTGAAATGATCTGTTCTCTTTTCTTTTTATGCTGGAATCATTAAAAGGGGACCAGATAACCTTTTGCAGAGCATACACAGGCTTGGCCCTATTTTTTTTTTTTCTTAGTTATAGGTTCTTTTTTTTTTTTGTCGTCGTCGTCGTTTGTTCTGTGCATGCTGGATTCCACGTGGAATACCCTAAATTACTGGAGAATGTGGCCCAGTGAGGGCAGATAAGATTTCGCATAGCGCCATTACCGAAAGAATAAAAAGTGTTGGCAGTGGGGGCGGGGGGTGCAGCCTACAGGGGAGTTCACAAAGAGATTGTTGAAGTAGACAAATAAACGAAGTGCAATGCAATAGCATTGACGAAGCAAAACAAATAAAAAAATAAGAGAAAAAAAAGGGAAAGGTGATTTCTAGCTATGTTGTCTTGTCAAAAGTCATTGGGTGTGGGTGCTGCTGCGATTGTCGGTACAATGTACAGTGGACCCGCCATCAGTAGCACCCAGTAGCAGCGAAAAATATTTTATTCGAGTGTTCCATATGCAGCAGATTGTCCCCTTTTTTTCCCTACAGTTCTATTTTTTTTCTGCCGCCTCTCTTCGAGATTGGCTTGCATGTTCACGATCATCAAGTTGCAGCATTTTAGGTGGACACTTCCCTCTACGCCTTTCTGTTATAGCCATGTGTTGCGCCTTTCCCGAGGCTGCTTCGATGACAAAACACACTAAAAAGAAACATCGCAAAGGTTAAAAATATCTATAAACGAAAACACAAGCCTAACTTTAATCCTCGTTACCAATGCAAACAGAGAAAAAAATTGGATGAGACTTGTAAATTTCAAGGTCAAAATAGTTTAGCAGTGGTGTGTCGCAACAGCGCTAAACGCCAGCAGAGTTATGCTGCACTCGTAAAATACACAGTCAAAAGAAGTATATCGAAACGTTTTTGAACAGAGCCCAATTTCATTGCCAATTCGTATTTCTGCTGGCACACTTGAATTTGTTCTCTGGGTAACTATTTAGTCTTTAATTTTTTTTTTGTGTCTGGTTTAGCCTTTCCTCCAGTTCACTTTCCCATCGATTTTCTTGGGCTTTTATTAGCGTCTATGTATAAAAAATAATACCTTGTTTGACGACCTCTGGTGAATAGATAACAGTGTCAAAAAAAAAAGAAAGAAAAAAAAATATTATTGCTAATAATTAGCTCTTAGGTGTACTCTCTCTCCCAGCTATGTATAAATAACTTCCAATTAGCACCCAATTGCAAACCCACCACCCGCTCCAGACTAATGAACCTGTCAGACTCTTTCTTCGAGTTCGTATTCTATTCGTTTAATCCCGCTAACCATCATTCACCGGGAATAAAATAAATTTCATAACGTTCCACTTTATCATATTCCGCCGCAAACCAACCCCCCGCTCCCCACTAAATTACAGCGAAAAACCAAAAAAAGAAAAAGAAATTCCCTAGGCAATTAACAAAGCGAGAAAGAAAAAAAATATTAATTATTATATCGAAAACACCACCTACCCATTAGCTAATTTTGCTAATCTTACTATTGTTTTTCTTTTTCTTTGCACTGTATCTATTGAAACTCAATTGGTTAACACAATACACCCTGCCAAATTGTGATTTAGGCGAAGTTCAAGTGTGCGCAAATTAGTGAAAGCTCAAGTCAATTAAAGTGGACTCAACACATTCAAACCTTACTCCACGCACAACCTTATCGAATTAGGTGCACTGGCTACATTTGCTCTGTCCTGTCCCTAAATCCCACACATATACATATATAATTCCCCACTCCTACTAGGCAACCAAAAAAAAAAAAAAAGAAAACCATATAAAATTAATAAAATACCAAGACAAGAAAAAAAAAAGAAGGACCAACAAGAACCCCAAAAATATATACTAGCCGTCCATACTGATCTAACCTAACCACAAGAATAATAGACTCTCCAGTGCCATGCCAACTGAAAAGGAACACCACCACCATGGTATAAAAGGGCTCTTCAGGAAGGAGAACTCTCCTTCGCTGGACTCGTCTGGATCCCACCAAGGATCCCACACGGGTCTCTCCAAGTTCTTCCACCACCACAGCAATGATCTGCACCCAAGTCACAACACAACCGATAGCCCGGGCAAATTATCGAGATCTTCGTCAATCATGTCGTTGAAGAAGAACCTGACCCTGACCAATTTGTCTTCCAGCACGGGCCCAAGAACCCCAGACGAGCACAAGCCTAAGAAATTGACCAAGGCTGAAACATTGGCTCACATCCAGCATATGTCCCACAAGAACGCCATACGAAACCAAAACATCAACAATGCTCACGGCAGCCCCACGGGCGCCAATAATGGCGCTGCTAGCTCGATGTCGAACAGTGCCAGTAACAGCAAGCTCAACATCAACACCGCCTTCGCTGCGAAGGGTGGTGCAGCACTCGGTCCTCAGAGTGCTGGCGCCAACTTAGGAGGTGGACACCACGATAAGATAAAATACAACCCATTCGGAATCAACAAGACTCCCTCGGACACTCCGAAGCACACATCGTTTTACATGGCTGGAACATCTGATGGTGCTAGGGTGTTGAGCAACCCCATCAAAGACCCCAACGACATGTTACCAAAGGAATTGCAACAGGACCACGTTAACCTTTTAGATGATTTTGAGTTTGATTCCTCGAGTTTGAAGTTAGGCTTCGGTGGTTCCGCAGATGTGATGATGGTCAATGTTATCGGCCATAAGAAGCAAATATATGCTTTAAAGAAGTTCTCCTTGTTAAGTAAGGAGACCGACGACGAGTTCTATGACAGAGCCATGAAAGAGTTTATTATTTCGAAAAAGCTCAGCGAAAGTAGACATATCGTCGATACCTTGGCATTAGTGAAGATACAAAGTCAAACAAATGTGACGAGAGGTTGGGGTTTTGTGTTAGAATACTGTCAAGGTGGAGATCTTTTCAACCAAATTGTTAAACCAGGATGGAAGAGATGCTCCTTGAACGAGAAGTTTTGTATTTTCAAGCAAATTGCCTATGGTTTGAAGTACATGCACGATAGAGACATAGTTCATAGAGATTTGAAGCCAGAAAACATTTTGATAGACGCACAAGGGGTAGCTAAGATTTGTGATTTTGGTGTCAGTGAGTATGGTCATGAAACCCCTGAGGATTTCACCTCGGATGTAAAGAAGTGTCATTCATACGTTGGTTCACCTCCTTACTCACCACCTGAAGTTATGAAACTCAAAGAATTGAGTCTGATCGAAGCCAAAAAGTGGTCGTATGACCCATTCAAGATGGATTGCTGGGCTCTCGGTATGCTTTTGTTCTGTATTGTATACAGCGGTGTTCCATTCCTGCAAGCTAATCCTGCTGATCATGGCTTCAGAGACTATAAATTCAGTCATGAAAGATATTGTCTGAACCATCCTACCTTCAAGGGCAATAAGGAGCCAGGTAAAGGTCCAGGCTCTGAATTCAAATGGGCATCTCAATTCCAGTCGACTGGAGCTTCTCGTGTTGCTTGGAAATTATGTGATCCAAGCGTAACCAACAGATACACAATTGATCATTTATTCAATGACTCATGGTTTTTGGGTACAGAGATGTGTGTTTACGAGTGTGAAGATCAAGATGTCAACCCATTTGTATTACAAAGCCATTCCTTCAACTCATCATCAGGCTTTTCTTCAGCAGTTAACTCGCAAGCCCCATCAAGGAAGAACACTTTCAGCTCCAATGATCACCATTTCGCCCAACGCGGCTCACATGACGAAGGTATACATACACCGATAAGAAGCATGTTGGACTTGACAGCTGCTGCCCCAGAACAACAACAGCAGCAACAACATCAACTGGGCTTGAAGCCTAGCGCTGACGGTGAAGACAAAGGAGATTCCACTTCAGTGCATTCAAACTCCTCCTTGACCCACATACCATTGAAAATCAATAACAAACAGAATGAACGTAGTAGCACCTCGAACTCATCTGTCGATGGACTTCTTCCTAAGGTGAAGTCAATGCTAGACTTTAGTCCTGGAGACGATAAGGACAAGAAGATTGATGCTCTGGAAAGTTCAACGAACTTACCAGCACTTAAGGAAGGAGAACCATTGAAAGCAGATGGCGCTGAACAGGATCAAGAATTCGAAACCAACGATGACCATGATGATGAAATTAGTAACTTGGTACAATTGAGAAGAGACTCGATTGCTGACAGGCCACCAGAAGAAGTTGTTTTCCCAACTACTCCGCAAAGAGCCGGTGAGGATCCTGATCCAGAACTCACTGTGGATGAAAATTCTCCAGCAAGAAAGTTACCTCTACTGTTGCAACCAAAGAGGTTAAAGTCTGCTCAAGACTTAACTTTTGATTCTCATGGAAACTGTGATCTTGGTTATAGAATCAAGAAACATCACCATCTTGACGCGGCACAGCTTGCTGTTTCTGGATCTCTTTCTAGAAGAGCTTAAGCGACAGGTATTTCCACACTTGAGTAAACCAGAGGAAAGATAAAAATAAAAATGTTTGTCATAGTGACTTGACAAGCTAAAGGGCATTAATATCAATATGATAGAAGTAAGAAAACTAGAGATTTCGAAAACAAAAATATACACGAACGATAAGTAAAAAAGTAAAAATGAGCGACACAACAAACACTATTCATTCAATTTTATATCGATACAAAACGCAATAGCAATACGGAGAGGCAAGTGCCGATTCGTCTCGATTCCTCTTCTTGTCTTGATTCTCCTACACCAATGTAAATGTACAATTCTTTTTTTATTAAGATAAGAAACTAATAATGAATAAACCCAAAACTAAATTTAAGCTTCTAAAGCAACTCTACCCTTAGGGTTGGTGACCTTGAGACCTAACTTCTTAGCCTTAGCAACGATTTCAACTCTGTTCTTAGCAGAAATGTTGTGGGCGATTTCAGCAGCGTAAGTCTTGGTGTGTAATAATAAAACATCTAAGTCCTTAACGTTCTTAACTAAGTAAGCCTTGTGACCGGATGGCATCATGTGTCTGGTCTTCTTGTTGGAACCATAACCGATGTTTGGTTGAGGAATGGTACCTCTGAATCTTCTTCTGACACAAGAGTCAATACCCTTTTGCTTTCTCCAGTTTTCAGCAACACGGTGGTATCTGTCAGAGTGGTGTCTCTTGAACTTCTTAGTGTGCTTCTTGACGATCTTTGGGTGTGGTAATGAGGCGGCCACTAAAAGTAAAATTGTTAGTATAAAAGAATTGAGAAAAAAAATTATGATACACTCAATAACAAGGATATTGAATATTTGAAGAAAATAAATCATCGAGTCCTCTGGTGATGCAAGATTTAGCTGGCTTTCATGAAGAGTTTGGTGCTTCGGAGTGAATTGGGATTACATGCTGGAGGGTCATACGCCGTCTACTGGTATGTTGTGCAGGTGGATAATTTGGTGATGGGTACATTCTCTCTGCTGATGCAGACATCATAGGCATGTAAGAATCAAATATGATTGGGGGTCAATCAGACGTTGATAATTGTAGATGCTCTCCAGATAGTTCGATTATTAGGTCTACTTTCATTGATTTTGGTTGAAGGGATGGATTTTGAATATCCTGGGTCCTATGACTTCAAGGGAAGGTGGTTGGCATCATCTATCCAATTTTAACATGGCCCACATTTATATGTATATGATGGTATTGACTCTCTCTTACTGATTGCATATCTTCAAATGTTATATCCTCATGGTATAGGTATATTACATACTCTTGATAATCTGTGTAGTCTTATTCAATATAGGTTCTACTTCAAAAAATTTTCACTTTTTTTGTAAACTGAAAGTGCCAGTGAGTATGGAAAGAATTTTGGTGAGGTCTTCGGCTTGTGTTCTACACGACTTACAAAATGCAAAAAAAAAGGAAAAAGCGAAATGAGCGCCAAAAACACTATGTGAGCGCGCAATATACAGGACGCAATGAGATGTTGGAATATTTTGTGTAAGGTCTTGCAAGTAAAGCGTCGCGCAGTCGTCTTGTCACATGATGCACAAAGTGAAGCCCTAGCTACTTACACGTGATTAGCAAAGGATGCAAATTGAGACTGAAATCAGTCTGGGGAAAAAGCCCACATCGGACTTCGTCAGGAGTGTATACTGTCGAACGATAAAACGAACAAAATTATTTTTAGGCAAGTCCCCTGAGTCGTTCCTTGAGAAGCATATAGACACACTCCACATCCGTTCTATCAAATGTGTAGATTTTGGATTCCTTCTTTCGGATGGGACCTATTCCTATCTGGACAATCAGCCATAAAGCTTGGAGATGCGGCTCTTGGGTAGCTGAGAATGCTTTACACGCCGCGATTCAATACGTATTCCCTGAAACCAGGATTCCACATAGTGTATCTACTTCTGCAAGTGCGTTTTCTATTTTTTTTTTTCTTTTTCTCTTTGGAGCAGTACCCCATTCGGTGCTCCGCGAGGCTTTTCAAGAGTTCCAGACAGGGTGAAATATTTTGCTAGGAATACCCGACTTAACCGGGAACCTTCAGGTTTGGAATTTTACGTACACTACATTAGTTTCACCTCTGTTGTAAACAAGGACTCTAGAAAAATAAAGTTATTTTAAAATAGAGTACAAGATATGAAAGCTTATTTTGCGGAATTGCGACAATTATAAGCATAAGTCCCCTAATCTCCTCATTTCACCCTTCTGGACGAGCATCTGTGTTAGTATTACCCTTCTAACTAAGGCTGGTCTTGTGTGTAACGAATTGCAACTTTTCGATTTTTAAGCTCTCTCTTCAGTTATTGTTTTCCTCATTTGGTGTGTGTTAGTGCTGGATTAGGTCTTGTGCTTGTTTTCGCTCTCGTAATATGACAATAAAATTTACGTAATTCTCCTGCAGAGAACTCATCTCTTGCTTGCTTTAGATAAATGCAAGTCCAAACAATTCGGAGACGACACTGAAGATTGCCAGATTGTAAGTTTAACCACCAATTCTTCGACTAATTACCCATATTATTACTAGTATATAAGTTATTTCTTCCTAACTTGTAACCAAAGACAGTTAATAGTGTCCTTCCAGGTGAATGATACGAATAGATCAACTCTTTGCCTACATTGCAGCAATTGCTGTAGGGTGGTTAATAGTATGGTATGTGATATACTTGATCACCGGATTCCATCTAAACACTATATGGCTCTCTAACGGTATACTGATAAATGGAATCTCCTTGACCACATCCAAGTATATACTATCGATAGGAAGAGTCCAATTGAGACTTTTTGGGAATAACAGAAGAATAATCCTAGATGACTTGCAGTTAACTCTAGCAATAGACGAGCTGCGCTCTTCTCAAAAACGAAAATCCAAAGCAAATTCCAAGGCAAACGAAGACCAAACATCCCCTAATGACGATCATGAAAACGACCTTAATGTCTTCCCTGCTAAAAGAATCCACAGATATTTTCTCAAGTTTGTTTTGAGAAGACTATCCCATGTCGATATTGAGCTTCGTAACACATCTGTTCATGATCAAGCAAACGGCAGTATCACCTCTGTGGACTACCTCCGATTCAATTTGGATTCAAGGTTATCGGAGAGGTACGAGGACACTTTGAAGTTCAAATCCCAGATCATCATCAACAATGTCACATGTTACCCCATGACCAAGGCAAACTATATGGATACTTTGCTGCGGTCTACACCTTCGATAATGTCACTGTATCCGAATGTATTTTCAAAATCAGCGTCTTCTTCACCTGCACTGCCTATATCAGTCGATACTATCAAATTACAGGCCAACTGTCAAATAGACTTACGTCAAGGGATCTTATACAGAGTTGGAACTAAGGTATTCATAGATCATTTGCTGATTCATGTGTTCCCTATACTAAAAAGGTTGCACGACTACTTCGAAACAAAGGACGAAAATAAATCAAAAAACAAATCAGGAAGTCAATCCTCTGAAAATGCTGAAATTAAAGCGGAACATTTTGAGGAGGAGGATATCAGTGTTGGCAGCAAGAACGATGACATCGTTGCAAAGTTGTACAAATTGCACAGAAGACTTTATCCGGCCATAGATGAAGTATCATTCCACATAGAAAACACTTTCATTTTAGACATACCGATGGTTGATTCAAACAAAGACGATTCGATCAAAAACTATCTCAAGAGCCATTCACGGCCAAACTTATCATTGGAGTTGAGTTCTAAATCTGTATCGGTGAATTACCAAAGGCTCAAGAAAACATCCCCTGGATTTCAAGTCTTATTTGACCCTGTTAAGGATAATCCATTCCAGTTGACTTCTTCTATTCAATTATGGAAGATAAACTACTGTAACTTATTGACTTTGGAGGAGTCAAACAGGCAAATAATGAATACGGACGAGATCTTGAATATCCCACAATTTGGATTCATATTCAAATCAAACGTCTTGGATCATCTCGCAAGAGGGGAAGGGTTCAAGAACTGTGTGATGGAATTCTTTACATCTGCAAGTAGTCCTGTATTTGATTTGGACACTGACCAGTTGACCTCGCTCGTATACAATTTCTCAATGATTGTTAAGTATATGACTTTGATAAACAAACGTAAGGAAGAGAAGGAGAAGAAAATGAGAGCAGAAGGAACATTGGAGAAAACAGTACCTACAGAAATTCTGGTGGACATGCATATGAATGAGAAAATGGAAGACACTAGTGCGTTGAGTTTGGATGTTGAAGATACGGAATCAGATAATACAGTTAAGGATGAGGACACGCAACAAGCCAAGAAAAAGAAGTCTTTACAACTTCCTGTCTATCAATCAGAGGAATCCAGAAGTGATGCCAAGGCTAAAACTAGTCCATCTTCCGTTAAGAAGACTCTATTGAAATTGTTGCATGACAACTACCCAAAACTAGAACTCAAACTCAGTTTGGAACAGCCTAGATTCATCATTAGACATAACGACAGGCCAACAAACACAGTGAAGCTCTTGAATTTTCTGTATTCATTTTTGAATATTCACATCATTACTACACCGAACAGAGAGTACGATGTAAACTGCAACTTTTTACATCCAGCGATCGATTACGTCGAGAAGAGTTTAACTACAAGCTCAAATGAAAAGAAGACAATTGATAGTGAAATCTTTGGATTGAAATTTATCAACATAAAGTTAGACGTTCTTCGGAAGTTCAAGGTCAAACCCAGAATAAAACTTGAAGACTTGACTGTAAACTTGAGTGATTTGGAAGTTCTCAAAGGTATAAGCAGCTTGTTAAAGGAGATCTCAACGATGCTTGATAATGACTTCACAAATGGCTTGTTGAATTCCAAGTTGAACGAACTGCTAGTTGAAGAAAGAATGAAAATGAAAAAGAGTGACTTGGAAGACAATGAGGCTACAGAATCGAAAGAATCTTCATCTAACGCTTTCTCACGGCTTCCATTTTGGCTACTTGAAGTATCCTTTTCAATTTCAAACATCTTAATTACAGTCGGATCGCGGTCGTTATTTATTCCACCCAAGGATTTATCTGACACGATTAAAAACTCTACAGACTTCATTGGCGACAACAACAAGCTTCGAACTACGCAATTGAAGTTGAAAAAATTCGAAGTATTACTTTCAAACGAGCTGCACCCTCTCAATTTGCAATCACTGAAAGATTCCAATCAATTCGTGTTCTCGTTAGAATCCTCGAAGCATCCAAATGTAAGCGTTGAATCACCATCGAACTTTGATTTTTCAGATGATGGCTATACGCCATTTTGGAAAGCATTCTTCAAGTTGACCGGTCTCACTTTGTCAGTGAATTATAATATGGAACACACCTATTCATTTTTATCCATTCCTACAATCGAACTTGACACACTAGCAAACATGTCCGAACATGGGGACAACTTGTTGATTGTGAACAGCAAAATTGAAGACATAAATACATTTGTGGATAGGTATAACATGTTTACAATAATTGGAAGTATCTACTTGGTCAGAGAATTCATACTTCAGCCCATTAAGCAAATCAAAGAGAGAATGAAGAGAGACAAAAGAAGAACTCTTTTCAAGGCACCTACTGTTGAAGGTCTCAATATAGACAGTAAGGAAGACCGAGCACATAGTTTGACAAAGACATTGAAATTACTTCTTATCAAATCCGTGTTGTCTAAGGTTATCGTTACGATGCTGTTGAGTGATGACTTCAAAATCAAGTTACAATTATTTGACATTCAATTAACTGTAATTGATGGAATCGTAGGAATGAAAACTAAGCTAATACGGGTATTGGCTGATTCGCCTACCATCGAGAACCATTGGACAAGAGTACTAATTCTAGATTCGCTAGCAATACACTTGGACCCTGTGAAGCTTATCAGAAAGGCTGATGACGACGACGACGACATTATCAGGGTTGACTGTGATAATATCAGAGCCCAGCATCCACATCAGTTTGTCGTCTATCATTTGTTTGATAATTTATCTATCACTATCAAGATTATAAAACATCTTGTGCAAACAATAAGTAACTTGAAGAAAGATGAAAGTGAAGAAAATTGCCAGTACGTCCCACCAAGCGAATCTAAACCTTTGGCTGTCCCTCCAATCAGAATCAAAAGTGGAAAGATCTGCTTCAATATGGAAGATGATCCATTTGAAAGTGAATTGTGTATGATCTACCAATTGGGTTTGATCGAGCAAAGGAAACGATTAGAAGAATATTCATTATTTGATACACATGCAAGGGCAGAGGGGACGAGCGAACATGATTACAATAAGAAGTTAAACACCTTACATGAAAATGTCTCCCGCTCTTGGATCAGAAAGGTCAAAGTGTACAAGGCGAAGATTAATGATGAAATTGTCAGAAATAAGAAATACTTATTCGGTAGCGAATTGTCAGTACCAAATTCATTGAATGAAGATGTGGTTACATATATGTCACAAGCTCCCTTATTTGCAATAGTAATGGAAGATGTTGACATTAAGTTGAGGGCACCGAAATTTCCTATTAGTGATTTACCGCAATTCCTTTACGATATGGGTCAACAAGTCCCCAAAGATACGAAATATTCTTTGCTGCTTCCTTCCTACGTTCAGTTAAGCTTAGGTGAGTTAAGAATACATTTGAGGGACTATCCTTTGCCTTTGTTACATGTTCCTGCTAACAAGGACAAGAAATTGCCAAGTTTAAATATGGAGGGACACGTTATAATAGCAGAAAACTTAGTTACTGCAAAGGAGAATGTCAGAGAATTATTAATTCCTTTGGTTAGAGAAGCAAAAAGCAGGTTGAAGCTGATATCGGGTACCGACAATACGATTGGTCCCCATCAGTTGGTATTACAACGTTCCTTATCTACAGTTAAACTTTACTCGGATTTGAAATTCAAATTCCAATCTGAGCTGTCTTCAAGGTTTGTCTGGGGTCAATCTTACCAATTTGCATTGCAGCAAACTATAATGAATTTCGACCAGTTCTCAAAACCTCCAGTTGACCCGCTGGACAAACTAGGTGTATGGGATAAACTCAGATTGATCATTCATGGGAACTTCAAAATTCAAGTTGCTGATAGCGGTGATTTGCAAATTGCTATCAAAGGCTCCAGGGATCCATATAATCTATTCGGGGTTTCTTCAGGGTTCATCTTGGCATTTAAGGATTCTGTTGAATGGAGGATTAACGAGCATGACGATCCCAAGCTGTTCTTTGAAATTGTTGCAGAGAAGGTCTCCTTCTTTGTTCCGAATTATCTTGCGGCTCCTTTGATTTGTTGGTCAAGACCGAGCTCTAAATCTACATATTTGCCTGACACGAAAAACTTTGTTTCTTCAACATTCGGTTACTACTTGGAAGATATTCCAAGTCAAAGTGACGTTAATGTGAGTAATTTTATTGAATTCAGTAAGAATGTGCTTGAAAAGAATGTCTTGAAACTTAGTGGAGGCATTAACTTCAAAGTTGGGTTCTTATTAGAAAGAGATAATCTAAACAAGAAAGGGAAGACATTTGATTCGAAGCCTCATTACGAAGTTGAACTTTTCAATCCAAAATTTACTAAAAAGGGTCACGACTCGTATGCTGGATTCAGAAGTGATTATATTCACATGGCTCTTTCCTTGACCTCAAACAATGAGAATTGTAATAACTCCATTCATTTGAGTCCTGGTGTCTTCAAATTATTATTTTCCTGGTGGAGATTGTTTGCAAGTAACATGATGTTACCTATTAGGAGCGGATCGTTATTTGGTGAATCTCAGGTATCAAAGAAGTTTTCCCAGCATTTATTTACAAACAAATTCTTATTTAAATTCAAATCAGTGTTCATGTCGCATATTTATAGAAACGAAACAGTTGACATTGACGATGACAAGATTGAATGCATTGGTATCAGAGCAAAGATGGATGAGTTCGTACTTGATCTACACCAGCGTAAGGAGTCAAGAATACTTGTTCATGAAGGCTTGAGTAAAAACAAGAATATCAAAAAGATGAATTTCAATATTGGACAGTCGCACTTAAGGGGAATCGATCTAAGAACAGTCTCAGGAGTTTTTGATCAAGATATATACGAAAAAACGAAGTCTGATAGCAAAAACGATATCAACTTCAAATTCTCCACTTTCGATGATGATTCCTCTTGGTTTGATATCGATGATTATGAAGAGCTTTTCATACCTACCTTAAGTAAAAGCAAAAGAGAAGTTGAAATCAATCCAATGATGTACACAGAATGTTTCTCATACATCAGAGACACGAGTAAGAAGAAGTCAAAAAGTTCTAAAGACAAGAAGATTGAAGGAATTAACGAAGACGAGATGCTTGAAGATGACGATGACTTAGGGTTGGAGGATAGTCACGAATGTCTGTTAGATTCGGAAAATGTCTTCTCATCATTATTGAATTTGTACACGAAAAGAATAGACGAGTTGAGCATGCAAATCAAGAAGGACAAGAAGGAAGGGAAGTCTGTTAAAGAATTGCAAGCCAGAATAAAGTCATTGGAGGATAATATTCAGGAGTGTGAAAAGCGTGAATCCGAGTTTGAACATCAAAAAGGACAAAACAAAGGAAGTAAATCCGAAGAAAAAGAAGATCAAGAAAACCCTGAATCAAGTCAATTTCATAATCGGTTCATGCTCATCAGTATGCTTCTCAAGTGGAATGTGGAAAATAGAAATCTTCTCCTCAAATATATTCAGTTTGTTCATTGGAAATCTTCAATTAGCAAATATTTGAGTTATGAAGCTATTAGCAAACTTCAAAAATTGATTGAAAGACAGGACGAAAACCTTTTGGCTGGAGATATGGCAACTATCAAGTCCACCATGTCGCAAATAGGTAGCAAGTTGAAAACGGTAAAGAGCTTTCCTTTTCCCGGTGCAATTAATAAGATGAAGAGTGGCTCGTCTAAGGAGAGATTGGATAACTTTGACTCAATTTTGAAAAACATTTCCAGTAAGGATAGAACAATTAATGAGGATTATTTGATAGAAGTGATTTCTCCTCAAATTCAACTTCAAAGTCAGGAAGTTCCTGATTCTGTTTTGTTGATTACAGCACCTACAATCGTCACCAAAATAGTCTCCGTTGTCGATCTGAGTAATTTAATGGTTGATAACCTCAACGTTTTGGAGGATCGGTATGGAATCATTATGCAAGATGCGAATGCCTTCATTTTGAATAAGGACGAACTTAATAAGTCAGATAATCTGATTGTTACAAAAGCGCCATACGGGTCTAAGGAAAATTGGCCCCCATGGCTAGGCATTGAAATCTGTAAAAACGGTTCCTTGGTTGATAAGAAGAAGGTTATCCTAGAACAAATTTCTTCTATGGTTATTTATGAGAAAATTAAGCCCTTAGGAAAGGGAGAAGAAAACGATGGATCAGGCGAGTTCTTTATTGAAGATGAAGAGGATGACAACGACGATACTGAAGGTCAGAATTCTAGAAAGAAAGAGGGAAGCAAGTCTGAGTCGCGTGAGAGGAATGCTAATTGGGATGATCAACATACAAGTGTCAATGCTAGACTACTGGTTGACGTGCCTAAATTAGTCGTGACTTCCACAGCTAAACAATATTCAACATTGTATATAATTGTCATGACTCTATTGTTGTACACCGAACCGATGAACAAGACTTTAACTGAGAAGTTGGATAAGTTGCGTTTTTCGATTGATTTCCAAGATTTGAATGCAATCCACTCTAGGTTGGTCAGCTTGCATAAATACCACAGGTTGCTTTCTCTTTTGTCTAACAACTATCAATTCAGACAGCATGTATTAGATAATGAGAGCCTTAACGATTATTTAAGTCTAAACGTGGAAAGGGGTCAAGCTGCCATCGAAATATATTTGATGATGCAATCGATATTTTCGGGCAATATGAGTACTGATCCAGCAAAAGGCAAGTCCGCTCTTTCAAACCCAACAGCGAAATGGATTATAGGAGCAGATGAAATTATCTTACACTTACTTCAAGATGACAGAACACCTATATTAGACGTTGCAATGGCTAGAGGTAGGTGTAAAAGAACTTTATTCGAAGATGGCTCAAACGTCAATAAAATTGAAATTTTCATGATGCAAATCTTCAATTTGTTGAAAACTGCCAGGTATCCTGATTTATTTGGACCCATGTCTCACGACGAAGATTCTGAAAACATTATCACCGTTGACTGGAAAATGAATAGACCAGTCGGGGGGATTAAGTTCATAGAGAATTTCGTACTCTACGCCAAACCGCTCGATGTTAAGATGGACGATACAACTGGTAAGGAGCTCATGAAATACATTTTCCAGTCTGATGGAGATATCAGTGAGAGTCCCTTATTACAGATTCACAATAAAGAAAAGGATGATGATGAGGAGAGTAGCGACAACCAAAGTTACCAAAATAGCATTAGCGATAGAATCCAAGACCAACCAGAAGCTTCAAACGGTCTTGATACTATTGACGGATTCCAAGAAAGCAAGGATCGGAGAGGACGTCGTTCAAGTAAAAAGATGTCAGAATCTACGCGCCTGGACCAATCTATTGCACCCCGCTCCTCATCATCCAGTGGTGGAATTTCCAGAAATAACGGCATCGGTTCTAGATCTGGTACGGGACTTGGAAGTGCAACGGACGATTCGGAGTTTGAATTTGACGTTGAAGAAATGGTTTCTAGATCCAAACGGTTCATGAGTATTGGTAATTTATGCATTCAACCGTTATCAGTCCAGATCTCAATCAAATGCAAGAACGGTTATATGAGAGTGTTAAACGTGGAAGATTTCTTAATTCAGCTTCCAACCTTTGAGATAAAATCTCAAGTGGTATCTACACTCGATATCACATTAATGATAAAGAAATTGGTCATCAAGGTCATACTCAGTCATAGCGTAAGGTTGTTGAAAAATAAATTCAAAGTACGGAAGTCTAAGAGCAAAAGATTGATTATGAAACCACTTCAACCAATCAAAAAATACAGGTCATACATGAAAGCAACAGAACTCAGGAGTTCTAGCGTCTCAGAAGCACCTGGGAAAAAAAATTAATTGAAAATTGGATATAGATATATAAAACCATATGTAATGTAATATATTTATAATTAATATAATTATTCATGAAATAAATGTAAATGCAAATTTTTAGAAGTGAAGTGAATGCCATTGAGAATCCAAAATTCGTCCGTCTTCGTCTTTCGGGCGGTGACAGCTCCTGTATCGTTCCAGTTTTGAGAAAAGGTAAGTCAACCTACATTTCTCGAGGCTGATTGAGTCATATATGTTGTCTTTTAACTCCACTGCCATTTATTTGATTCTTCTTCTTACGTTTGCCCTTTTTGTTTCCAAATTCGTCAGTTTCGGACATATCGTCCCCTCTCATCAACACTTGTTGGTCGTTGATGGCCAAGTCCGAAGTGTCGAATCCTGGTATACCATTGAGAGATGTCTTCTCAAACTTAAGTGCCTGATCAAGCAACCTAGGATCTAGTTCCTTTATTATGCTAGGAGTGTTCCCCAATGCGGGATCCAATATTGACATAGGTACAGGTTTCGTGTTAGGTATTTGATGCTTGCCTGGAAGGTCTTGGATGTGATTCTTGTACGACTTTCTCACTTTGACTCCCTTTGATCCATCTGGGTTCACTCTAGCAATTGACTTCGTTATAGATTCGAGGCCATAGATAGACAACAAGTTATCTAGAGGTGCCGGTGAAGACTTCTTATACTTATCTAAGAGGATTATGTTAGTACAACCGCTTCAGCAATACAATTTCCGCATTTAAGATCTCGGGCCAACTTACGTTCTGGATTGATGAGATAGTAACCGCCGTCGGTTTGTGGATTTGATTCCTTGACTTCCATGGTATACGGGTATACTTCAGAGTAGTGATTAGAATAAAGAACTGGTCCCCTTTGGGTTTTTTCAATCTGAATTTAATGTGTGTCTATAACGTGCGGTTCCTAGAGTTTTTATATGTAGGAAAATCATATTCATGTTGCAGACAAAACAATATAGCCAGTCTATCTCATTGAGTTTCCCTACACAATACTACCAGAGCCTTGAGCCTCCTTGCTACGCATGCCATGTGGTGTAATTCTCGTTTTCAATTTTTTTATTTTTTCAAAAATACATAAAATTAACTTAGTCTCATAAAGATACGATTGAAATGCCTAGACAAGGGATCTTAGAAGAAAAGTATGTGGCTTTTACCCCATCATTCTCCATCTAGTGAAAAAAATTAGCCTCACTTTCTCGCACTCTCTCGCTGTCAAAATAAGATTATTAATGCAACTCCTGCTTTATCATCCTCGTGTTGTTTGCGTTTTATAATTATTTGGTAACAACTTCCCATTCAGAATCCTTGGCTTCTCCTTCGACGGACAACTTTTCAGTTGCCTTTTCCAAACCAGTTTCCTCAGAAGCTTCAGCCTCAGTGGTTTGTTCTTCAGCAGCAGCTTCTTCTTCATCTGCTTCTTCTTCTTCTTCTTCGTCGTCATCGATAGCTAAAACATCGAAGGATGACTTTTGTGCCTTTTGTTGCTCCTTTTCCTTCTTAGCGTCTTCTGCAGGCTTCTTGTTGGACTTGGTGCGAGGAGCTAAAGGTTGACCTCTCTTCCAGTCAAGGTTGTCAGTCTCTGGCTTCTTTTGTTGTGTTTGTTGTCTGTTGGATCTTTCTCTAGGTGGTAAGGTGGCTGAACCTCTAGCGGTTCCCCAGTCTAAGTCTGGTTCTTGTTTCTTTATTCTTCTTTCACCTCTGTCGCCCCTGTCGCCTCTGTTGCTGTTTTCTCTTGGAGGTAAGACACCGGTACCTCTAGCCGAGCCCCAGTCTAATTGTGGTTCGTCTCTTCTTGGTGGTCTGTCGGCTCTTTCTGGTCTGTCACCTCTGTTGCTGTTTTCTCTTGGAGGTAAGACACCGGTACCTCTTGCTGAGCCCCAGTCCAAATCTGGTTCTTCTCTTCTTGGAGGTCTGTCGCCTCTGTCGCCTCTGTCGCCTCTGTTACTGTTTTCTCTTGGTGGCAAGACACCAGAGCCTCTGGCCGAACCCCAGTCCAAGTTAGCTTCTTCCCTTCTTGGAGGTCTGTCACCTCTGTCTCCACCTCTGCCACCACTCAATGGGCCCCTGGAAGCTCTCCAGTCCATGTCGAAGACATCTTGCTTTTCTGGTGCAGCAACATCAACGTAGATCTTTCTACCGTTGAAGTCGGAGAAACTCAAGTTCAAGGCATCTTCCAAGTTGTTTCTGGTTGCGAAAGTAAGGAAACCGAATCCTCTCAATCTACCAGTTAGCTGGTCAACTGGTAACTTCACGTCAGAGACAATACCGGTGCTTTGTAACTTGACTTCGAAGAACTCAACTATGCTTTCTTCGTTGGCTTCCCAAGCTAAGTTTCCAACTCTAGCTCTGAATGGAGGGTGTTCTGGAATTGGGTATTCTTGTCTGTCACGTTGTACTCTTTCCTGGGATCCGAAACCCGCATCTCTGCTACCGAAACCGTTTCCTTCGGCAGCTCTTCTGTTTGAGATTGGGGCAGCGGTGGTCATTGGGACACCGATGGAGGACATGTCAACATCTTCATCAGCCCATGATCCTCCTCCGAGGGACTCATCTGCCAAGAAGGAACCTAAGTCCATCTTAATGTTTTTCTTTGGAGCTGCAACATTGGCGTTAGTATATTTGTCACTTCAGATATCAATTACCAAGACATCGGGGTATATATGTTCAATATGTGAACATTGTTTGTACATATGATAGTATACCCTAGCACATTTGATAATGCAAAAAAAAAAAAAAATAATTAAACAAAAAAAAAAATTAACGAAAATTTTTCACTCAAAATCAAGTCAAATCAGAGATGTATCTCTTTAGTGTTATGGTTCATTCTCTTTTCATTTCTTGTTAAGATGTATTGATGATATACATACCCATGATTAATCTGTTCTTCTGGTGTATATAAACAAGTGTAGGGTATACAACTGTCTATATGAATCTGATGGAGTTGTGAAAGGATTAGTTCTACATAAAATTGATTTTTTTCATTACTTTTTCTGTTTCGCCTACGTGATTTTTCGGTTGGCACACACTAAATCCGGGAAATACTGAAACGAGGTGAAGACATAGAAATTGATCTGAGGCAGACATGTTTCTAATCTTATCTTCTAAAAGCCACTTTTTGATAGCTCTACGCATCGGGGGAAGTGATATGGACTGAATGTAAATTAAAACTGTTATTAAAAATGTGCGAATTTAGAATAATTATAAATACTTACAGAATTAAACCCTTTGCTCCACAATGTCTCTTGCCTCATCGGATGGTCTCTGCTCATCCTGAGATGCCAGCCGCAGAATTCCTTCTGCTTGAGCCACATTACCCTCTGCGATTTCTCCTCCTTCGGCTTCTTCTACTTCTTCCCTCTGCTGATGTCTTTCGACTTGTTGAGTTTCTACCACTTGCTCTGTTTCTGGTTCCGCGTTTTCTGGGTTTCCAGTGTCTGCATTTTCAGTGGTGGTACCATTCTCATTGGCAGCTCTACGCTCTGTATCCCTTTCTTCCAAGTATCTTTCATACCTTAGCAATACTGCCCAATTGAAGATGTTTTCTCTGGTGATGCCCATGATTTTCCACCATATAACTTTGAAGATATTAGAGAAGCTAGCATTTGCAACGGCCTTGGACTCCTCTTCGATATTAAGGCCTTGGTATCTCGGGTTGTCCAAAATTAAACGGACTCTATCGTGAATTGGGATCAATTCTTGAAGCATGGCCCTAAGAACTGGATCATTACGAATAGTTTCCAAATCAAGACTGTCCAAGTCATTGAATTCGTCGTCATCGTTATCTTCTTGGTTTCTAGGTGGACTGGGGGCGTCTCCCTCTTGTTGCGCGGCGTCTGGGGCAGCTTCTCTTGTTGCATTTTCACCATCAGCAGCTTCAGCAGGAGCATCTTCAGCGGGTGTTTCATTGCTCTCGTTATTGGTGGTGATGGTTTCGTTATTATTGTTAGCGCCTTCTGGGGTGTCTTGGGTTGGATTTTCCGTAGTGGATTGTCTCTCACTGGATTCTCCCTCTTGCTGTCCATTGGAAGCCCCTGCGCTCCTACTGTTATTGTTTTCGTCCTTGTAAAAGTAATCTCTCTTACACATAGGACAACAGGCCCTACGCTTTGTAAGCCATGGATCCAAGCACTCGGCATGGAAAACATGGCCACACACCAAACCTCTCACCATACTATCGTCTTCAAGTACTTCAAGACAGATGGCACAAGTACCAGAGGTGAAATGCAATTCTGTGTCTTCCTGCTGAGGCTTAACATTTGTGGAGTTAGATGTAGACGAAGACAAGTTCATGTTCTGGAGCTCAATCCCATGCTCATCGTGGTTGTGATGGTGGTGACTGTGGTGGCTATGGATACTACGGTGTGATATAGTAGTATCGAGGTTATTCTCAGGAAGGTCAGCAGTAGACTGTCTAGCGGATGCAAGTGTTCCAGCCACAGCAGATTGAGTCGCATCTAATTGTCTCTCCTGTCCTTCACTGAGCTCGATAACATCGTTGGTGACGTCTTGATTCTTACCCACTTCAGTTGTTTCTGCAGTTGATTGCAAAAGTGCATTTTCTTCTTGTAACACACCAGCTCTACCCTCGTGTGCCTCTTCTTTACCCCCATTTAGCCACTTGTAGTATGTTTGTTGAGGGAAAAGCTTCTCGACTTCTTCTTCCGAAAGCTTCTTCATTCTAGAGTATCTTCCGCCTCTTCTTCTCCGTCTCCGTCTTCTCATACGTCTCCTGCTTTGGATAGTCCGGTCGAGGTTGTCGCCTCTCAGGTACATGTGCTGCCTTATGTAGTCGATCTGGTCCTGTAAGTCTGCATCGGAAACATAGGGCGCGTTGACTGCTGAAGGAACCGTGGCGGGGGACGCTAGCAAGAAGCTCCGCTGTGATATTGGGTAAATATGAAGACCATATTTCGATCTAACGAAATATCGTATGGTGAAGAATATGAACAAGACTGCTATGAAAACCCCTACGGCGAGGGCAAGGAAGAAGAGAACAGTCGAGGACGTGTTGCCAACAAACGAGCTCACAGCCTCACCCTGAGCGGCAAACCCTGTGGGAGACGCTGATGCGGATGTGGTAAGCGTCATAGTGACGGTTGACATGGTCGTCATGGCTAACTATTATTGTAAAGGTGCGAATGTGTTGAGGAATGACAGCCCAACTGATCCCATTAACAGATGTTGGTGATTAATATTATTGGATTACGATCCTGATTTGAACAAAGGGGGTGAAGGGTGTTTGCCTTTGATTCGACTAATCGTGGTTTTGGATCCCAAGTATTTTGCAAATCAAAAAAAAATCAAAAATCAAAAAAAATCGTGGGGCTTTACCAACTGTTGTCAACTTTGCCGTTTTTCGTAAATGATCTCCCCTAAAGAATATAAAAAAGATCAGGAAACAGGAAAAATGTGTCAGTTTCTCCTTTTAAATTGAATCGCGGCGAAATTTTAAACTGTGGGGGTGCTCGGTTAATTTAGAAATAGTCTTCACGCTTAATTTGCTACGGTGGGACAACTTATCTTTGAACGGGAAAGATCTAAAAAGAAACTAAATGGAAGAATAATCCGGGGGGGGGAAAAGAATTTTCTATTTCAGAGAAGGTACGAAAGGGCTGGCATCACACAGCTATATATATATTTATACAAAGTAGCAGAATACATCCATCGAACAATATTATGCTGCGTATTGTGCGCACTGGTGCGTCATACGTCAGTTTGTGGAGTCTAGTTTCAATCTTAGTAATGGCAGGCCCATTGAGGCTGTATCAGTATAAGCCTTTTTGAAATATTTTTTGGCCCTCTCTCATATTGACAGCGCTAAAAACTGAGCCTTGCTTCGGTCTTATGTAGATTGGCTATGATCTTCTGAGTTCAAATTTATTTTCCAGCGCTGTAAAATGTAGCGACATGTAACAATCACGATTCCCAATTGAGTTAATTTGCTTTTGGCGAGACATCAGTTGTCGACAGTGGGTTCCAGATATATTTTTTTTTGAATGACACTTCTTTCTCAGCCTATCGCCATTTTGTATTGTTCTCGTACTTTAATTCCACACTTGAGCACCGGACTTTACAGGAAAAAAAAAATAGACGCAGTCACGGTCTCCTCGTATAAACTTCGAGTTCCAGATCGTACAGAGACTACAAGCCAGTAGCACCAGGGCCCACGAACAATTTCCGGGGGTACGCAACTGGCGATGACTGAAACAGCGGGTGGTGAGGGAAGCTAAAATAGGTGTTCCCCCCATTGCAACTTGCGAGCGTCGACGCGCGTTATTGATGCTCAAGCAAGGCGTAAATTACTTGCTGGAAAAAATAATCTGGTGGAAAAAAAATACGTAGACTCCGATGTAGGCGAGATCATCGTAAGGCGCCATATAAGAGGTTTGGCAGGAGCTGCTCCTGTTTTCTCTGGCTGTAGCCTAACTAAATAATTGACGCAGGCAGATTACAAAGAAGGTGTTGACTCCTTCACGTCAGTCTACGCAGAAGCCAAAAAGAAGGAACGAAAAGAAATAAATCGTCGGACGTACCAAATGCAAATGAAGTTAAAAGAAATGATTGCGCAAAAGTGTCAAAATTAAACTAATTTACCCTGTGGATACGGGGCTGCTGCTTTCCTGCTAAACTCCAAGCGGTCATCTTTCATTATGCAACTTGAAGATGTGGAATATAAAACGTAAATGGTGTGCCTGCGGAGATTTCGATTGTACGAGCGGACTTTTTGTTCTGTACGAGCCTGCCTCTTTATTTTTTCACTGCTGCGTTCTCTGAGTGTGTGCCTGTTGGTGGCCAGAGTGAAGACGTTTTCACTGCCTCTTTACTTTGATGCAGCCCTTTCGTTTACTGCTACATAGCCGCCTGTCACGACCGAAAAAAAAAAATTAGCATACGAAAGAAGAGTAGAGTGATTCAATCAAGAGCAGTATATAGATCCGACTAACGAAACCTGTGAATTAAGAAAATTGTCACTAACATGTTATAACTGCGATTCGAGGACTACCCGCAGCATGCTAGTTCCTCCATCACTCACTAGCTCACTCACTCACTAGCTCGTTCGCTTTCTCGCAATCTCCCTACTACCACCCCCACTCACTCTTACAATTAAAACGTCAAATTCACTAACTTGTTGAAAATATACTTTGTATGATACTTAAATGTACAAATAACTAATAATTGTAAGCTATAATACCAAGTAACACCAGTAAAAAAGAATTAATAACTAACAAATAAACTCAATTAAGTATTAATTAGCTTATTTTGGGGCATCCTTGAAAGAGATAGCAGCTTCTTCACCCATAGCAGAGATGATAGTAACTAATAAATCCTTACCTTCGTCGAATTCGGATTGGATCTTGTCACCTAATTCACCTTCTGGAATCTTGACATCATCCTTGGTGTCACCGTCTTGGGTCATCAAGGATAAGAATCCATCATCGACATCTAATAATTGGTATTCTTGTCTGGAGACGTTTGGAACTTCCATGTTGTGGGTGGATGGAGATAAATCTTCTAACTTCTTACCAGTGAAGATATCAATGGCAACTAAATGGACCTTGGCGTGACCGTGCTTACCGGTCTTGGAGGTGGACATGTCAACAATCTTACATGGTCTACCCTTGATAACAACGTGACCGTTCTTTCTCAAAGCAGAACATTGCATTGGGAAAGTTAAGGAGGCACCGGCATCGGTGGTTTCAAAGGTGTGCTGAAAGGAGTGAATGTTAGTACGATGAGGTGGAGAAATGGAAGAAAAAAAACGAGTAGCAAGTCAGCCAGTCGATGCAGCCCTGAATCTCATGATGCCACGGGCTATCAAAACTGGTAGGTCGTAGTAACAGCAGTACGGGGCAGATAGTTATGAAAGGGGATCATTTTCCTGTACAATGCCTGGGCCCTTGCCCAGTAGCTCCCAATTCATCACTACTACGGGGAAATGAAAAACTTGGCGAGGTGTAATCAACCTTGCCTACAAGGGAATACACACACATCTCAAAAACACGTCTTGCCAAAGACAAGAGTATCAATTTCCGTGACCTTTTTCATGGTCCCTCAGCGGTATTCTCGATGTGAATGGTGGCCACTGTTTGACCTCACAGTAGGAGAAAAAAAAAGCTAGTGTGCTTGAAAAAGTTTGATCGGTTTCGTTGGACCCATATTGACGATTCCAACGCCCCCTGTTCACTTTCCGCTCGAATTTGCTGTACCCAACCTTGCCGGTCTTCAGATTGACATAGCTAGCCTGTTTGGAACATTATACATACTTCTTCTTCAGCCATTTTGATTAAATTTATTGATAGATTGAAAAATCAGAAAAAAAAAAAGAATTAAATTTTCGATGTCTATACTTAAACTAAACAAATTCTTTGCTGGAAATTTTTTGTTCAGCGATGCGGATTTGAAAATTTTAACAGTGCCACGACCTGTGTAATTGGTGGTCCACCCCGCTAACATTGCGCGCGTAAAATCCAGTCCATGACGGTTCCTCATACGTTTATTGGTTGCTAGTTTGTCGCGTGCAGTGGGGCGGGACCTTTCCACCATAAAAATCATAAGAGGGAGAAAAAATTGGAGACACACCTTTTCTCCACCGCTACCTTTGAAAGGGTTCCAAATCCCTGGTACTGCATATACGCCCGTTTTGACTGCAAAATGCCGATCACTTATGGCTGGCTCTGTGACCGTCGATAATGTAATTAAAAAGTGTCTTTCTTCGAGCATTGACGACTTCTGTGAAAAATTGAATAGCCATTGAAAGGACTGGCTAGCATAATCGATCCATTCTTTCTTGTGCACTTGTGGCATTCTCTATGACTACACTTTCCTACCTCAAATTTAAACAAAATTCATTATATTACATGTAGAGTTCAGTTTCCTAAGCTATTAACTGGGGCCCGTACATAGTCGGTCCCATTTACCTCGACTCTACTTTCTTCTTTTAATTCATTCCCTGTATCAATTTATCTTCTTGATTTAAAAGTATCATTCTTACCTATGGTCCACTCCTGCAATATGTCTCGCTTCACCTGGTTCTCGCCGAACTGACTGTGGTGGCTTGTGATTCTGCATGTTTTGAGTGACCCATATTGTTTTTCTCTTCCTGTTGCTCTTGCTGTTGCTTTCGCTATCGCTATCGCTGCGACTGTTAATTTTTGTCGATTCTCTATTCATTCGTATGACATGTTAGTTTTATCTATCAAAGTATCTTGAAACATGCATATCTTTGCGGAGGAAAACCAAAAACCTCAAATAAATAATGGGTTTTCTTCCGGTTTCAAGTCTTCGCAGATATTCCATCTACTAACTTATCTTCTCCACCTTGGTTATTGGAGCTCTTCAATGGCAAAGATGTATCAATTCCTGATATTTCGGAATCATCGTTGTTAGATGAGGGCTTTGATCTTTCGTCCTTGAGCTTTTCAATTCTAAGTTTATCAATGATACTTGACCATTTTTGTAATAACTCATCACACTTTTCGTGAAGTTTGAAGCTATCTGAGTATTCAAGGTCTCGATTTCGGAGAATGCACTTCAATACCTTATGGATTTTAGTAGCTTTCAAAAGATCCACATTCATAGGGAAATCTGCCAATCTGTTTAAGATTAACCTGGCAACCAGGAGTTCATCAACAGTGGGTGGTGGGAACTTCTTGGGATCGGAGGGTGTTACTGGTTGGTTGCGCTGAATGAGCGTGCGTTGAAGCTTTATTCTGCATAGCCAAAGTTGGTGCTGCTTCTCTTCGTTCGTAGTTAGCTTCGGAGGTGAAGATTCAGACTTCTTCGAACCATGACCATTGTGATTGTTATTTTCAGATTTCCCGTTGATAGGAGGTGTGAGTAGCTTTTCCGGTTTGAACCGCTTTTTCGTAGCAGGTTGTGGAGTCACCGTAGCTGATCTTCTCTTTAGGTTCCTAGAACGACGAGACAAAACATCCTCTGGCTCTTCTTCTTCTTCTTCTTCTTCTTCCGCTTCTACTTCATCTTCTTCTTCTTCTTCCTCCTCTTGTTCTTCTACTTCCTTGACTTCTGCGTCCACATCTTCGTCTTCAACATCTGCTTCTGCAGCTTCAATTTCATCTTCCTCTTCTTCCTCGAGTTTTGAGTCTTCTCCTATTTCATCATCGTCCTCTTCATCGGTATTTCTATTCATGTCTAGTTTTCTCATAAAATCGTCGAAATCAAGTCCCTTTGCGGCCACGAGTGCATCATTCACATGTAGTGTTCTGCCGGTGGTTTTCTTCTTGGTTTTGTTTGCTGGGATTTTTTCCAACTTTTTGTCTAGCAATTCTTCGGATAATGCTTCTAGACTCTTCTCGTTCATCCAGTAGAAATCACCATCGGGGATGAATATCACACAGAAGTTGGTTGTCTTCTTTTTTGCCCTTAGAATTGCATCGGGAACTAGATTCAATGGCATCACAAACGACGGCCAAGCAGGAAACCCGTGCATTTTGGCCAAAATCAAGTCTTTCGGCTCGAACTTGCTCTTCTTGACTTTCTTTTGAGGCATCGTGATATATAGTTGTGTTGTGGATATGGAACTAACTTGATTCGATAAGGATAACAAGAAGTTAGTGGGAAGGTCAGGCCGTACTACTGTAGGTGAGTGGAGAAGTAGTTGGCTGGTGCTAGATTGAAAGGCGGTAAGGGTGGGCACTATTCAATGGAGCGGGTGTAGTTGGAGAAACTTTGGGTGGGTGTTTTGTTTCAGTCTCTCTCTTGCATGAATCAATCGCCACAATATTCAAACAATAAGCCGCTTCCTCAATATTGAACAGCAGTCTTCTTGACCTCAGGATTGGGTTTCTATCAGAGTCTTGAGGTTATCCTTGATGGTTATGGTTATACTCTCTGTATCTTTGTTTCTCCAACACTCAGGTATATTATGTTTGTAGCTTGAGCGAAGAGCTTGGATATGAAACAGTCAAGCTGACGGACAAAGAGTGGGGAGGCGCTTGGCGGATGGGAGAATAAGGATGGGTTTATCTAAAGTATTGATGGACTAAGGGTAAAAGGTAGTAGCAATTGTGTTTACTTTTTTTTTCGTATCAACTATTAACGAGTCTCCATGTTTGTTTCGCACAACATTAGGGCCGAAAATACAACACAAAATTGAACATTGCGAAACTGGGGAGAATTGAGGAGTGGGTGGGAGGGCGGAACTTGCGTACCAAAATAAGGCATATAGGAGAGAGCGCTTGGGCCGACTGAAACAGAGTGGGGGAGACTTGGGAATAGTGGTACAATTCGCTCTCGAATGTACAATATAGTAAGTAAACTGTATATTTTTCACAATACATATATGCAAATAAGAGTATTGATAGTGTTTAGGTTCTATAGAAGTTTGATGGGTGCCACGCTGTAGGTATTCGTTGTTCTGCGGTTTCGCAATAGCTGCAAATCTTTTGCGTTCACAAGCTTTGATGGTTACAACCAGCTAGTAAAAAGCAAGTCGAGTCGAAACAACTCTGTCTGCATTCATTGGGAGCTTCTCAAAAAGCTTACCTCTGGAACCTTGTGAAAGATTCGGCCATGGTAGCAAAAAAGAAACATAGAACATAAGTAAGAGTGATCCAATGCCAATCACCCAGACTCAGTTGCGTAAACTGGACTATACTATCGAGGTAACGCTTTAGTACGGAATCGACCTTCAGGCAGGACTTTACTGTATCCAATTGTTGCGTCAAATCTCCATTTTTAGCAGCTGTAACACTTTGACTGATGTTGCCTCCTCTTAATCTCTCGTACAAAGAGTCCTTACTACTCCACTAAAGCTTTAACTCGTATATCTGCTCTCCGGAATCCTCCTCTACAAATACAAACCCTGTTTTCTCGAGTAAACTCTTCGAGGCAATGTTCGCAGACAAAAACCCTGCTCTGAGGGTCTGGCGGTTCTGTTCTTTCAAGAACTTGATGACAGCCTCCAACACTTCCTGAGCATACCCTTGTCTGGCGAAGCTAGGGTGGATGGTGTACCCGATCCAGTTGTGGATTTCTTCTTGCTGAAAGAAAATATCTCCGATCAACTTACCGGTTTCCTTAGACACAATTGCAAACTGCTTACCTTCTTCAAGGCTCCCAACTTTCAACAATTCTTTTTCGAATTCGGGTTTGGTCAAGCCCTTGAAGACCTGGAATTTCATCCAATCTTCATCGTTACGGTAACTCATGAAATCATCTACGTATTCCTGCTTGAAAGGCTCAATGAAGCACCGGCGAGTCTCTATGTTAATACTCATTGTGTAGTTGCAAAAGCTTAAGATGTGACCAATAATAAACGTATCTCCAAGCTTAAAATTCGAAAGTGAAAAATTTCGTGCCAGATGCAACCTCCCGTAGCGTCCACTCTCTGACTAATACCCTCACAACAGCGCATGAAGCACTCCATACATATTTTTTTAGCTTTCGCGGCAATTTCCTGCCTACATCTGCTTCGTATCTCACAAGCTTACTTAAGTGTAAAACAACGTCATAACAAAAAAAAAAGCGGATAAAAGAAAAACGCAGCATTAGCGTTCGCATTCTCCCTTTTTGTTCGATTGTTTTAAAAATTCCTCTGCTTAAAGGTCACTTTCTTTGTTCCCCCTACAAACGCTACCTGCAAAGAGTGCTGTGTACGGAGATCTTGACACACTTAGTCTACCAGCTACAGGCTCCCGCAACACCAGAGCACATCTCTATCTTTTTAAGAAGTCGCCAATCACCCTATCCCTATTGCTAGTGTGTCCACCCACCTTCTGTGCGCCGCTATCTACCCTTACGTTATTTTTGTGTTCGGGGTTTTCTACTTTATTTTTTTTTTTTTTAGTTTATTTTATTTTTTTGCGTCCTGGTTTTGCAATTTTTGCAATTTGGATTTTGACGGGCGCAAAAAAAGAAAATCTAACAGAAAAATTGCAAAATACAACCACAACCAGGCCACTCACAAGGAACCATCCCAGCTGGACATACCAATTATCAATCCACGGTATAGAGGGGATATCTAAACATGTCGAAACGTCAGTCACCTTCTGGTGAATTTGTAGACATTCAGCCCAACAAAAAGTTCCAGTTACAGAGTGTTGCATTAGGCAACTCTCCTCCCACTACCAATGATGCTGCTGCTGCCCAACAACAGCAACAACAACACCAGCAACAACTCCATGCTCCTTCAGCAGGATCCAACAGTCTACCTGTCTCGGTGGGCACTGGCAATCCAGCCAAGTTATCGGCCCCAATCCTCCACAACGTGCCAAAATCTGCGTTACCAATCCTCCACCACCCTTTGAAAGCGACTGATTTTTTTGGTGACCTCGAACATGACTTGCATAATCCCAAGGTTACCAGTCAGATCAACTCCATCATCAAATATTTCCCGCCTCCAGCTCCAAACTTCCTCTCACCTGAGTTTAGTACTTTCCAGAATGGTATGATGATACCATTCATCTATCCACCCCCACCACCGCCACCTCGCGCACCTCTGGCTCAGGTAACTCTGACCAAATCCAGTAAGAGGAATAGGCAACAAAACGATATGATGGTAATTCCCCCCTTGCCATTCCCTCCTCCAAACTACATGCCCTACCCCTTGGTTGCGGACCAATCCACTTTGAGTCCTAACGAAGTGTTCCAGTCATTTTTGGACGCCCTGGCTCAACTTCCAAGAATCGACATGGTTCTTGCGAGTGCAGCAGGCTCGTTATATGACATGAAGTCACAGGCCAACGAAGAAGGCTTCACAATCACTGGGCATGAGGGAGAAAAGGAGAGATTAAGGTTGGAAAGCGCCAAGAGCGAACGCCAAAATGATGACGAACAGTATGGCGACGAAGGGGATGAATTCGACGGTGACGAAGGAGCAGACGAAGAAAATGATGTCGACAATGACGAAGCTGGTCAATCTGGAAACTTCAATAATGGTGGCACTGGTGCAGGAAATTACAACCATGAATATGAAGAGTACAAGGAATTTGCTTCTCAAGTCGACACAAGCGAAGCGTTCGATAAATACGATACTAGTTTGAACCGAAGCGAATTTGAGTTGAGAAAGCAAAGACAGCCTGGATACGGCCAGGTAAATAGTCAGATCAGTAATGTCAAAAACAAAAAGCGTGGAGTCAGGAGAGTGAGGCATAGATACAACGAGTACCACGAATCTCCATCTTCCGAATCGATTAAATCCTTAAAGTTTCCCATATCATCCGCCAAGGTATTTCTGAATTCGTCATCGAGTGTGAAGGACAACGCAACCCAAATTAACAACCAAAAGGATAAGCGTGTTTCTACCTTATTGAAGAATATGAGCGACTTGAAAGAATACGAGGCTGCGAATGAAGAAGAGTTATATCTCACTTTGAAGAGAGCTCAGCTCAAGAGGTTGAAGGATCTCAATGAATCCAAGCTTTTGTTCAATGGCAAAGAAGTTATACACGATGAAGAATTGAATGACATTAAGGTAGCTTTGGAAGAGAAGAGAGATATCGATTTGGTTGGCTTGAAGCTTTTGGAAAACTACGAACTTTTGAACCACGCGTTAGTATTCTACCAAGACTCCAATAAAAGCTACAAGCAAATGAATTCGATCATGATCAACAAGTTGATGAAGTTGAAGAACTTTTTCGAGTACCAGAGAGACTTTTTCAATAATAACCTTGATAACGAGGAGCATTCCAACTTCTTTGATATAAAGACAAAGGATGCTGGCAAAATATACGCAGGAATATCTCAAAAGGATGTTGCAGGATATTTGAGGGAGGAGCTCAAATTACAAGAGGCAGCAAAGGAAGGAATCAAAAAGGAAGCTGACGCTACTGGTGTGAGCAAGCTTGGAGGAATATCTCAATACCATAAATACACTCCAACCTCAGTGCTGCTAGTGCATGATTTCATGCCTTTGATCACAGAGAACGAGTTCAATTTGATCACAGGCGGGTTGCCCAACCACAAGTTCAAATCCGTCGAACATTCTACTTCTCACTCTGGAGCTCCTGCAACAACTACAACAACCACATCTAATGTTAAGCATCAAATTTTCAAGTCCCCCTTGTATGATCCAATCACCTCTGGATCTGACACCAATGGCTCAGAGTCCAGTACTATAGTGGCTCCTAAAAGAAGAGGAAGAAGGGCTGCGAACTCGGGATTCGGTCCTGGTAGTGGTACTGGCAGCGGTGCTGGAGGGAACTTGAATGGTGGTACTGGTGGTTCTGGTAATACCGGTACAAATGAAGGCTCTCCCGGCGATAAATTTATAGATAGTTCCGACAAGGGAAACCTGAAGTACTCCGAAACTTTATTGCTAGCCAGAATTATGAAGCACTATGTTCCTCCACAAGGAGCAAGACAAGATGAATTGCTTAATGATTTGGAGAGTATGGGTGTTCAAAGTAAATGGCCAATAACGAAATAACATTTCTACAAAACATTAAAAATAAAATATTTGCATACAATATATATATTTATATTATTAATATATACATTTCCTTAAGTAAGATTTAAAAAGTAGTGTTACATGTTATTGTATAAAAAAAAGAAGTAGAGGAAGTAATAAACAAAAGTAGAGAAGATAATTTGTAAAAAAAAAAAATATAAAAGACTAATACTAAAAATAAAACTAAAAATTTAAAACATCAAAACAAGTTTGATAAAGAGTTCAAGATTCACTGTGTAAGGCTGTTCAGCAATAAGTCCATATAATACTCCAAGACGAGAAGAAAAGAATTCTCTCTTCCTCGAGGTTGTTTCGTTTTGCGAGTTGCTTTTCTTTGGGTTCTTTTAAGTTTTTCTTTCAGACAGTATGTTTGCCGTTTAGTATTCTTCAAATTGGGAGTAGATGGCAACGACAACGTTAGCAACTCCTATAACCAATGGGAAACCACCCAAAACAGTAACGAATTTTTGGAAGTAGTCTTGTTGAAGAATAACATGGTTTTGAACAAAGGCATATAATCCGGAGTCCTTCACCAAGTCTCTGTGGATTGGAGTACCCAAGAAGTATAAGAAAAGAATCTTACTCAAGGCGAAGGTGAATGGATCAAAAGTGTAAATTCTGGCAAAGAATTCAGTGTCATCTTCGAAAGTGATCAATCTTCTGGTGAAGTTAATGTAGTAAGATACAAGCAAAGGAAGGGCGATCGAGACCAAACCCCAAGTGAACAAAGTGGACAATGGGCCGTAAGCTAACACTTCAGAGAAGTCTGGGATCTCAATGTCTGATTCGGCTAAGAACAGTATGTTGTCCTTGAAGATTTGGTGGATGGAACCATTGTCCTTGATGGCAACCAATGGGACAAAGTAGTAGACGTAGTAAATGGCTTCAACAAGTAATTCTAAGAAGTTTAAAGTCACTGACTTGGATAAGTTTTCTCTTAATTCACCATTGACGTCAATGGTGGTGATACCAACCTTGTCCGTTAATTCGAGGACCTTGTCGTAGGTTTCTTCGTAGAACTTGATGGCTGGGTCGACGATGTAAGTCTTGAGGTCAAGTGGAGGGCCGTCTTGGTAGTCGGCGTCCTTTTCTTCGTCATCGGCAGCTGCTTCAGCTTCTTCTTCCTCTTCTTCGTCTTCGTCATTTCCAATAGCTGCAATAACCCTTTCGGTCAAGGTTTCGGTGTCATCGATTTCAGCGTCCAAAGCGGCCTGGACAGCTTCGACACCAGCATCGCCGTTCTTGGCAATGTACTCGGTGACCTTGTCGATCAACACCTTCTTGGTGTCCTTGCTTAAAGCGTGGATGCCTAATCTATGGCAGACTTCGCTCAATTCAGCCTTCTTAAGTCCTTGTAATTCTGACATTGCTGCTGCTGGGAGGGGAGTGTTTGTATTTACTTTCTGTAGGAAATGAGGGGGCTCTTAATTCGGTTTGTTCAAGACTTCAATTCCTATGGATACACCTGGATTTGTAACAGTCTGTTCTAGTGTATGTATGAATAGGTTTACAAATACAAAAAAAAGCACTTCAAAAAAAAAAAACACAATTAATTAAAAAAAAAAATAATAACAATATGTAGTTGGTACTAAAATATTGAGGAATTGCAATAAAATAAACACAGATCAACAACCTGGAGAGCAAATGTAAACAACGAAAATACCAAAAAAAAAAACAACAGAAGCTGTCGCAGAGAAAAACAACTTTTGCCGTATAATAGCCCCAAAAACCCAGTGGTGAAGACGTGGGAAAAGCAAGAACAATGCACAATTTAAGAAAGCTTAATAATAAAAGGGAAATATGTTGAGAAGGGCAGAGCCGCATTCGATCACAGTGTGCTTCGGTGAATGACTGGTAAGCAAATGGGTTCCATGGTCTTAAATGTTTGTATTGTTTGTTTATGTTTTGCTCGATTGGGTGTAGCAAAACACATCTAATTTCTCAGGCTACCCTCGCCTACATAGTGTCTATTACTAGTGGGGCAAGATTGGATGCAGGACACTGGCACATTTACTCCAAATCAAACAGGAAAAATAAAAGGCTAAAATAGAAAATAAAAAAAAAAAAAAAATCAAAAGGTTTGCCTAGGAAGCTGATCTGAAACAAACGGTTATACTAACAAAATATCGATTGCCGCTAAAATAAGAAATCTAAATAGCAAAAAGGAGTTCTTTTGTTGTTGATTGCGATCTAGGTGCAGCTCAGTGTATAAGCTCCACATTTTTCTAAATCACTACTTACATTTGCCTCCCCCTTTTTGTACTCATCGTTTTGGTGTCGTTATTTTTCTTTTTTTACTTATATAGACGTTACAAGTACATGGAACTAAACCTTCAATAGGGATCAACCACAAAAAAAATACGGTAACCCCACAATATTATCATAACAATAGCACCATCTCATGACATCTCGAATACCCATGAGGAGATTGGTGCGATACAACGTCTCGTTGGTTCAGTCTATACGACGTAACCAACACCTATCCCAAAGAGCCACATACAAAACTGCCGCGTCTCATCATCAAGAGAAACCAAGAGTAAACGCTGTTGGTATCCAGTACCTTTCCAATCAATTACAGAGCAAGGTGTTCCCCAACTCAAAAACTGGACCTGAAGACCCACGCTTACTAAAAATAGCTCAGAAACATCTTAATGACAATGACTTGTTGGGAAAACCAACCCAGATATCGATCCCTATCAGCATACCTAACTTTCCTGACTTGGTCGGTGAAAGTGGTACCTTAGATGAGCATTTCTATAAGCTAGGGGTTAAGCTGTTTGAGCCGTACTTGTCTATGGCAAAATCCTTCTTGTCTGCAAAGACTAAACTACCAGCAAAGCCAAAGAATTGGGCCTTCCAGTCTGGTTGGACAAGGTATGAACCCGGGAAAAAACCAAAATCAGTCCCATACCCACTTGAAGATGACATAGTGTTCGACGTAGAGGTATTGTACAAGATTTCTCCGTATGCTGTCATGACTACTGCTGTGACAAAGAAAGCCTGGTATGGCTGGGTGTCCCCGTTGCTTACTGAATTCGACAAAGACCCAACATATAACGACTTTGAGCACCTTGTTCCTTTCAACTGCTTGCACGAATCTAAGCTCATGATTGGGTACAACGTGGGATATGACAGAGCAAGAGTGTTTGATGAATATAACATTGAACAATCAAAGGCATTTTACTTAGATGGAATGGCGTTACATGTGGCGACAACAGGAATTTGCTCGAGACAAAGAGCTCAATGGGTAAAGTATAAAAAGGATGTTGAAGAAGAAAGGCTTAGGTCTGAGGAAAATATAGAAACTGACACCGACGATGTCTTTGACTTGGCACAACAACTTCAAGATAACCCCTGGCTCAACAAGGCAGCTCCTAATTCACTTAAGGTTGTGGCAAAACACCATTGCAATATCGACCTTGACAAAACTGATAGAGACTTTTTCAGCTCAACTGATCCTCAGATAATTGTAGATAATTTCCAGCAGTTGATGGATTATTGTTCTGTTGATGTTGAGGCAACTTTTGAGGTTACAAGGAAATTATTTCCCGAGTTTCTTGCAAAGATTCCACACCCTGTGTCATTTGCTGCCTTGAGGCATCTAGGCTCCTTGATTTTACCATCAACCAAGAAGTGGGATGGCTACATTGAAACTGCAGAGACCATTTATCAAGAAAACAAAAAGATTATCACTGACAAGTTGAATCAAGTTGTGAATGGATTAATGGAAGATAAGGACAAATATGACTCTTTTCTTGAGGATGATTGGTTATCACAATTAAATTGGGAGATCAAAGAACCAAGATTGAAGAAGAATGGGGAGCCAGCAAAAAGGCAGGCTTACTTGACTGGGTATCCGCAATGGTATAGGGATTTGTTCAAAAGTGACGTTAGTGAATCATCCTTAACTTTGAGAACAAGAAGCACGCCATTTTTTTTGAAGCTTAAATGGGAGGGCCATCCTTTGTTCTGGACGGACAGTCATGGATGGTGTTTTAAAGTGGAATATGATGAATATTTGATTGACAAATTTGAACAGAAAAATTACGTCAGAGTTAGACCAAGGGAGGAAAGAGAGGAGGATGACGACGACGCTGACTCTGAAAAAATTTTGGATCTTCACAATTCCGGTTATGTTCTTTTCAAAGTTCCACATCCCAATGGGCCTAATAGCAAATGTACCAATGTATTGGGTAAAAACTATTTGCCATATTTCGAAAATGGTATTTTGTCTTCCGAGTTTGAGTTTGCAAAGGAAATTTTGGGATTAAACGCTCAGGCTTCCTATTGGATGGGAAATAGACAAAGAATTAAAGATCAGTTCATTGTCTATAACAACGGTAAGGAAAAGAATCATTTCTTCAATTCAAAGGAGGAGTCAGTAAAGAACCCAGACATGGGAATCATTTTACCTAAGATTTGCTCAATGGGTACAGTTACTAGGAGAGCTGTTGAAAATACATGGCTAACTGCATCCAATTCGAAGAAGAGTAGAATTGGATCAGAATTAAAGGCAATGATAGAAGTGCCTAAAGGGTACGCATTTGTGGGAGCCGATGTAGATTCCGAGGAATTATGGATAGCTTCTTTAGTTGGAGATTCAGTCTTTAAATTTCACGGAGCAACAGCCTTGGGATGGATGACATTAGAAGGAACGAAAAACGAGGGTACTGATTTGCATTCAAAAACAGCAAACATTTTAGGCATTCTGAGAAATGACGCCAAGATTTTCAACTACGGTAGAATCTATGGAGCCGGCGTAAAATATGCAACAAGATTGTTGATGCAATTCAATGGTAAGTTGAGTGAAACTCAAGCTTCTGAGATTGCCACTAAATTGTACGTGAAAACTAAGGGGCTTGTGAAGAGATCTGGTAAAAGAGTGCCTATGAAACTCTACCATGGAGGTAGTGAATCATATATGTTTAATAGATTGGAAGCCATAGCCAATGAGGAGTCGCCCAAAACCCCAGTCTTGGGAGCTTCCATTACAAGTGCATTGACAAAGCAAAACTTGAACTCCCAACAATTTTTACCTTCAAGAATTAATTGGACGATCCAAAGTTCCGGAGTTGACTATTTGCACTTGTTGATTATTTCCATGGAATACCTTGGACAAAAGTACAATGTCCCTCTTCGACTTGCAATTACAGTTCACGATGAAGTAAGATACCTCTGTAAAGAGGAGCATAAGTACCAAGTTGCTTTATTGTTGCAAATCAGTAATTTGTGGACAAGAGCTATGTTCTGTCAGCAATTAGGGTTAAATGAAGTACCGCAATCATGTGCCTTCTTCTCCGAGGTGGACATCGATAAAGTCCTTAGAAAAGAAGTTAAAATGGATTGTGTCACTCCTTCTCATCCTGATGCCATCCCCCCTGGTGAATCGTTGAGTATAATTGAATTGTTAGAAAGATACAAATCCGAAGATTTTTTGACTGTTAACAAAGAATTTCAGTACGATTTTTCAAAGATTCCATACGAAGGGAGTAGCAGAGTAAATGAAAATGCTAAAATAGGGTATCCAGAAGAAAAGAAGGAAGGCTGGCTTAACTTGCAAGCTGCAACTACTGCTGCTGAATGGACTCAAGGAGTGAGGATATTTGAAGGCAAGGAGCAGCAAGCTCCTATCTTGAAAAAGACCAAGCCAAAGAAGAAGAAGATTGTTGAGGTGGAACCCGTCCCAACCCCAATTCGGAAATCTACCACCAAAAGCAAAACGAAGAGTGAAAAGAGCGAGGAGATTTTCCAAGAATTGGAAATCTCAGCACCATTGCTCGAAGAGGTTAGCCAATTTGATGAATTTGATCGCGGAACATTTGAAGATGGTGATATATTATTAGAACAAGCACTCAAAGGTTACAGTTTTGCTCTGACAGCAAAACGACGAAGTGACATTTCGGATGAAATAATCCCGAGAGCGAATCATTCGCTTAACCACAGTTTCAACAGTCAACGACGATACTTACTGAAGTCACATAAGAATAAGAAGACACCTGCTTAGTACTAGTAATCACCGTCTCTCAATATGAGAACAATTCTACTTGTTTCCTTTCCCAATTGAGAGAAAGGCAGAAGTACCATATATATATAATTGATGTATTCACCAATACGTCATTAACACCAAAAGTTCATTCCAAAAATCAAATTCCATATAATTGATTGGCAAGATGTTTATTTTTTTCCGGTTGACTAGTTTATACTTGTCCCAGATTATCGAGTCTCCGCCCTTTTTACCTCGTTTCCCATTCATACCCCATACTATCACAAGGTACTATATACATCTATAGACCTGTGTGCTACACATCAACGAACTCCCAATCATTGATTCAATCATTTGATATCGAACTTTTCCATTACCCCTACATAGTTGACGTTTAGAATTCTGTATTTAGCATAAAGCTTTCGCTTAAATTTACGATTTATGATTACATTAGCTTAAGTTTGTTGTAGTAAAGGCATGCAGCCAATATTTTTCTGGAGGTTTATTCAACGTGTAAACAGTAAAGAAGATATTTTTTGCTTAAAAATCGAACAATTGAAGAAATATTGCGATGCATAGAAAGAATTCTCAAGGGACAGATAGTCCAGTGAACTTTGGATCTACGACTACAATTAACCCTAACTTTAAGCCTGTCCCTGACCCACCAAAGTGTTCCTGGGCTTGCGATTATGGATTTGGTTGAGACGCAATAATGCAGGTTCAAGACTAAACCAGCATTTATCTTAATCGAGTTTTCGGTATGCACCTCTGAAACGAAAAATTGTGTCAAACGAAATGCAAACCTAAAAAGGCAGGTACAGCGAAAAACGAAAAATGTTACTAAATAGAGGAAAAAGATGCATTTTCATTTCTACAACCTGTGGAAGAAATATCTAGTGAATACATGTTTGCTCTCCTCTGAACGGCTTTACCCACTGCCACGCAGAATACACAACCGTGTGGCTGTGATGGAGTAGGCTGAAGTACAAGGCTCTGACTCAGCAACAAGACGCAGAGAATTTTCAAGAGGATGTTTGTTTTGGGTGTACGGGCGTACTACCCTTTTAGACATAATCTTTCTGTTTTAGTACTTTGCATGCAATAGGGTACATAAAAATAGGTAAATATTATAGCTAATGGAAATAATAAGTACGAATGAAAAACAAAAAAAAAAAAAAAATTAAATTCAGCATACGAAATACTCCCCCATTGGCCCACTAATTTTGGAAGTTGTAAGTTATCTTAAAACCAAGCTCAGGTGGGTTTCGTAAATCCAGATTAAACTATTTTATGAGTTCCACTTTAGCAGTAGCCGAAAGCAGCCAAAAACCGGAAAAAGAAACTCAAAAAGTGCCACTGTAGAAAATATGCTCGGAAAAGAAATGGAATAGAATAAGATCCAGCGAGCGGGATAATGCCGTATTGTGAGAAGCAAGTTGGAGTCAAAAAGTCACAAAATGTCTCGGTTCCTGGCAGCGTTTTTCCTACCGATTATACCGTGCGGTGCGGTGCGGGAATTATCATTTTCGGGCTAGCACCTCGAGCGAAGAGGTCCGAAAAATGATTAATGCTATTTCGTCAAATTTTCGAAAGTTAAGCCTTGTAGAAAAAGAAGGGTAATTAAAAAGAGGGGAGAAGCTACAATGAGAGAGAGAGTGAGGGTGAGAGAAGCATTAGGACCAATGCAATATTTTTGTTTGCTTGAAGACAATTAGTATCCACTCTATGTTGACTTTGAACGTCCATTCTGGCTACCCTTGAGATGTAGCCGAATGTGCGTCACAAAGCTTTAATTATCGGAAAGTGCAATTTTTTTTTTTTTTTTTTGGTTATTTTAAAAACATTGATATCCACATTATCCGCTTGCTCCGATTAAAATACACAAAACCATGGTTTACCCGACCAATTAAAAATCAAAATGATGATATTATTATGCTGGTGAGCTCTTCCCCGATAATATTTATACTTTGACGTTTCGACAAATTTTTTTATTCTGACAATTTTTCTTACTCTTTTTTTTTTTCCTTTCTACTCTATCATCAGCAAAGTTTATAAATATTTACAATGTTACCAGCCGGTGTTATTTTGGTTTTCGTCTTGGTTTTCTTAGCCTTCTGTGCTGTCACTGCTATTGCTATCCAAAAGAGACTCAAGGCTAAGAAGTCTAACCAAAGATTCTAAGTTTTTTGAGTTCTCTTGAACGCAAGCAGTAGATGAGAAGTTGAATATGATACAACAATAAAGAGAGACTATGAAGTTCACAAAAGGAGTTGTTTTCGATTTGCAATTGCAATTGCTGCCATTGATGATGCTTTTGGGATTGACATATTCGATACAACCAACTCACAGAGAGCCTTTCCTTCATTCCACCATGTCGCTTTCAATATTCCCACCTACCCTTTGACTACTATAATTACGAAAATACTTAATTCATTTGAATATTATTATCTATCAAACAACCAACCAACTAATCTTTTTATATGTGAAATTACTTTTTTATACTTTTTAATACCTTTTTTATACGACGGGACAAAATTTTTTTTTTAAGGGAATTCAATTTACGGGACAATTGTTTTACTTTATTATGATTGATTATTGGGTATGAGTCCTTCAGGATGCTTTTAATCTCAAACTTTGCGGGAGGTTTGTTGTTAATACTTTTATAAATTGTCTTGAACGACTCATATTCTCTAATTTTAATATATACTAAACTCCAAAAACCACTGAAATTACTGTAGCGAAATTAGAATGAGCGAAAATGTAAACAGTATGTGACAAAAACCAAAACATATGGAAAATGTATTATTGCATGATAAAGCGGAAAAAAATTGTTAAAAAAAAAAAAAAAAAAAAGATAGAACCCTTGGGCCAGGGAAATGTTCGGGGGGATATACGCTGCAAGAGGGAAATAGCTTACACTGAAATATTGTCATCGTGATATGTGTATATTACTATGCAAGGTGGTGGGGGACATAAATAACTCGTCATGCCAGCGACATGGTATATAAGGATGAGATGGGGTGATGGAGTGGTTAGAAGCACACCTGGATAGTGCTTGCATGGGGTGCTGCGTGGGAGAAAAAATAATAATTTTCGAATGCCAAGAAGCTTTAGATTACCTTGGGGTAAGTAGATTGTCAGGCAAGCGTAAGCGAAAACCCCAGAAGGATCTCACTTATCATAATCTGCAGAGTGAAAGCCTTTCCCTTTCCCTTCTTTTTACGCTTTTCTTCATTCACTACTCTTCGGTGTGCTCCAAATCCAGTTCCTGCTGGCGCTGGTGCTGGCGCTGCGACCGCTTGAGTTTCGTTTGATGCTCAATGGTTTTAGTATCTTCAGTGTACTCCTGCATAATGCATGCCTGAATGAAGGAACCAATGGAGACACAACCCAAGAGCCACCAACTCACTTGCCCAATGGAGTACTTATCACAGGTGGATATCAACCACCCCCAAAGCAAAGGTGCTATGCATCTAGCCAAAGATGTCATACTCAAAGCAGTACCATTGACCAAACCTCTGTGTTGGGGCAAGATTGCTCTGTGTAGTAAAATGAAAACCCCTGGAAAGGCGGTGGCCGAAGATAAGCTTCCAATTCCCGAGAGTGCGTAGACAAGCGTCAACGACACCCAAGAAGGTATGTTAGGATTGTATTCATGTAACGTAAACATTAAGTAGGGCAAGACGAAAAAGACGATGGGGAAAATACTTGCCGCCAATCTGTACGACTTGATTGTAGACATGTGTCTATCCATGAATGGATACACAAAGACTGCAACCAAAACACCAACAAACCCAGTAGTCGATAAGATTGTACCAATTCTACTCGAGTCATATCCGAACCCCCCGGTTATCTTGAATGGGAATTGAACTTTCTCTCTAACAAACTCTCCTGCCAATAACACTGGCAAGTACTCCAGTAGAACGATTTGTTGGAAACACAACAAGAAATTTGCCGTTATGGTTTCGATCACAGGTTTGGTAAATGTATCAGTGTTGAATCCACTTTCCGTAATAACTGTTCTTCCGTGGCTCGTTTCCGTAGATACGATAGAAAGTGACCCACTGGCTGTTCTTGAGAGTGCTGGTCTCACTATCGGAGTCTCTGAAGAGTATGTTCTAATCAAGGCCAGCGATAATCTTCTCGATATCGGTCCGACTGAAACGCCTGGATCAGAATCGTTTGAGTCCAGGAGGTTTGTTTCCGACTCACCGTAAAATCTTTGAGGAACTGTTGAATCGTCCTCAATTGCATTCTCATCATCGTCGTTGGCAAGTAAAGGATCGTATTCCGTGGCCACTTGGTCACTTTCAAAATCCTTCTGCTGGATCAGCCAGTATCTCGATGGAACCTTGTAGCCTAGAGATCTTTTGATCCAGTCTCCAACTTCAAGGCCAATATCCCTCCTATTCTTGTGGACGCCATGGGTCTCCTCGAGAAACAACACACCAATTAAAATACTACAGCCCAATAGCATGGCCACAACCACATTGGATAAAGCATAGGGGTACTTATTCAAAAATCTATGATACAAGTCATCTGCATCATAATCAACCTCATCTGTTTCAAAGCCTGAACCCTTTGGCTTTGTAAGATATTTTGAACCTCCGATCATGGGTCCAATAATAGCACCAAAGTTCCAGAGAACCGAAATCAACGAAAATGCAAGCGTTTGGTGATCTCTTTCAGTCACAAGCTCGCCAATCATCGTTCTTATAACGGCCATATTACCATTTACCGCTCCCAAAAAAGTTCTTGCAAAGAAGGCAACGTAAAAGTTAGGCAGGAAGCCAAATATCAACATCAGCACCGCAGTACCGAACAAACCAAACAACAAGATGTACTTTCTTCCAACTTTCTCTGAAAGGTTACTCCAATGTATACTCACCAAAAACTGAAGGAAGGCGAAAACTGCTGAAAGATACCCAGTATATGCGGAGATATCATTCTCATCCTTTGCTATACCAAAATCTCTAACCATGAAGTAGACGTATGGGAACATTGAAGTGAACGCGATGGGCTCTGCAAGTCTGATCAAACTTATCACAAACATCTGGCCCACTGGGAAGCCCTTTAGGGACTCGCGTAACGTATACTCAGGCATATTTTCTATAAATGTATGCTTACGAGAACGGGCCCTTTATTTGTTTGTGCAACTATTCTCAGATTGAATCTACAATTTAGACGAAAGAACAAAGGTATATATACAGTTTTAGAGTTGATGCAACTCTGCAAATCGTGATGACTCTTCGATTGTCGTATTCCAGACTCTCATGCGGCTCTACAAGAAAAAAAAAAGAAACAGAGATCCACAGTGTACCATAATGCGATTGACTATGTAGACGCTTTCCCATAACCGTGCCATGAGCGGGGCAGCAACAATGTTCATATTTTAGGGGTCTGTTTTGACTAATTGGTTGTTACTCCAACACAGAAAAAAGATCCAGAACGCAGTGTAGTTACTAATCTGTGTGTGGTGCACTCTTACACCCAATAACTAACCGTTTTTTTCTGCGTCTCGCTTAATTCATCATAGTACAAAAATATTGAGAATCAATAAGAAAAAAGAAAAGAATTAGACTATAAGCCCTTCTACAGAACAATCAGATAGCGAGCAACAGAGATAAATAAACTTCACTAGCATATATTATCGTCTAAAAACGTACACTAAAAAAATACTAAAACACACAATTCAGCCCCCCAAAGAAAATGCCTGTCTACTCTTCTTCAATTACACCTTCTTCGTATTCTCGTTCTTGATCCTCAATAGTTTTCAAGTCTTCGTTGTACTCCTTCATGATAAACGCTTGAACGCAACTAGATAAAGCCATGATAGAAAGTAACCACCAACTCAATCCACCTAAGGAGTAACTATCAAAGAAAGAGATTAACCAACCCCAGGATAATGGGGCAATGCATCTGGCCAACGACGTTAAGCTCAAAGTGGTTCCGTTGATCAACGCCCTATGCTGAGGTAACGACGCTCTGTGAATCAATATGACCAATTGAGGGAATGCAGTCGCAGTGGCTAAGGTGGCGACAGCTGACAAAATGTAAAGTAACACCTTTGTGAGCCAAGGAGGACTGTTTGGATTGTAGTCATGAAGAGTGAAAATCAAGAAAGGCAAAACGGCATATACAATAGGAAAGATCGACGTTGACAATCTGAACCCGTGAATTGTTTTCAAGTACGAATTCATGATTGGGAACACAAACATAACTACCATTACACCGAGGAATCCAGTGGTGGACAATAAAGTACCAATTTCGTCTGAATTGTATCCGAACCCCCCAGTAATCTTGAATGGGAATTCGATCTTGTCTTTCATGAATTGGCCAGCCAAAAGAACAGGCAAGAACTCCAGAAAGACAAGGTTTTGAAAAGATAAGAGCGAGTTTGCCATGATCGTTTCAATGACGGGTCTTGTGAATGTCTTTGAATTGAATCCACTCTTGGTTCCGTTAACTTCACCTTCGAAATCATTATCCTCCGTATCAGTGAAATAGGATGTTGCTCTACTCGTCGTTCTGGATAATGTCAAGTTTGGCCTCACAGAAGGTGTCGCTGAGAATCTTCTGACAAATGCCTGCGATACCCTTCTGGAAATAGGGCCAATCGATTCAATAGAGTTGTCAGACTTGGCATCGAATGGTTGAGGAGAGCGAACACTACCCTCTGTTAAAGAATCCAAGTCGTCCGAGTGCAAGGGATCTTCTGCGTCTGAGACCTCCTGAATGGGTTCACTCAGAGGTAACAACGGATCAGTTTCCGTGACGGGTTTCCCTTGGAAAACGAAGTTAGAATTAGGAGCTGGATCCACTTGACTAGTCTGTTCCTGTTCGGCTTGAGGAGTAGCATGGTACCCCTTCTTTCTGAATCTCTTTTTTTGCCATGGTCTTACTGGTATTTTGAAACCCAATTGCTTTCTTAACCAATCTCCAAGGTCTAAGCCTATATCTCTCCGCTTTTTGAACTTGATGTGGGTTTCTTCAAGGAATAGGACACCTGCAACCAAACTGAAGGCTAAGAAGAGTGCAACTACTATATTTGACAATGCATATGGGTACGTGTTCAAGAACCGGTCGTAAGCATTGTCGCCCTTGCCTACGTTATCATTCGTTCCCCTTGGTCTCGTGAAGTACTTGGAACCTCCAATTAATGGACCAATAACACATCCAAAATTCCAGAGAAGTGGTAAGGTGGAGAAAGCGACGGCTTGATGCCTTCTCTCAGTGGCAACCTCACCAATGACTGTTCTCAATACTGCAATGTTTCCATTTAATGCTCCCATACAAGATCTTGCCATTAAGGAGACATAAAAGTTAGGCAGGAAGCCAAAAATCAACATCAGAACAGCTGTCCCCGTAAGCCCACATAGCAAGATTGGTTTCCTTCCAACCTTGTCCGATAACTTACTCCAGTTTACGCATAGTAAGAATTGGAAGAATGCAAACGATGCAGAAAGATAACCAGTGTAGGCTGAGATGTTCGCCTCATCCTTCACTATCCCGAAATCTCGGATCATGAAGTACACGTAGGGGAACATGGAGGTGAATGCAATAGGTTCAGAGAATCTGATCAAGCAGATGACAGACATCTGCCATACTGGGAAGCCCTCTAGAGACTTTGGAAGCTTAAGAGCCATGATGATTGTGTGATGCGAATAATAAATATATGAGTGCTTTAAACTGCCTGCCTTGACCTTGCGTAGTGGAACGGTAGCTCTTCAGTATGGAAATGTAATGATATGGTCACCGATTAGTCAGCGTGTGCAAGAAAAAAAGTATGTGTACGAAGTAGTCTCAAGTCGTGGAAACACGGCTGAACAAGTTGGATAAGGGTATGAAATGAGTTAGCTGAAATTCCCTGGTAGTATCACACTTTCTAGAACTCGTTTACTCAAGACTAGCGCCCGTACAGATGAACTAGTATAACAAATAAAAAAAAAAAAGAAATTCGATAAAAGGAAAAAGATCCCGGGATCGCTTAGAAGCAGAAAAAGCTTTTCGAGGTTGTTTTCCAGTGGTTAAAGAGCCTTGGAATTGACTCATCAGTATACATCAAAACGCGGAATTCATCATTTTAAGAGCGGTTAAGTGATCCGAGCCATAGTTCGTCTAACAATTTTTTTTTTTTTTTTTGGTTTTCTTCACACTACTCGAACTCCACAATCAGATTCAATACTGCATAAGCATTGACAAACAACGGGAAGTGTACATAACGCATACATATTATAGACGATACTACGATTGGCTTGGTTTTCACACGTTGTGATATTATTCTATATGACTTTACCATAACAAACAGGTGCTGAGAAAGTCTTTAATCCTTTCTCTCTTTCTCTATCTTTATCTAACGGTATTGATGCGACGTATTTTCTTGCGGAAAGAAAATAAACAAGGGACCTTATCTTTTGAAATAATATTTTCAAATCCCGTCTAACTCTATCTGATATTTTTCTCGGCCGAAAAAAGGCTGCAAAAAAAAATCCCTAAAAAAAAAAAATCCATTAATAAAAAATCCATTAATAATAAAACACTTTCAGGTAACTATACCTTCCCTCCCCCCATAATAAATAAATCTAGTCGTCGTAATCTTGCATCATGTATGCTTGCAAGGTTCCGAATAATGCCAACGAACTCATAGTCCACCAGATTAACCAGCCGGAACCGTACTTGTCACCCACACTCATAATGTAACCGAAGAGCATGGGTCCAGTACATCTGGCAAGAGCGATGATACTCATGGCACTACCGTTGACGTAGGCACGATGCTGCTTTGGGGCGGCTCTGTGATTTAAGAGCATAATTTGTGGCATTCCAGTGGCACTAGCCAAGGTCTTTAATGAGGTTAATGTGTATAAGGCACATGGTGTAACCCATGCGGGTATGTTAGGATTGTATTCGTGCATGGTGAAGATACTCAATGGTACTATGAAGTAAACAATAGGGAAGATGGAAACAGATAATCTGAACCCATTGATGGTACCCAAGTATCTGTCAATGAAGGGGAAAATGAGTAAAACGATTAACATCCCCATTATACCTGTACTCGAGAACAATCCACCAATGTAGGAGGGACTCAAGCCAAACCCACCCTCAATATGGAATGGGAAGTTCAACTTATCAGGCTTGAATCTCGAGGCCAAGAAAACTGGCAAAAACTCGTTGTATGTCACACTATGCAAGGAAATGATAAAGTTGGAACTGATGGCAGAGATAACGGCGGGGGTGAATGCTACAGATTCGTCCTTTTCGACTGATTTCGAGGTGGGTATCGTCTCCAACCCGGCCTCGACGTCGTCAACGAGTAACGGTGTGGTTTCTGTTGAGCTTTGAATGCTTTCGTCACTAGTGCCCACGCATTCGGAGCTTTCGTCTTCGTTCTCAGTTTTCAAGTTCCAAGGTCTCTTTGGCGGATTTATGCCGCACTTGCGAAGTAAATAGTCTCCGAGCTCCACGCCGACATCTTTCTTGTACTTGAATTTCTCGTGGGTTTCCTCTAAGAATAAAACACCACAGATCAAACTGAACCACAAAAACAATGCCACCACAATGTTAGATAATGCATAGGGATACTTCGTCAAGAATTGGTCGTAGAACGAACTGAGGTTTGTGGTAGTTAACACTTCTTCGGGGTTTGTGTGTCTGTATGGATTGTCCAATTTCGGTCTGGTGAGGTACTTGGAACCCCCGATCAAAGGTCCGATGACACTACCAAAATTGAACAACAACGGCAATGTAGAGAAGGCTAAACCTTGGTGTCTTCTCTCGGTTGCGATTTCCCCAATCATTGTTCTAACGACTGCCACGTTACCATTCAAGGCACCGGCCAAGGATCTAGCGGCTAATGCCATGTAAAAATTTTTCGAAAAGCCAAAAAGAATTAACGAGATCGACGTCCCCATTAACCCAAAAAGCAAGATTGGTTTTCTGCCAAACTTCTTGTCCCCCAACTTCCCCCACTGCACAGCGAACAAGAACTGGCAAAAGGCAAAGGACGATGCGAGATAACCCGAGTACTTGGATATGTCTTCCTCCTTGTCGGCAATTTTGAAATCTCTGATCATGTAATAGACGTACGGAAATAATGACGTAAACGAGATCGGTTCAGAAAATCTGATGATACAGATGATTATCATCTGCCACGCAGGGAACCCTCTGATTTGCTCTCTAAACGAGAGGTTATTTGATGCCATGGTTACTGTAGTGTAATTATGAATAAGTATGTAACCTGAATGAAAACTGGAATGAGCTACATGTAATGGCGCCTCTCAATCGAAAGAAAAAAGAAGTGTTACAAAAGTTTTTTTTTTCCCAGTTAGTCATTTCTCGGGATCTAAAACCATGGATTGTTTATCGCAAAAAATTATAAAAAAAGAAATTTTTAAAGTCAAATTGACAGCTACAAGGGCCTGTACTTAGTGATTCGAAAGGATTTAAAAAAAAAAAAAAAAAAAAAAAAACGGCTTTATTTCGATGAACCCTTTTGAATCTGCACGTACCAGAGGTTATCTTTCTGGTGTTTCAGGTGTCACAGTGTGGTGAGTGTGGGAATTGGCACGCGGCCGGTATATACTGTCGTTTTCTTGTTGTCGTTGTAGGCGTAGATGGTTTGAGCTGAAGTTATGCAAGTCGAGACTCGTCAAATCATTTCTAATTTGATCCTACTGCTTATTCGGTATTAGTAATTCTCGCGCCATATGATCTTTTTGATAACCCCATAGAAAAAAAAAAAAGAAATGAACCACAGTTCTACAATAAAGTTTTCCCTTATCACGGGCGCTTGCAATTCTGATGCAATATCGTTAAAAGATTCAACATAATAAAAAAGGGTCTAAGTGAAATGGAAAAAAATAATAATACTATACTTATACAAAATGGGTTCATCTGGCCACGCTTTTGGCTGCAAAAAACCAGTCTCGGAATCAGAGACTCGGCATTTCCCTTAGCTTTTCCGCTGCCCGAAAATCTCTGTCTATCCCCCTCAGAAATCTCTGCCGATTCCGTTCACAGTAGTAAACCCGTTGTATACCGCATGTGACATAGGGTTCCCCACATACGTGGGCTTGTTTGTCCCCTTGTTCTTACGGTACTCCTGTTCCCTCAAGACTAGGTGGACGCATGTAAGAATCAATGTATTCTCTGACACTTTTTCTCCAGGCTCGTCGAAACAGTTGATCGTTCCATGACGTATAAGCATGGAGCCGATTCTCTTGTCCCCGTTGTCAATGAAAGTTGCAAACGGGACATGTATCTGTGGTCTCCCATTCATCAAGTTTTTGAATGCGTTCGAGTTGGACTTGTTCTGTATGAGCAATCTGGCCAACTCGTTGTCAGGCGACGTGGCGATCTTGATACTCTTGATGATACTCTTTTCATTGTATGTGACCAACATGTTGTCAGAAATGTTTGGGGAAGTGTCTTTCATGATAAACGTCTTTGCGTACCCGGAAGCAAAGGTGGAGGCGCCGGATATCCCACTTATTCGTATCTTAGTGTCGAGGATAGTGGCATCGACTGACGGTTTACAAGAGTTGTTGTTTAGAAGGACAACCGGCGACGTAAGAGTCGTTGTGGTCAAGAATACGAGAATGTATGCCGTCAAGTTGTTTTCGAGCACCTTGAAGTAAATCTTGCAGTATTCTTCCTTTTTGCCTGCGTCATCATACTTGTATATTATCATAAACGGAGCATTCTTTTTGAATATCCCCATGACGGGTACCGTAGAATGAAGCATCGGGTTTATCGACATTGTTGGCGATATTCCTACCGTGTTGGCATTATGCTTCATCTCCCGTTGGTAACCTTGCAATAATGATGGGGATTGGAAAACCATCACCCCCTGTTGCAAGAAGTTCGAGACTATCGGGAACTCTCTTCTTTTGGTATACTTTGAAATGGGCTTGCTGAATACTTTCATATCGTTGAATATTGTTTCATCCGAGTCTGTTGTGAAAAGTGATGCAAGATCAGGCCCATCTTGCCATGAATCCTCTGAGGATGAGTAAGGGGGAGGCGGAGATAGCTCTCTCTGGTGATTAGGTACTGTGATAGCAGGCGGTTGCTGGCTCGTTGATTCGTTAAAGGCACCAGATGTCTCGTCGACCAAAGTAAACATAGTTTCCTCGCTTCTTCTCCTTGTCATGGTGGGGGCTGAGTCAACTGGTGCTGCGTCCGCTTGCACCGGGTCCCTGCCACTAGTGATTGATCCAGTCGCTGGATCTCTCCGCCTACGCAATGGATTAAACATGATGGATCACACACACTCGCCTTTGAACTTTTCGTCCTGGATCTTGATTTATATGTATATTTGTGGATATCCCGAACACAGCTGAACTTCAACCTCGATACCACAAGGCTTTTAAATCTACCAATTTCGATAGGGTGGCTTATCTCTGTACCGCTTCTAGAGTCATTTTCAGTCGTGCGAGGGTCCTAGAAAAATGGCCTTCTCGATGCGCGGATTTCGCAAATTGTTGCAAAATCAATTGGTGCAAATGCAAGAGAACTATGGGGACAAAGTAGCGAAGCCTTTAGCGAGAGTGACACTATCTTTCCTCTTTTGAGAGAAATCACAACCAGGCTACTTCTTGGGGAAGAGTTGCTCCGATTTCTCCATTGGTAATGAGGCTTGCCACAGACTCCGCACACTCCTCATTTCATCAGAAATAAAGTTAGTACCTTTCTAGTGCCTTTCTTCTCCCCTTTTATCGGATACTTACAAGCTACATCCGCATCTCTAAAAAGGGTAAAAAAAATAGATCCATGGATAACTGCTTCCACGCATACGTAATTCCCATAGACATCAAAAAAGAAACCAACTGAAATGAAAGCTTAAGCTTAAAAAGAAGTTGTTTTAAGTAAGAATTCGGAATAGAATTTAATCTACATGTTGATGCCTCAAACTATTGCGTGGAGAATACGAATGAGTACATGCAGTCCCAAGACCCTTCTATATACAGGAGGGACAAAGGAAACACGTTAATTTGATATTTTCAAGAAATAGACAGAAATAACTTTTAGTGTACGAGTCGAGTACATAATCATAAACAAAAAAAAAAAAAAAAAATTAAAAATAAAAATAGAGAGCTACTAATTAGTAGAAATAAGCTATTATTGAAGAGGAAGTCGCCTATTGAATCACAAACAGATTTCAAAATACGCGTTCTTTGATATTCATTTCAATACCAACTCTGTTTAATACCCCCATACGTTGATACTGACTCCCGGTTTTTTAGAACGCCTTGATAATGACTGAAGGGTACGACCATAAGAAAACAACATCAGTCTCTTCGCTTTCGAGTGACGAATCCACGCGAGACTTGATTGAAAGTTTAGAAACAGAAACGAGACGCAAGGAAAGAGAGGAGACGTTTCACAAACTTGATGCTTCTGGAGAAAAGACAACATTGGAGCCAGTGAAGATTACAAAACTTGAACCCCAAGTTCAAGGCTCCCAGGAGAGTATATTCAGCACCACCAAGGTTCTCCCAGCTTCAGACATGGATGTCGAGAACAAGGCCCATGCTGGTGGCAATAACGTTGGAGTGCCTTCTGCATCCACCACAGCAACCTCGACTACAAGCACAACGACTCAAACGCCAGCCATACCAATAAAGAAGGCGATCAAATTTACCGTAAGAAAAGTTTCTCACGAAACTGTCAAGAGTCCCGAACCAAACTCGTATATAGGAGGCGGACACCAATCCTCAGGGTCTCGATCCACCTCAGACAGTAACAACAGTCCAACATTCGACTCTAATGCCAACGCAATTCAAGTCCAGAAGAATGTGGCTCAATCCCAAGAGAAGTATGACCAATATACTAAGAAGATCGAAAAGATAGACAAAGAAATCATATTTTTGAAGAACCTTTTACCCCCATATAATGTTGAAATCGATTACGCAACGAGAACGAAGATCACAAATGCAGTTGAGAAGCTCAAGATGAAGCAAGATGAGTTAGAGAAGAAGAAGTATTCCTTGGGCATAACGATCAGTAGACTTTGGAGGAGCATGGATGATAATGATATCTGGGTGAGATCGATGGGCAAGCAATAAATTGAGGCAGCAGAGTCATAATTGAGAGAGAGGAGAGACTGGCAAAATGACGAATATAGAGGGGAGCAAAAGACGACAGCAAGAGAGAGAGAGAGAATGTGTGTGTGTGTCGGAGAGAGACGGAGATAAACAAAGGTGGAAAGTGAGAGATTGAGGGGGTGCGTATGGCCAGCTTCAGCGGTATGGAGGATGACAAGATGCCCAACAAGTAGATTTACGACAACGGCTAACCGTTTGAAGAAAGATGCGGTTAGTTGTTTTCCCGATCGGCTTCACGGCTTCTTTTGATTTTTCAGCATGTGATTAGCTCTTTGGTATTGATTGGTGTGTGCTAGATGGAAACTCAACTTTTACACTCTTTCCATGGCAAAGAGAGGCAAATCGGAATAAGTCACTCCGGAACTTTCTGGGTATTCAATTTGCCGATCCGGCAATGTGATCGCTTTCGATACCCGGCTTATAGTGCATAAAAATCCACATATTATTGAGCGGAATTGAGTTTCGGTTGCCCTACGAAGCAAGAACAGAAATAAGATGAGGTGAAACTCAGAGTTTTCCTATTGTCTTCTCAATAATAGCAGTTTTTCATTTTGCTAAGCAAGCAAGCACATGTGTAGAAGTGCTTCTAATTTCGTCACTATTGTTTTTTTTTTTTTTCATGTTGAATAAATCCGTGTGCTTGAAGTGCAAACTCCACTCCTCCCCCATTGTCGATGGAAAACAAATGCGGACTAGAAAACATAAACGGGAAGAAGCAGATATCCAGGTTACTCCACCCTCATCTCTCGCTAAACAATACCATTAACAATTGTAATATCTATTCTTATTATTTTAGAGGAAAACTTTTCAATACATAGGAACCATAAATATTTATCATAATTTCTTTTTTTACTTGAAAGAGTATAAGTGTGTAGCCTCTACACAAAGGAGCACTTTTGTAAACACATCGGCAGCTCTGCCACCCTCGTACTTTTCGGCCTTAATTCCGTTGATGGAATAGCACCTCCTGACTAACTTCAAAAAGCGGGACTGGCGAGGGGGAAAAGAACAGGGCTATCGGTGCAAAAAAAAAATAATAATAATAATACATCCAACAAAATAAAGCAAGCCGAAGTGAAGTGCATTACATCAGGGTATATATCTCCGGGTGGTACTGATGGGGAACTCTGTGCTCCACATTCCGAAAGCAAAACAAAGGCTGAGAGTAGTAAAAGGAGAAAAAAATAATGACAACTTTCAACGTCTAAGTCTAAGATGAGGTAGGTCAGAATCAGCGTGCTTGAAACTCTGTTGATATAATCGTAATGATCATAAATGGACATTAGGAACAATCGATAGTATCGTGCATAAGCCGTTTAAAGTTTGAAAATTGTCAAAGTTAGGAATTATTATTTTTCATATGCTTTCAGAGATCAAATATTACTTTTTATGGGATAAATAGCGGCTAAAGCAAATGTGAAGGAGGCATAAAAAATAAAATGCAGAGGGCGTCAAAAGTACATACATACGGGGCGAGGGACAGTAGACGAGGTAGCACGATTAAGGTGGTGAAGGTTAAAAGGTGATGTGAGCTAAGGAATTAAGCAACACACGCTAGATGAATACCAAAAAATTGTGATTATATTTAGAACACTGTACAACATACTATTATTTCTCCTTCTTTCTCTCTGGTAGTAAGCAAATGTACTGGAGAGTATATAACCTTCGATGAAATGTGTATCAAAGTTATAGTCACTAAAATTCGTGTGTGGAGGAATATTCGCGGGGTCAAGACAAGGATTTTAAGAAATTTGAAACCTTACTGAGTAAGAAAACGGTATTTTCGGAGTAAAGACAAGCCGGAGTAGGGTTGCTGGAAATGTGTTAGTTTCGTCAAAAAAATGACTGTTAAGGATTGTTCGTTTATGTGACAATAACATCACCCTAATGTATATCATATATTGTATTTTAAGAAAATAAAAATAGAGAGTAAAAAAAAAAAAAAAGAACTTCTAAACCTTACATATGTAGTATCACTTATTTGATTGAGAAAATTTATAGCCCTGGTGAGAAATCAAAGTAGATCCTTCTAATTCAACTGCAACTTTAACTTTAAACAGAAAAAAAAAGGTAAAAAAAAAAGTAGACCAAGGTAACTGAATTGTATGGTGAGAAAAAGGAGAACAGAAAAAAAAAAAAAAAAAAAAAATTAAAGTGCAAAATGCGGAGATACCTATAGTTGAGACAGAAAGAGAGAACATGCAAAATAAGCAAGCATACGTCCATATCCAAGGCTCAAGGTTTATCTATCCTTTTTTCCCAGCCGTTGCAAAATGTTCAGCATAGCCAGGGTTCCAGTTCGGTGGCTTTTTTTCAACTCGAAACATACAGACCTACCGACGACCCCACACAAACTAAAATATTTACGAGAATGTTCATACACTGAAAAGTATGCTTAGCTGGCACTCCATTACCCAACAATATGGAGCATATTTCTGGTCTGATATGGCTGCAGCAGCGGAAACCGAGCTGTATGCGAATGAACCATGGAGAAAAATAGCACGAATAAAAATAAAAATAAAAAAAATAAAAGCAAATATGGTGCATCAGGAAGTGCGGTGTTGCAGTGGGGTATACCCCTTACTTCTGCTTTCAAAGTGAAACTGTATTCGGAGAGTATGAAGGAAAAATCCCCAAGAGGACAAAAAGACGAAAAATAAAAAAAAAGAATGCAGGTTTAAAAATAATATTAAAGTTAGAAAATACCTACATATCCTCGTGCGCGGCTCAATATTTCCACAAGTGGCATAAAGTTACAATCTAGTACCTTGAAGGGAATAAATTCTATTTTATACATGTACATATATATATACTTCTATGTACTCGAATTGAATTCAAGGAGAAAAGGAGAAAAGGAAAAAAAAAAGGACTGCCGTACTATTCGAATTGTGTACTAGGTTAAGGTCATATTTGCAACGGTCTCCAGCTTTTGAACATCATTCACTCCAGCCTTGCATTTTGCCCCTTTGTATTTAGCTGCAAAAATATCCATTTAAGTAGTCACGAAGAAAAAAAAAACCCACCTTTTATACCATTTTTTTGTTTTTTTTTCTTGTTAGTAACTTATCAACAACTATTATATGGATATTTACTATAGCTAACCCAATATAATAATACAACCCCTCCAAATGGCGCCTCAAAAGAAATATATATGTGCCTTTTGTGCAAGAGCCTTCTCCCGATCGGAGCATAAGCAGAGGCATGAAAGAAGCCATACCAACGAAAAGCCATTCCATTGCCAGTATTGTACTTCTGCCTTTGTAAGAAGAGACCTTCTTCAGAGACACTGTAGGACAGTGCATAATGTCAACATGGTCCCCAATCCTAACAACAAGAAGAAGTCTTCCAACACAACAACGATATCGTCGCCTGTTTCACCGGACGAAGAGGAACCAGAATTCTCTCACCAGCACCACCAAGCTCATTATAATCATATCACTATGAATCCTCATCTGCAATTACAGCATAGCCATGACCAGCCACACATTGCCCCAGCACCAGCAGCACCAGCATCTCAACATCAACAGCAGCCAGGGCTGCAAGCGCAACAGCAACAGGAGCACCACCAACATTTGCCTATCCAAGTATCCCCATTACTTAACCCTGCATCACACACGCAAGATGTTTCAGGTCTCTCCTCGCTCAACCATGCACCAACTCCACTCGCACACGGAAGCAGCTTGCCCAAGCACAACTTGACGTCGGAGTTAGAAAAGAAGATCGTACAATGTCTTTCACTTTCAAAGAAGTTGAATATCGTAGTTTCCAACTACGAAAAGATATCGATACTCCAATCAAAAGATGTATCCAAAATCCAATTCATTGCATCCAATTTCAATTCAATTCTCTCGTCTGATTTCGACTTAACCAGATCGTTTGACGATTACTTTTTATCATGGAACATCTTGAACAAGTTCAAGTTACCAATCCTTGATACCCTTAGCACTGAGATCGATGATTTCATAGAAACCTTTTCGAATCTGTCATCCATATCCTTGATTACTAAATTTTACAGCAAGTTCAATGAATACACCGGTGCATTGTCATTGACTGCCGTTGAAAACCAAAAGGTACTCAACATTGAATGCAAGATTTGCTTGCTTTATGCCATTTTATCCATCGGTGCTGGAAACTACAATAATAATGAGGATTGTGTCAGACTCTTCATGAAGTCTTGGAATTTATTGTTGACCAATTTAATTCCAAGATTGAATAACAACACAAAGAGTGCTGACTCTACCGTGGAGGCAGCCGCATCCAACTCTTCGCCAGATATCATCAAGGATCAAATCCAGATCTTGAAGAATTTATTCACCTTAGCATATGTGTGCTTCAATATGGATCTGAAATTGAAGGAATTGAGCGCCAACACTCTTAGTGGAGATTTGATTTTCAACTATCTTGACGATATTAGTTATATCATCATGTCTCACTTGGAAGAAAACAATCACGGCTATCAAAAGACCTCAAGATCTTCTTCTTCGACCTCCTTGAACTCAGCGGTTATGGCCATTGAATCGCCAGGCTCTGCATCATCAGCTAATTCAAATAATGATACCCCCTCGATTATCGATGAGAACATGAGCTTGTTTTGGTCAATTTATATATTACTTTCCAACTACTTCATGATCAATAATCACCCACCCCCAAAAATTTATAAGTTCTTATTGAACAAGTGTTTAGTTGGACAACAAACCTTAAGTGATATTATGCAAAACTTGACTAAATCGACCGTTGCTAATGATTCGAACTTCAATAATGAAATCATCCTGTTAACGTTATCGAATGAATTACAATGTTTCATTCATTATAACAAGATGTTTACATACAAGCTGAAAAGTATATTGCATAACTCAATCATCTTTACGAACAGATCTTTGAACAACCAGGTGATGGAAGGCAGCAACAACTTGGATTCTTATGTTTTTGAAATGTTCAAGAAGAAGATTATTATCAATAGCCCAACCAAGTACCAAGGGTTGTTGAACAGTTACATCTTCAACCCATCCCAAAACTTCAACTGGAACTTATTGTATATATCGTTGAAGGAATTCAACTTGGAGAACTATGTGAACAACAATAATGGTAACAACGGAAGCGTGACTGCTGCTATTTACTCCAAGTTCAAATTTAATGAATTTTTCCATCACTTCTTCCATGATTTTGACATCAAGAACGATGTTGAACAGGAAATTGAAAATAATGATCAATTCAAGAAGGATCAGTATTTACAATTCATCAAGTATTTGTTACCATTTTTCACTAAATCGTTTGCAAACGAAGAAGATTTGGAAAAGAAGTTGGAAGATGGTTTGGAAATGCAAAAGGTGTTTGAAGGCGGTAAGAACAATATCATAAACAACAATTTGGGTATTTCATCCTTACCTATTTTGTTCAATTACCAATTTATCAAGATAAACCCAGATTTGATGAAGTGCAATAACCTGTCCAAGTTAAATAATTTTGAGAAGAAGAGGTTCAATTATTTATTAATGGAATGGTATTTGACAACCACAAAATTGATAATTGGATTGAAGAATGATACAAATGTTTATGTGCAAAAGAAACATAACCAACACTATAGAACAAGTCTGCAAGATAGCGTCGAATCGATGTGCACTCCTGGAAGTACTGCAAGCAGTAATCTCAGTGGATCTAGCAACTCATCTAAGCAAGCGAATGAATACTCTCTTTCCCACAATTACATTTTCCAATGTCTTCTTTACTTAATTAAGGAAGTTGGCGGAAAGGTCGACCTTCCAAATGGAACAAGCTATCAATTGAAAGATTTCGAAGATTATTTTAACTTTGAAAACGATGAATTCAAGATTACTGATGAAATTATCTACTGTATCTTGAAGAGTCTTGATCTTATTTTGGAAGACTGGATTTGCATGGTCAACTTGAACAGCCAGGATATCTTGCAGTCTAATGGCTTCAAGAATATGAAGAAGTTCGTGGACGATTACATTTACTCCCAACTCAATCTTACGAAACCTAGGAATGAAGCCTCCAACTATTATCGGATCCCACACAGGAATCTGGTCAATATCGAAGGTGGGTTGTCCTTCAAGCAAGACAACTATGTTCTTGATCAACAACCAAGGTCCCTTCAACCGCAACCACAGAAGCTGCACTCACAACTGCAAGCTCTGCATCCACAGTCTCAACAGTATTCTCAAGTCCAATCGTTCAATCAACCACCTCGTCATGAGCCTATCGTTTTCCAGCAGACTTTCCAACAAGTCCCGCTTCAAGCGGTTCTGCTGCAACACGGAGTTCAACATTTACCATTTGCACACCTGCCTCCACTGCAACACCATCAGCAAACACAAATATCTAGATTGAACCAACCATACTCTCAATATTCAGAGACTGCTAATGGGGTTTCTTCATCAAAGCTACCAAATCCTCACCAGAGAAGGCATACGTTCAAAGATGTTATCCTTCCTCCTATCTTGCCTCCACTTTCGAAGCCGCATATCTTCTCAGAACATCCGCAACGATACTAATGCATTATAAAGAAAATGCACGATAAAGTGTAAAAATTTAAACAAGCCAATATTATACTCTTAAGTTATATATTTTATAGAACACACTCCTTTAGATAAACAAATACTAATTATTATTCTGATTTCAAGTAGTCCATTCTTATTTTCTTCTTTTTGCTTGTCGGCAATTGTAGATTTTCACGTGGTGAGTTATACATGTAGGAGTTCCACATACCCGAGAAAATAAAAATAGAGGCAGGAACATAATTTTTGTGGAGAAATATCCGATAAGAGAACCCAATAGCGAAAACCCCATAGTAAACTCACACTGACAGTCGAAAAGGTCACGTAAAATGCATTGGGAATACACTTCTATATGCTTGAGGTTCCTTCCCAAATCCAGTGGAGATCCCTTAGCCACTTCAGGGATATACTTGGTGCTAAAGGATGGCTCTGATAGCATCGTTGACACACATTTCATCACAATCAGCAACTTATCCTTGCATGATTTGCAATCGAGATATGATGTTTACTTGACTACTCTGGGGCTTGTTAACGAGACTGATATCAAGTGGATCCCCATGTCTTACAAGAGCCACTCTGATTTATTTGACAAGGAGGACTATGCGGATAGATTACTCCAATCTTTACAGTTCTTCTCCAAGAATGGGTTTAAAATTATACCGTTTCAATCTGGGCACAGCCAAGATGTGAATTACCTATACAACATCAAAGTATTAAGGTTGAAGCTATCACCTGCAAACTTAGACCAGTTCTATAGAGCCAACAAGGGTAACTTGAAGAGGATAAACTTTGAGACTCTTGAGGACTTGGGATCGATCACAATAGAAAGCTCTCCATTCAGCTTTACGAACCCAGCTCTTTTCGTTAATTTCATATCGCAAGGAGCTATCAATCTTCACATTAAAGATTCAGACGGAACTGGCGATTTGGCATGTATCTCTGATGTGAAGTACCTTGAAAACATGGTTGGAGGTGTAGTGAAATCGAGCAGCACCAACTCTGTTGGATTGGTACTAGGAAACATCCGAAAGTTGAACGGAGATGGAGATTTAACACTAATATTATCATGGAAAAGAATACTACACGGGTTAGATGAGATTGCTTCTAGTAAGGGCGATAACGGTGCTGGTTCACAAATTGATTTGTTGAAGGCGAATAATTCATTTATCCCTGGGCCCTCGAATAGCGTGGTGGCTATCACAGTGAAGGATACTTCCTCAAACAGAATGTTCTGGGGCTCTGGAACAATTTTCCAAAATGACACCATCATCACAAACGACCATGTAGTCAACACTACGTTTTCGAATGCCAAAATAGAAATTCATTTAAGTAGAACCACCAAACTTGAGTTAGAGGTGAGCTCCATATCAAATAAGGCTCACTCAGGAACGTTCAATGATTTTCATGACCAAATTATAACTCCATTTGAAGACTTGGACCTTTCGTTCATCAAGCTTTCGCTGAAAAACAAGCATATTGTACAAACATGCCAGGAAGTAACCGAGGCGAAGATAAATACGGGCTCACACTACGATGCTGGGGATGAAGTGCTGACAGTAGGGTTCGGTTTGTTCTTGTCCCCAGCTATTAGTTTACAATCTGGCAATTCCCAAGGACAGGGCTTGCAGCCGCTTTCTTCAACAGGAATAATATCGTCCATATCAAGGTTTCCTATTTTTCAACAGAGCATCGGTCTGGTCGACAGCAGCGTACCATCTTTGATTATAACATCGTCGTCTTGTTGGAATGGCTCCTCAGGGGGCGCGTTGTTCAAATGTGATACTAACGAACTACTTGGCATTATCTGCTCTAATGCTCAGGTGCATATCCCGCTGGTGCTACTTGAGAGTGCAGATGCTACTCAGCCTAAGACTGAAAAACTATCAAAATTCTCTTTATGCATCCCAATTGAAGTTGTAATAGAATTGCATGACTATCTCTTTTCCAACGACAGCAAAATTGAGAAAGTGTTCAACCAAAAGATTTCCAATGCTTGGAAGTTACTACAAACCCACAAAGAAATCATAGTGGAGGATACGCCCAAATTGTAGGTAGTTAATAGAGCTAAGTTTTGACCCTTCTTGTCTTTTTAAGGGAGGTTAAATATACTTTAATATACAGCTATTATACATAAATAAATTATACAAATTTTGGCTAGCAGTCTAAGATTTAGCAAATGGTTAATAGCTCAAGAATAAGGATTGTGACTAGCAGTTTAAAATTCGCAGATTAGTAGTAGCTCAAGGATTGGGATTTGCAGAAGGAATTGCCTTCTCTACTGCTTGCGCCAAAGCATTAACAACGTTAACTTCGCTGTTCGTTGCACTAAGGCCAGAGTGGCCCACTGCACTTGACTTGTTGAGCTCAGACTCAAGAGCAGTTCCCTCGAATCTACTAACTTCAATTAACGACGAGTATATGCCGGTTAGCTCCAAAAGATCAGCAACGGAGTCTGAACGAAGGTCATAAATCAACTGTTTGAACGCGTGGGATTTAATTACGTTTATGGACAATTTATTATCAGTAAGGAATTTCATGAGGTGCCTGTGGAACTTCAGAGACGAGTACGGCGAGTTATCAAATTCAGGTGATATAAATCTTCTGTTCAAATTATAGTCAACATTGCTACTATTCTGGGAGATGTTAGCAGGACTATTCAGACGAGCTTGCTGATTACTAAGGTGTATATGCGAATGGTTTACATGGTGCTGCTGAGGAGTTATTCGAGTATTCTCCGGGGTTTCCTGTTGCTGATGGTGTAATGCCTGTGGATGATGATGCTGATGATGCTGATGGTGTTGGTGATGGATTTGGTGTTGCAGAAGCTGATGCTGTTGATGTTGCTGGATTTGTTGATTTTGTTGATGTTGTTGCGCTTGTAGTTGCTGCTGTAACTGAATTTGTGGGGATTGCAGCAGTTGTTGAATTTGTTGCTCTTGAGTATCTTGGCTTTGCGAAAGCTGTTGCGATTGTTGAGATGTAGAGGACTTCACTCTCGATTTATACTTTCTCTTTGGCACAACGACTTCCGCCACGGATGTAGCTGATGATGGTGCAGTCAGAGAAGGTACTGCAGATCCAGCTGCAGACGAATAGCTAGTGTTTTCATAGGGCAATGACATATTAGCAGCTGCGTATGCATTACCATTACCATCGACCGGGATGGTTCTGGTATTATTGATAGACGTCTTGGTGAGTTTATGAGTCTTCAAGTGCTCGCTTAGTTTCTTTGGAGATCCTTTATCGGAGGAAAGCCTGGTGATGATCTTGCCACAATAATCGCAGGCTGCTATGTTTGAATCTTGGGCATCCTGAACAAACCAAGTCCAGACCCAAGATTTCTTCTTTGCGCCAAACTTCTGCCCAGGTCTATTCTTTCGCTCCTTCTTGCGCTTTTCCTCAAAGATACCAGCTGCTATTGCCTCCTCCTGTGCCTTTGTGCCTTGCGCATTTTGAATTGGAGATTGGTTACGAGGGTGGTCAGCTTGCGCGATAGCTTGCTGCTGGATTTGATGTGGTTGGATGTTAGTGGAACCAGGAGATGAACCGCCTACAGTATTGTTTAGATGCTGTGGTTGCAATACTGGCATTGCTTGCTGCTGCTGCTGTGATTGTTGTTGTTGTTGTTGTTGTTGTTCTCGCAGCTGCACATCCTGGTTGTGGTGATTTCGGGGCTGCGTATACGTTGGGAATGTTAAAGAATTACCAGTATAGTAACTCATCAAGTTTGTCTTACTGTAGTGGAGAAACAATTCATATAAAGTGCAAATAAATATAATTATTTTTTTAGTGGAACTGAGATTTTAATGTTGATAATCAGATTACCTATGCACCTCTGCGAATTGAAAAGTAGCTGCTGTGCTATAAAGTGGTTTGCTAGGCTGTTTATCGTTTGGTATCCCTTTGTCTATTGTAGTCGTAAGGTGTACTCCAACTTTTGGTTAGCACACGAAGATAATATGCTTACATTGCAACACTACTTATTCTGGTCTCTACTGTTGTACTTTTATGCTACAATATTTGTTAATGAGCTATTTTGAAAGACTTGATAACTGTAGTTACTATCCAATCTCATTTATCTAACTATTATACCGAAAGTGGCGTATTTGCTTCTGCTGCATAGTAAGCTCTTATCATTCTTATGGTGTCTATAATATTTACTTTTCCCACCCATTTTGCAAGTTTGAGACATAATGCACCGCAAGTTTAAAGTCTTCTATCTACACATTTTGGTGTGAAATCGACTAATGATCATCAGCTCTAACATGAGACTACAGATGATGCAAGGAAAAAGAAACAATTAGATTAGCACTTACGACATGAGAGCAGATCCTCTTTCATCATTCCGCAAGCTCAAAAGTCTTTGTGGATAGTACAGCTTTTAGCTCATGCACGTGACCAAATAATAGCCTCACCTATGTTTGGTGATGTAATTAGCTTTTTTTGCCCACTTTCACAATGGTTTGGCTTTCCCCCCTATTATTGACCAAGATTTCTGGAAGCAATACGATTGGCAACTCAACTTGTGCTTCACTGTCAATATTTTCCATTTCCGTCCTCACTACCGCTGGAAACAGTAACAGCCAGCCTAAGTTCCTGCACGCCCAATTTTTTTGCAACCAGCGCAGCGCGAAATGTCGTAACTTTCTTTGCAACCACCAGTAAATGGAGATTTCAGAGTCAAGGCTGACGGAAATGGTCCCTTGCATGCAGCAGAATGATGTCCTCAGTGCATAGAGTCACTTTGTAGTTTATTCTATTAGAGTCATAGAGCCAGCTTAAAATTCGTGTTTGTGCTCGGTAAGCTTAATAATTTTCTTAGCGCAACACATCCAACTCTCCAATGCGGAAAAATAATGCTCGGAATCAAGCCTTGAATCCTCCATTAAGTAATACACCAGCAATCCCGTAATTGTCTACATGATGCCTGGGAATTAGTATTTATGTCCCTCTACTTCATCACAATTTTAAAGTTTGTCTTTTTTTACACCTTTTCTTTCTTTTACTTTCGTTATTACAACAAATCCCAACCCCACCAAATAACAGCCAAACAGATACAGAGTCCACAGATAAGTATAACTCCCTAGTGTTTCCTTCCTTACCTCCTCTCTACTCTCCTTTATCCAACTATAGTCGCTTACACAGCAAACCTTCTCTAAATTAACTTTAGTCGCTCACTCAGCCTTTTTTTCAATTACATTTCATTCCAACTACTGTCCTTCACTACAATGAAATTCTCTACCATCTACTTCTCACTTGCCTCTGCTTTAATGCTTTCCAAGATCAATGCAGCTCCTGCCAACAACAACAAACGTGACGATGGTGACGATGATGACGATGCAGTAGTTGTTCACCTCACTACTACTATTCAAAACGTGCAAACAAACTACCAAACAGTAGAGGGCCAAATGGTTACATCTACTAACTTGCATGTTGACACAACTACCACTACCTTCACTCACTACACTGCAACTGTGACTTCTACGGTTTTCGGAACTCCTATCACCTTCACCACTGTGATAGAAACTCCGGTATCTGATTCAACTTCGGACCCTACTGAAGATACACCAGAAACCACAGAACCAGCTGACTCACCATCTACCACCGTTATTACCACTACCCCAGTCACTCAGTCCACAACCACTCATACTACAGTCACTGAGATCACTTCCCTTGTTACTCCATCTGCTTCTACTTTGGAGGCTGAGGCTACTACAAGCCCAAGCACTTCATCCCCAACTACAACTGCTAACGTGGAAGCTGCTGTTTCAAAGCCTACAACCAGTGCTACTCCAACATTGCCTACAGCAACCACTACAACCACTTCAGTTCCAGACTCCACTTCAAATAGTTCAGCAGATGGACCAACATTGACTCAGTTTACGTCGATTCCTTCATCCACAGCTTCTTGGATAATAGAAGATGTTTACACTACCACTTCCAATGGTGTTTGTGTTGTGAACTACGACTACTACTATGAAGGTGATGAGACTGAAACCATCACTCTGACATCCACTGTCTACACTACGGTTACTTTAACCTAAAGAATAGAATAATGTGATCCAAGAGGAAACTTGCAATTTCCTCTAATTTTTGCATCCATTAAACTGATTCTTGAAATTTGACCTAGATTCAAGCTTGGAGCACGGAACATGCCACACCGTCTTGAATCAAGGGAAAGATATTGATATCCACCAGCCGAGCAGAATATGAACTCTGGAATAGTTGATCCCTCATTATATAGAATTTTGACGATTCTACTGCTTTCTCTATTTATCTTCTACTACATTTCTCTTTCACATCTCTGCACTAGGGAAGAACTTAAAAAAGGTCTCACTTATATATATACACACATAATCAAGCTCACAATCGAGAATTGAGCCTCAGAGTATATAATTTTCTCTCTCAATTATTATTGTTTTAATACATATTATATTACATTGTTAGATACAAATTACAAGTAGAGCCTAGGCTGGCTAATACGCGGACATAGGAAGGAATGAATGAATTTGCAGCCACTACGAAAGCGCGCTTTAGTACTAGGGAAAAATGTTTCGCACTTACGTACTGCGGATAGTGTTTGTTCCTCGACCTAGGGTTTATACCCTAGAATAGTTCGTACGCACGTGACATAATTCACAGTTCGAAGCTACATGACACAAAGAGACTGCTTTCGAAAATTTTCATTTTCCTCTCTCCCTTAGTACTCTCACTCACTACACTTTGAAATACATCAAATTGATTTTTTTCAGAAAGCTTCCAATAGATTGAATTTTACTTACACCAAACAACTACTGACACAATGGGTATGTAGTCATGTAATAGTATTAATGATCAAGCATAATGATAGAAGTGACATGTCACCAGATTATAGACAAATCCTACAACCTTCAAGTGGCTCGTTTTAGCAGATGCAAAACGCTCATCACATATTATCAAAGTCAGATATTTTCAAGTGGAACAAAGTGAACGAAATATGAAGAACATGTGGTCTGAATGGGTACCAAACCCTTCCCCTGTGAATATGATTGAAATTTCAACGACAAATAAAAGCATCACGGATTAGCCTATCATCAAACATTCAAGTTCGAAAATAGCTGAGAGGGAGAAAGAGAGACTTCGTATTGTGAGTGTTGGTTTCAATCGATCACTTTCCTTTTATCCAACCGTAACAGGCTTGTATGAGCTACTCGCAAACTACCTCGAGTTAAGAATATCCCGCCACTTGAAAAGGAATTTTGAAACTATGTCGGATGAATTCATTCTATGCAATCATGAGCTTGACTGAAAACTTCTCCCTACTGAATACTAACATATCTCTTTTAGTTAACGTTCCAAAGACCAGAAAGACCTACTGTAAGGGTAAGCAATGTCTCAAGCACACTCAACACAAGGTTACTCAATACAAGGCTGGTAAGGCTTCCTTATTCGCCCAAGGTAAGAGAAGATATGACCGTAAGCAATCTGGTTTCGGTGGTCAAACCAAGCCAGTTTTCCACAAGAAGGCTAAGACTACCAAGAAGGTTGTCTTAAGATTAGAATGTGTTGTCTGTAAGACCAAGGCTCAATTATCATTAAAGAGATGTAAGCACTTCGAATTAGGTGGTGACAAGAAGCAAAAGGGTCAAGCCTTACAATTTTAAGTCTATTTTAATTATGTTGATGTTGAAATTATTTTGTGTAAAGCATTTAGAAATATAAAAATGTTTTCTCATGGTTTTTATAGCTTAAGGTAATAATAAAAAAAATTGTATGAGATCGAAGGATTGAGGTATGGCCATTTGATGTAAATCAAATTTGTATTGGGCAGTGACTACTGATGATGTAGAAAAGGCGAGAGCAAAGGCAAGAAAATTCAATAGAAGACGATGTGGAGATGGAAAGCGAGAGAGAGTGGCTTAAAGTCGAGAAACGTTTGAAGAGGCTTCCCTGCTTCTCCATACAACACTACCAACTATAGTGTACTGCCAACATTTCGTGCTATATGCTGAGCTAGCATTTTAGGCGGCCCTTTGTGCGAAGAGAGAGCCAATTTCTCAAGCACCGCTGGCCGCCCCACTTTCGCGCCTACTGAAGCAGCGCTTATGTTTTTCTGCCTCAGCCAAAACGCTCGTCAAAAATTTTTTTTTTGCTGAATTCGGTTGTGTGGTGCAGTACAGAAAATTGGAAAAAAGAAAAGTCGCGAATCGAATCGAATATCAGTTATCGAGACGTACCTTAGCGTTTGTATATTTTCTGCCCATTTCATTGTGTGTCCTGTTTTTTTCTTGATCGTAACACTTGTCTGTCTTCTGTACTGATTTATAGAACATTCAACGGCTACGTGATAAAGATTCGAAGTTTCAGTTACGCAAGTGAACTTGAAAGCGTATTTTACTGGGATACTTTCACTGGAAATATCCAAACTTCAAAACCTCATATCTGTTATTGATCGGTGGGAAAGATGAATTACGATTATCTTACAGACGAGCAGAAGGAGCAACTTTACTACCAACAACAGCAACAACAACATCTTCAACAGCAGCAGCAACATCAACCACAACATCAACAGCAGCAGCAGCAGCAGCAACAACCGCATCAACAATTTCAACCGCAACAGTATCAGCAACAGTACCAACAGCATTATCAAGAACAGTACGACCAAAAGGCAAATGACAGCTACATGGATGAGGATGTAACCGAACAGAATATCCCCGAACAACAGTATTCCCAAGATCACAGACAGAACACGGTGCAAGGTTCAGAAACATTCCATACATCGCCTACCTTCAATGCGTCTGGGAAGTTTAGTTTCCAAAGCTCATCGTCTGAGAGTCCAACAAGGAACGCCGGTGGATTCCAATCCAATTCTTTCAACTTCCAATCTATCGATTCGCAAAACTCTTTGAATTTTACTCCCCCCACTGCAAATGCAAACTACATGATGTCGAACTTTACTCAGTTAAGCAACACAAGCAACACCAATTTGTCCGAGATAAGTAATACCACTTCAAATTTATCAGCATCACATCCACAAACAGAGAGCGTTGAGGTGCCTGTGATCCGCAGAAATGGAGAGACCATTTACAATGGTAATAACCCTAGCAGTCAGAGTCTTCAAAATTCACAGCAAGCATTAAACCAACAAAATCAGGCACAAATACGACAATTGCAATTCCAAAAGGAACAAGCACAGGCACAAGCTCAAGCTCAAGCGCAAGCTCAAGCACAGGCACAGGCACAAGCACAGGCACAAGCACAGGCTCAAGCTCAAGCTCAAGCTCAAGCTCAAGCTCAAGCTCAAGCACAGGCACAGGCACAGGCACAAGCCCAAGCCCAAGCCCAAGCACAAGCACAGGCACAGGCACAAGCACAAGCACAAGCACACGCTCAAGCACAAGCTGAAGCACATGCGCAAGCACAAGCTCAAGCACAAGCGCAAGCACAGGCACAACACTCCCAAGCCCAGGTGCAAGTCCCTCAAAGCACATCTTCAAACATACCAGTCAAAACAAACTATGTGTATTTTGATCGTCATCCAGATCAATTATCTAAGCATTCTCAAGACAGGGCTTCAGCTATGAAATTAAGATTAGAAAATTATTATCAAATGTCTGTGTCCCACGCAATTGAAAGAAATCAGAGAAGACTCGATTTAGAACACAAGTTAACAACCGAAGAATCTGGGTCTTCGGAAGAGAGAAAGAATAGACAGCTCCAAAACTTGGGTAAAAAGGAATCACAATTCTTGAGACTCCGTAGAACGAAGCTCTCATTAGAAGATTTCAACACTGTGAAGGTGATTGGTAAAGGTGCCTTCGGTGAGGTTAGATTAGTGCAAAAGAAAGATACTGGTAAGATCTATGCTATGAAAACGTTATTGAAGTCTGAAATGTACAAAAAGGACCAATTGGCCCATGTGAAAGCCGAGAGAGATGTTTTGGCAGGCTCTGATTCTCCATGGGTTGTTTCATTATACTATTCTTTCCAGGACGCTCAGTATTTGTACTTGATTATGGAGTTTTTACCTGGAGGAGATTTAATGACTATGTTGATTAGGTGGCAGATTTTCACTGAAGATATCACGAGATTTTACATGGCCGAATGTGTATTGGCAATTGAAGCCATCCACAAATTAGGCTTTATTCACAGAGATATCAAGCCTGATAATATTCTTATTGACATCAGAGGCCATATCAAGTTGTCTGATTTTGGTTTATCTACTGGTTTCCATAAGACACATGACTCAAACTATTATAGAAAGTTGTTGGAAAAAGAGCCGGCTCAACACCAAAGTCATTTAACCCCTAACACGGGTGGCGGTGCCGGGGGTGCAAGAAATTCAATGATGGTCGATGCTATCCATTTGACTATGTCCAACAGACAGCAGATGCAGACATGGAGAAAGTCAAGAAGGTTGATGGCCTACTCCACTGTGGGTACTCCAGATTATATTGCCCCAGAAATCTTCATTCACCAAGGTTATGGTCAAGAGTGTGATTGGTGGTCATTAGGTGCAATTATGTTTGAGTGTCTTGTTGGCTGGCCGCCATTTTGTTCCGAGACTCCTCATGAAACTTACCGTAAAATCTTAAACTGGCAAGAATCGTTACAGTTTCCTGAAGATATTCATTTATCATCAGAATCTGAAGACTTGATTAGAAAGTTGTTGAACAGTGCTGAAAATAGATTAGGAAGATATGGAGGTGCCGACGAAATCAAGCAGCATCCTTTCTTCAGAGGAGTTGACTGGGAAACCATTAGAAAGGTGGATGCTCCTTTCATTCCTAAACTTAGGTCGATTACTGACACTAGATTCTTCCCAACTGATGAGTTGGAGAACGTTCCTGATGCGCCAGCGTTGGCCCAAGCCGCCGAACAAAGGGAACAAATTATGAAGAATGGTGGAAATACCAAGGAAGACTTGCCATTTATTGGCTATACATATTCCAGATTCGACTATTTAACGAGAAAGAATGCTCTCTAGCCCTTTGAGGTATAGTATTTATTCTCCCGGCAAAGTCGAGCATGCGATGAAAAATATTTAGAATCTATCAAATGATACACGAACACACAAGCTATGGAATGTAGATACTTTATACTATTGTTTTTCTTTGGATAAATCATCAGAGATTGCAACTCTGTAACCTCTATACCCCTACTACGTACAGGATTTGTTCACTGATTATGCACATGAGATATTCAGTTGGTCGTGCGCTATACCGATTGATAAAGATGATCTCATTATTTTTATTATCTAAATTGTCAATACTAACAAGAGTGGCGGCTAAAAGCGGCACATTAATTATCTTCCAACAGACGTATGAAGGAAGAGGAGAAACTATTTATTCATTGAAAAGTGTTTCAATATAGGAGTATCTCGTAACCACAACTGCTATCACCTTGGAAAAAAAATTATTTATTGAGCTACAAAAACTAAACTAGCCAAACAGCAAACTATAAGCACACCATGTACTCCATAGACCACTCAAACGGGCTACTTCTGCTGCTGCATCCTGACTGGGTGACAATGGATATTGAAAAATTAGGGAAATCCTTCTACAACTCTGACGAGCAGCCTTTAAGTGAGCCTATTAGAAACTTAAAAGCTAAGACTCTAGATGAGGCCCTTCAGAGGCACAACATGGAAGTATTAGTATCTTACCTGAAATCAACAGAGGGGTTGATAAACAACGAGTTAAGAAAAAAGATTTGGCCCATTCTTTTGGGCATAGAGAATGACAATACAAGTGATATTCAACCAAACAGTTTATTAGGTGACGAGCCTAGGTCACAGATAAGCTCTTATTCATTAAATACCCCACAATCAAGTTCACTCAGCACTTCTGTGGACTCGTCGGTAGAGTTCCCTGATCCAACACCAGCGGGCAAGATAGCTCCCAAGAAATCTTCCTCCAAGTTGACGAAGAATATCAAGTCGACGTCATTCTTTCTCCACGACTTAAATTCCCTCGACTTACCTCCTCATAAAGATGAAGAGCAAGTTAAGTTAGACATTCAAAGGTCCATAACTATACTATCACATTTACAATCGCAAATTGGAACCACCGAGGAAGAGGAAAGCGAACACGAGGAAGTAAATGTCGACGGGGAGGGCGAAGACTGCAACAGCCACACATACACTATACTATCGAATGCGAAAACGAATATAGACTCGCTCAAGAAAAAGTTGCAAAATTTAATCATAAAAATTTTGAGAAAGTATCCCTCGCTCAATTATTATCAAGGCTATCATGATATAGCCAGTATTATATTAATCATTTGCTATGATAACGAAACTCAAACAATCAACGAATCGCTAGCATTTCATTTATTAGAGAAATTCACCTTGTTTCATTTAAGGGATTTTATGATTGTTGATATCAACTTGTCGGTTAATCATCTTAGGTTGATCCCCAAACTTTTAGAAGAGGTGGAGCCAGAACTATTTGAATTGGTTAGACAAACGAATAGTACATTCTTACTCACCAATGGAGAGTACTTTGACTACAAGTTTTATCAAGGATTGTCGTCAATTTTGACTGTTTTCAGTCACGACTTGATAAATTTAAAGCAAATATTGACCATTTGGGACTTTATGTTCAGCTATAACTCGGTAATAGTCAACGTTTACATTTACGTGTCAGCATTGATTTATTTCAAAGACGATATATTCAAAAAGTTGGGATTATCCTTGGATAACGAAATCATAGATTTTGCTAATGTGGACAAGGATATTGTTCACAATTCCTTGAGCCCTAGTAGTCTTTTCAAGAATATTGGTGACGGAGATTTAATTAAGATTTTGAATAAGGCAGAACTGCTCATTGAAACTTACCCCCTAGAACTATTCAATAATGCTCCTGAACCCGTGGAAACATCAACTGAATCTTTGGAGAATACAGCATCACTAGAGGATCACAAATCCACTAGTGACGCTAAACCACAGGATTCTTGCGACTGGTTTGAGTACAACAAGCACTCGGTTCTAGTATCGACGTCTTCACCCTGCTTTAGCTTAGATGATAGAGCGGAGAAAGATAGTAAATACTCTAAATTGTTCGATAACACAACTTTGTCAGAGTGGATTCAAATTCAAGACGAAGAAGTGGCTAAACAGTCACGCGTCGAGTTTGAGTTGCAGCAAGAGATCTTGGATAAGCAGGAAAGAGCAGACGAGACCTCAGCATCAGATTTCCACTCAAGTGGAACTATTCTGTTGTCATCATCACTCTCGAGTATCACTAGCACTACATCTTCAACTGCATTGAATGCACTTTCGAGTTCCTCATTCATTTTCAAAAAAATAATAGGAATTAGGGAGGAATCTTCCAATGACGGGGATACGCATTTGAATGAGCACAAGAAGTACATATCGAAGCTTCCTCCTACTTACTTCAGAAATATCTACAAGATCTCACTCACGATCGGTTTCATTGGTATCGTACTTCATTACATCATCAGAAACAACGCAAAACTTTCAGAATTGAACCTCATGAAATATATCACGCCACCTTACGAAGAAATCTCATCTATTAGTACTGGATTACTAAGAGAGTTTAGTGATGGATTCACCAAAATATACCACTTCGTCGAGCGTGAAACACATGGCAATATTAGCCAAGTTGGATTGGGAAACATCAAGGCTACAATTTTTGGTTTCAATGGATAGCCATCATGATTGGTGCTTCTACTCCGTAATACAAATAATACCTCATATTTATTGTGAAATGAGAGATAAGCTTAATTATATTACAATTTATATAGGGATGTGGGAAAGAAATTACGATGACTTTAGAATGTTTTTTTTTTTTTTTTTGGATGTTTTTTCCATGTTGATCAAGATCTGTTCTTTTCTTTAAATAATGAACGTCTAGTTGATTGTGAATCTTGAAAACGTAGAAAGCCTGTAGATCACTCAAAATCGATTTCGTACAATAGCACAGTTTCTGTGTAGTTTGCATGACCCCATCCTCTGTTACCACTTGCACTTACCATAAATCTTCCTGTGTCATCCAACCAAAGAGCACTCAAAATACCTCCATGATGGCCAGGTATGATCATGAACGGAGTAGCTGGTTTATTTTTTGTTGAACCTGAGATATTACTGTTCTCAACTCCATTGTACAAGCTCAAGTTGTACAATCTAATGTTATCATTTGAACCACATAATAAGAAATCCTTGTTTGGCATCGTTGACAATGCACTGATTGGACCCGAGATTTTTGGGAAAACGAGGGTTTTCAGAACGTTTGGAGTCATTGTACCCCCTTTGATGTTGCCAATAGTGGATCTTTTGTGAGGCATCTTCATTGAAAATTCTTCAACTGTACTGTTTCTTCTACCTACGTAGATATAATCACCACAATTTGACCATGTTGAGGCCATACACCATGGTGGAGTATTCTCAGGAACTCCTAGCTTAAGGACACTGTTTGAGCCATTTTGCTCACTCACTCTAATGTCCCAGATACTGATAGTACCATCGATAGTCGAACTCATAAAAATGGAATCATTTGAATACGTCTTATTTTGTAAGTTCGAAGAAGATTGAACAGCAGGAGCTGGAGAAGATTTATCCTTTCTTTCAGTCTCTTTTCTTTCATCATCGTCTTCTTCGTCACTATCTCCAAAAAGAGAGTCAATATCACTGCCTTCAGCTGCATTCTTTTTTATGTCTGTGCTAGCGAGCTCTTCTGGCTTTTCACTACTCTCATCATCAATTGAAACTGAGAAGTCAGTCAAACCTAATGGTCTATATTGGATATTAGAAACCTGACCTGTCAGTCCTAGAAATAGGTTGGTACATTTCCCAGAATCCAAGTCCCACTCTCGTATAGTCTTATCCCATGATCCAGATAAAAACTTCTCTTCCCTCGAGTTTAACTTCAATACTGATATGGTGTCGCTGTGACCGCTCAGCAACACATTGTTCTGTTTACGGTTGCCTTGCATGAAGTAATGGTGGATAGAACCCTCGTTATAACGCATCGTGTATAATGCTATACCACCTTTGGACAGCCCTGATAAGCACCAGTAACCATTTCTATTTACATCCAAAGCATAGACTGGACTCAACTTGGGTTCATAATTAGCTGTACCGGCAGCGAAATCAGATATCTTTAATTTAGGGTTTGCTTTCAAAAGCTGCTGCCTCGTCTGTGGTTCTTCGTTTTCCCAATAGGAAACAATGACACCTGCTTTCGTTACAGTGTCAACCAAGTTATGTTTTTGCGCCATAGTTAAAGGCGATTTACCTTCAATGGAGGCAATGAAGTCGTATTTTCTGATGAACCCATCTTCTCCACCAGTTAAGATCCATCTAGGGCCCTCTGCAAAGGCAATCGCGTGACATTGCGATGCGTACGGAATTGCAACAGTTGGAACAATATCGAATTTAGTAGCCTTCTCAGCTTGATCCGTTACCTTCTCCCTGAAGGTCATTTCCTTCTCGGGACTATGCACTGACCCGTTTTGGTTGCTGCTGCCGTTTTCAATAGTTTCATTTCCATTAGCTTCGGTGTGATCACCATCTGCACTGCTATCCTTATTGTTGTCCTCAGTGTTCTGCTCATCTACTTCCATATCATCAGTACCGTTTTCCTTAGCTTCTTTGACTTCTCGTTCTTCCTCCCTCGCTATACTTTCCTTACGTTCTTCTTCTTTCAAGTCGTCTCGGAATTGCTCAAGTAGATTTTCCTTAGCAGCTTCCATGCCATCAGTTTCTTCGTTTTCATTCTGAGTTTCCTTCGCGTCAATATACTTGGACTCGTCGGCGTTGTCGTCTCCCTCATCATCTTCATCATCATCATCGTCGTCATCATCATCATCATCTTCATCTTCCCCTCCATTGTTCTTGTTTTCATTTTCATCGTCCTCATCCTCATCGTCGTCGTCCTCATCTTCGTCATCTTCGCCATCGCCATCTTCATCTTCGTCTTCTCCTTCGCCTTCCTCGTCTTGTTCGTTGGCTTCATCCTTAACACTCATTTCTTCATCTTCATCCTCTTCGTCTTCATCTTCGTTTGCATCTAGCATAGCTGCATCATTTTCGGGATCATTGAACAAATCATCATCCATACGCATGCTTGCAATTCTACTGTGCTTCTCGCTATATATCCCCTTCTTTTCAGAATGCTATCAGATATGCTGGAACTCGCTTCTAATGTATGCGATTAGAGGTGTATTTCTTGAAAGTGTTTATATTCCATACTCGAGACTACATACAGGAACCTGCAAATCATACTTGGGATGAAATAAAAATAAAAATTCCACCTACTTTGGCTCCAACGCTGGTGCGTGTCTTAAATTCGAACTACTTGGTGGTAATTTAGTTCTACTACCTCAACACATAGTATACGCAATTGCAACCCAATGGGTTCCAAACAACGCAATAATGCGAAAACAAACAAACAGTAGAGCTCCCAAGTTGCAATGAAGAATCAATAAATGATTGTGGGTTCCACTGCTCTCTACACTTTCTCTACAATATTTGCTTGCGCAGTTATTTTGAACAAACTATACTTATTTATTTATACGTATAAGTACTTACCACGAGTGAAATATAGACACTGTAGCACGCTTACTCGTAGATCCATCCGAATAAAGCTGGCTTGTATTCAACTAATTCTTCCTTCTTGAACCATAAGCCAATTTCCTTGTTGGCAGATTCAACAGAGTCAGAACCGTGACAAACGTTTCTACCCATGTCAATAGCGAAGTCACCTCTGATGGTACCTGGAGCGGATTGTAATGGGTTGGTGGCACCTAAGATGGCTCTACCTTGCTTGACAACGTCCTTACCTTCCCAGACAGTAGCTAAGACTGGACCAGATAACATGTAAGATAACAAGGATGGGAAGAATGGCTTAGATTGTAAGTCATCGTAGTGTTCTCTTAATAAAGCTTCAGTTGGTTGGGTCAACTTGATACCAACTAACTTGAAACCTCTGTTTTCGAATCTACCGATGATTTGGTTGATGAGACCTCTTTGGACACCATCTGGCTTAATAGCAATAAAAGTTCTTTCTTGGTTAGACATTGTAATTGTGTTTTGTGTGAAGAAGAAGGGAAAAGAAAGAAAAGAAGAAAAAGAGGAATTGAAAAATTTAAATTTGGAGAATTAGCTTCCAGAAATTGTCGGTAATTTTTTTTTTTCCACTCGTACTTTTTTTTTTTTATTTTTTATCCAATTTTTTTTGTTAATTTGCCGTGTAGTTCGACAGAATGCTAGGCTCGCTCTAGGAAAATTGGAGAAATTGGAATTGTGATCGACACGAATTCCCTGGGGAAATCGATGGAGGGATGTGGTGGGGAGAGCTGGAGAGGAGAAGAAGTGGACGCTGCAACTCACCACACCTCCCTTTTCAATTATTGGATAGACAACATGGCTACAGTTCGAGATACAATTGAAAGTGTTTTATTTGTTGGAAGGGTGATATAAAAAGACAGTGAAAAGTTTCTATCTCCAAAAACGTATAGTCATGGTAATCAGAAACGTCACGTGACGCAGAGTACTAAATACTAAAGCTTAATTCTAGTGTAATTTGCAGCCAAAAAACTACACACATTGTGTTGAAGGGAGACAAGGTGTAGCATTTGTTTTATCTCTGACAGGTATCAAATTCACAGACTCTCCAAGTGAGCTCTTTCAATAGGTACCCTAGCTAGCTTAGGACTCTTCTCATGGAAACAATTGAACTAGTGGTATAGCCCAATAGTATGCATAGTCTTGGTTTTCAAAAAGCACGCCCTCACCAGCATTCACCATCGGATCTATATTTTCTTTGAAAAGACAATGTGAAGGTTCTGTTTCTGTTTCATTCGTTGGTTGACTCTCCTCTAATTCAACGTCTACGTTGATTCCACTCGAAGGGTTGAATTGTAGAAAATGGTGTAGTGGGACTGTCATCGTCCCAAACTATTGTTTTGGATAGGGGACAGCTAAAAAATGATTAAAACTGCGAGTAAAACAATGATAAGTAAGCAAGTGTATTTCATTACCAGATAGAGTATCTATTTGATTTTGGGAACGAAGAGGAGAGCAACGGCGGGAGATTCCACTCTGATTTATAGAGCAAACATTGGTATTCTTAGCGTACCAGAAAATCATACTTCAGATGAAATAGAGGAGGGGTTGGCATTACAAAAAAAACAGATTAATTTGAAGCCAAAAATATACATGCTTTGGAAGCATATATGAACACTCTTGTAAAGTCACTAGCCACACCAAGTCTCCCTCTAGCTCTACCAGTCGTACCCATACAATATCCCCACCTAACTACCACTTGTTTTGCCAGCCTATTGTTCTCCTGCACATAAAACAATCTACTTTGTAAACATCTCTTGTTTTATTTTTTCTCTTGTTTATCATTTAGATCAAATGGTTTGATATTCTCCAAAACCTAAATCTACTGCCATCCCAGCTGAAGAATTACCCCTTTTACATTTTGCTTACGGCTTGCCCCTTATCAGTCTTGAATCTTGATAGCATTTGTTGCTCCTTCCATTTTTTCAGCTTCTTAAACTTTGATTCTGCATCCATAAGACTAAAAAAATATGGCAAGCCCTGATACACTTGTCTCCCCAAAGAAGAACCTAATTCATATCTCGGAGAACTTAGTGCCGCCAGAAGACCAAGACATATCAGCAGGAGCTAAGCACAAGAGAAGCCCAACAACACCATTGCATCACCCAGTAAAGCAAATGAACATAACAAGAAGGAAATATGAAGAGCATGAGTCATCAATACCTAGGTTTCTTGATTTCTCCACTGGCGAGTTGATGAAGTCAAAGTACGAGAAGTGGTTAGTGAGCCTCGAGTTAAAGGAGGCTGTGGAAAACGTCAAGTTCTTGGAATTGGAGAGAAAGCTCGAGCGTGAAGAACGAGACAGAGCTGCCGAAGTTGAATTGCATTAGATACATGGTCTCAAAATTGACCCTTCATAAATTTCGTATCTTATAACTTGTATACTAGTCTATGTATTATTACATATAATAAACGATCTAACATTAAGAGGATAACGGAACCACATTATACAAGAGTGGGGTTACTTGCTGCTTGCGCTTCTTGTAGCCTTGAAATACTGCTGTAATTTATGTTCATCACCGTCGTAAAAGTCCCCATCTCTGGCATTGTTCCAGTCGTTATGTCTTTGTAACATCTTTTGCTTCTCCTCGTCTCTGCTTCCTCTTTCTTCTAAGTCCTCTCTCAACCAATGCAAGGCGAGCGGATGCAAGGACTCAGCAAGTTCTATAGTCACCTTTCTTCTATTTTCTAGTAATTCAATATCGGAGGCCCTCTTCTTGGATGGAGGCACAAAGTCAACATCCTTTATGTTGATATCGTCTGTCTTCTTTCCACCGTTGAGGTGAATTATTCTATCGCACCATTGCTTTCCCAAACCATCAAAGATATGAGTGGCGTATATAACACAGCAGTTTCTCAGCACACACTCTTGCTTTAAGAAATTCAACAACTTTGATCTAACGATCACATCCAAGTCAACGGTGACTTCATCTAAAAGCAACAACTTCCAGGGCTTCAATAACCCCATGACCAACTGAACACGTCTACGTTCACCATCGGAAATGTAGGCCATTGACCAGTCCGGATCCAAGTCCATAATTTGGATCAACTGATCTCTCCTTTCTGGATATGTTTCACCTCCTATAGACGATATCAACAACTTGACTGGAATATCTCTCTTAACCACTGGATTAGAGGCCCATTCTGTGCCGAGATATGTGATTTGTTGGTTGATATCCGAATTGTGCTGCTCATTTCTATTGATCGAGAACTTGAATGGATCGAATCCACCAATCTTCAATGCTCCCTCTTTTATCAAAGTCTTACCGGCAAGGATCTTTAACAACGTTGACTTCCCGGCCCCGTTTGGTCCTATTAACAAATTAGTTGTACCCCATTCTATCTTTAAATTTATATTTTCCAACCCTATCTTGTTGCTGGACCCAAACTTAAAGGTTAAGTTCGTTATTTCAATTGCGAGTGACATTATACCAATGAAAGCGTACCTGGCAAAAGAATCTAAGTGTGATCTGAATCCCTATCCGAGAGCACCAACACCAATCTATAAAAAAAAAAAATAAACGAAGCTTTGTAGAGCCCGAAAGCAACGGTTATCTGGTGATTTGGTACTAGATAAAAAAATAAAACGAGTGCATGAGTCAAAATCGAAAATTCGTTAATGCATATAACAAAATCAAGCCATACTTCACCACCCACAATCATTCGTTTACACCGTTCTATGATTTAATTGATATTATTATAATACTATAAACTAACTTTTCTGTTTGGGGGCCCATTATATAGGCTGCTGGATTTTGTATCTATATGAATTTTATTTTACAGTTTTTTTTTTTTTCATTTTGATACAACTACTCATTCTTCAAGTTTCTTATCTCGTTGATCCAGCCTTGAACTGCAGTCTTAACGTTGTTGTTCTCAATGGTGGAGAAGATCTCGTCGTGAGCTCCATTGGCATTGTATCTTCTAATGTAACTCTTTAACAATCCGAGGTACTCGTAGAATAACCATTGGTTGTCAATTTTTCCCATGAGCTCCAAGTCTTCAACTTCCTCCTCTGAAAAACCATCCTTCTTGTCAATTAAAACTTCTCCGTCGACAGGAATATCTAACCTATCCCTCAGGATCGTGTTAATATTGGTGACGATTAGTTCGAAAAGCTTACGCAAAACCCCCTCATTTTCATTTTCAGACGATTCTTGAGTTTGCTCTACGGGTTCCTCGTCTTCCTCCGTGACTGCGACCGCCTCCTTAGCTTCAGAATCTCCATTCTCTTTGCTTTTGTCTTCCTTTTCCACGTCCATGTCGTCTTTGTCTTCCTTCTTCTCCACTGACTTTGCAGCGACCTTTTCGACTTGTTCATCCTTAGACTTGCTAGATAAGGTTCCCAATACTCTGTTGATGGATTCCATGCACGACACATTTTCAATAATCAAGTTACTGTCGATTGAAAGTACCTTTTCAATCAATTTGATAGGCTTAACAATCTTAAACTTAATCAAATACTCCAAGATCAAGAATGCAACTTGTGGCTGGTGATTCCAAACTCTGAATATACTCTCAATTGTCCATTCTTGTCTCTCGTTAAATTGTTCTTCGGTGAGGTTCAATGGCTCGAATGTGAACCCTGCGCCATTCTTTTCATCTGAAGTTGCGTCGTCTTCCAATTTCCAGCCAGTCAAATACCTCAACTTGACGATGTCTCTAGAAAAGACACTGACGGCAGAATATATGGATCTGCTACCGATGTAAACATACGTCTGAACGATCAAGTTCACGAGGTACTTTTCCCTGTTAATGGGAAAGTCGCTATTTTCTTCATTTCTTTTGTCAACTGCCAACAAGACGGAGTTGCACAAATCCTGGAAGTCACTGTTTGACTTCCAGTTTGCAACAACAAAATCATATACGGTGTTGGCAATTTCATTCAATGGTACAGTTGGCAAGGAGAAGTTGTAAATTAATTCATCTTGAGGTGACACGATCAAGGAACTTCCTTGTGCATGTAATTCCTTCTTTTCTTGTCTTTGCTTTGCAAGTTCTTCAAAAATTTCCTTCACCTTTTCATCACCACCATATAAACTAATATCGTAGTCTAAGATGAACTTTTCTTCGTTCTCGACCAAAGATAAAGACAAATACTTGTAGAATTCATCTAGTTTCACAAGACTGTTGTTGTTCTCAGGATCTATGGTAACAAATGTGTCTCTAATCTTATTCTTGTTACTTAATCTGATTTCCTTTGCAATCAAATTTTTAATGAAGTTTCTCTTTGGGTGGTACTTCAAATTCTTGAACTGCTTAGAATCTTTCACCCATTCGTCCCACTTCCAGCTGAACTCAAAGTTCGAGATTTGGATGGTCATCCAATCTAAGAACCTTATCTTCAACTCGTAATCTAAACACTCCAAGTTGTTGTAGAAGAATCTGATGGCTCTTCCGAAAACAGGTGCAATAGATTCTGGCAGTTCCCTACAGCATAAAATCAAAACACTGTAATAGTACACTTCAACGTGTAAGGGTAAAGGCAATTGGAAAATCATGGTTAAGATACTCTCAATTGCTATATCTTCAATTTTCCAGGTGGATAACGGAGGAACATTTTCACCCTTTTCATTGTCTTCATGAACTCTTGTTAACTGATCAACTGAAGAACCTGGTGGAGCAAATAAGTTCTTCAGGAAATAAAGATCCAAGATAGAAAGTTGGATAGAGGCTTCCTTCTTGTTGAACGACAAGTTTGTCAAGATATCGAAACTCAAATCTTTGAAAAATAATCCAATGTAGGATTCAATTGGTGGAACGGTTTCAAAATCTGTTGTTATGTTGTACACCTGGAACAAGATCCTTGGACTCTTGTACCAAAGTGAATCAATTATTCCCAAGGGTTCTCCCTTTGATTCTAAGATCTTGTCAACAGACGGTAAGGATAAGGGAGGCAACTGATGCTTGACTAGTTCGTTGGATAACTGGTTATTTTCAAGCGATTTAGCGATTATTGGTTGGATCAATTCATCAAAGTTGATGAACAACTTGTCCTTGAAGTCATTCCATCCATTCTTTTGAATTTCGAGAATAGCAGGATATATCAAAGATATGATATTCTTAGGCTTGTAAGGAATGTTTTCTGCAAAGTTCGAGCCCTTTGCATAGAATGGCTCCAAAAGGGAGAACGACTGCTCTTCTTGACCCTTGGTATCGAACTTTCCGGCCAATTCAACCAATTCATCACACTTGAATTTCATTTCGTCACTCCAATCGTTACTCAACAAGTATGGCAAGGAGATCAACGTGTTGTAAAATATTTCCTCAGCGAGTCCATTTCTTTTCCCAGTCTCCGTATTGCTCTGAAGCTCGATTGCCAAGTTCAAGAATTGCTTGAAGATATCGGCGATTGCATAGTTTTCAACAATTGGAGATAAACAGGCCAAGAACTTTATGATAGATTTGAGGTTGTTGAAGATGCCTGCGAATTCTTGTAAGTCCTGTTGCTTTTGAATTTTACTGACGTGGCTCTCACTCTGTTCTGCTTCTGCTTCGGCATCCTTTGCCAACAATCTATCCACAAGTCCCTGAGCCTTGGAATGGAAGAATTCAATAACGTATTTGGCAACAAGAAAGTTCTTTGGGTTACATAATAATATCAATACGCTTAGCGAGGTGATCTTTTGGGGTTGCTCGATGACAACTGAGTATAACGTGTTTAAGATGGAAACTCTCAACTTATCGATCTTTTCAAACTCAGCGACAATTGGATTAGAGATGTATGAAATATCATCCACTTGAGTGACGATGTTGGAGTTTTCACCAATTCTTCTGATATCCTTGCACACGTTAGCAATGAGTTCAACTTGTGGGTCTACTTGCTGTCTCTTTGCTTCCTCGTAGCCGCCATGACCTCCGCCGAACCCACCTCCAGCGTTGTTATCTTCTTCGTACTCGTCCCTACTTCTCTTTCCGGAGCCGAACGAACTCATTTTATTGTTTGGATGAAATGTAATGGGTGTTGAGAAACATAAACAGCAGTACAAATCTATTAGACTGTATATTGTATTTTGAGTGGTAGTGCTACGAATTTTTCAAAAGCTGTTGGCTTTTCTCAGCTCTAATTTGTGACACAAAATTACTCCGCAAACTATCGCACTACGTAGTCAGCTTACAAAGGGGATCACTAACAATCAAACAAAGATGATATACCCATGACTTATTTGGTACCATATAAAAAATCATATTTTAAAAGTGTGTGTTAATTAAATTATACATATTAAGAGGTTTCGAGTTTTTAGGAAACTTTGATAGCAACAACTCGCCAGCGACTGGTTAGCCAAATAAATTTAAAAGAAACATCAAGACGAGCGACTGTAACCTAGGGGTTTTGAAATTTTCATATTGTAATTAAATAGGGCTGTCGCATCTAAGCTCTTCTGTTTCTTCTAGCAACTAGCCAGTCTTTGAAAGCGAAAATAGCCATTTCCCATGCCATTAATAATGCAATGAGCCCCAATGAAATGTTGAGGGTGAACATTGCAGTGAAACCTCTATATTCTAAAGCGAGAACAACTGGTTCTGTTGATTCCATGAAAACAAGTCCACCACAAAGTAATGAAAAACTAGCTAAAATTTCTGTGATAGGTTTAGATGGACTGGTCAAGTTTTTGAGGGATGTTGGCAAGAACATCATTAATAAATACGTCATGAGCCTGAATGCACACCCGTAAACTAATAAGTTACCCCATTGGGAGTGGATGGTTGTGGATAATTCAGATGCTTGTGCATGCTGGGACATGAGAATACCAGTCCAGTAAATGGTGAAGACTGGGAATGGGTTTGGTGAGAAGCCTGGAGATGAAACACGGCCAACAATCTTGGAAGTGAGCGAGTCCACTTCTTCAGGGTCAGCGGTCTTGATTGCGTTCTGGTACTTTTCTTCGGCCTTGTCGAGTTTCCATGAGGCCAACTTCATTTCAGTAATGACACCACAAAGACCAGCACCGATATAGATGAATGCAATCGAGGCGTGTTGCAAGTCCTTGGCAGACCATTCTCCGCCAGAGTTGGCCATGTGTTCCATGAAGATGTTGGTGCAGCCGTAGAACAAGATCAATGAACTTTCAACCATCTCCATGCTCAAGGAGTTCCAGAAGGTCTTTCTTTGAGTGAACTTGCAGTTCCAGGCCCAACCTAAACCGGTAAAGCCACCGCAGTATCTTGCCAAGTACAATAAACCCAAGGAGAAGAATACACCACCCTTGATGAAATGAGCCAAGAGATTGAATACAGTGTCACCCTTACCCAAGGCAAATACTGTGGCAACACCGGTTGGAATGTAAATCAAAAAGTAAAAAAAATGGGCCCAGTGCAAGAAATTGAAAACAATTGAGTTTGAGATGCCCAAATAATTTGCAACCGTTTTCAATGGCGCAATTATTTTTTGGAAAACAGAGTTTTGTGTAATCTTGGAGAAAAAATTACTCTTGGAAAAGTTGGCCGCTTTTTCATCCATCAATCTGTTCAATTCCACTCTGTCAGAGTGCTCCCAGTCACTAGAAGACGAGTTGCTTGTAGTTTCGCTGAATTGGTTGGAATTGCTCTCTTCATCGTCTGAAAATATTTTGTGGTACTCCTGTCTCGATGGGGATGAGGTGCTGTAGTAAACGATTGCAGAAATTATTTGCGCACAAGAGCTAAAAGCTAAAATCCAGGACATCTTGCTATATGCATTATTGGGGTATATGTCTCTTGGAGCGGTGGCCCCATACACCGACAATGAGATCAATGAAATTGCCATCAAGATGGAATGGACGGTGAAGAGCGGTATGTAGAGCTTGACGTTTCTGACATTTTTGGCCACCATGGTCAATGGGTACACAAAGATGACCGTGAAAAGGAGGGTGCTTATATGGAGATAAAGGTTGAACTTGCTTGAATACTCGTCATTCAAGAAGGTGGTGGTATTGTAGTTTTCCCAAAACAATCTTTCCTCAGGCTTCAAGTGGGTTTGTAAGATGGGCACACCGTGGTGATGGTGGCTGACGTGAGGAATTGGGGTCATTGTAGAAACGGCTACAACACCAGATGAGGCAGCAGCAGCAGCAGCGAGCGATGACTCAATTGCTTGAGTAGCGCTTTGAACTTTTCCGTTCTCCATATTCATGTCCATGTCCATATCCATGTCCATGCCCTCGCTGTGGTCATGGCCATCCCTACTTATGACAGAAGAATTGGCTAGGGCCAACAAGAACGCCACAATTACTGTACTCTTCATTATCTGTATTGGATTGCTGATGTAGATGAAAAGTGTGTGCAGATACTCGATAAGAAGATGAGATGGGAGTTTTCTTTCTTTTTTTTTTTTTTATGTTCTTTTGTACTTTCTTGGTACTCGAAAGCGGTGAGAAGTTATGAGTAGAGCGATGGCAATTGGGGATTGGAATTGAGAATCGGCTGTTCGCTTATTTATATATGTATGTACAAGAAAATGTATCACTAATATGAGATGCATATAAAAAAAAAAAATGCTATATATCGGAACCTGCTTAGATCCGAATATTTCCAAATTTAGGAGATGTGACCACGGAACTAACGGAAACAAAAACCATTTTATTTGTCTCACAATTTTTTTTTTTGTATTTTATTTTGCTTGTTCAGCCGCTTGAGAGAAGACTTGCTAAATTAATGCAGTTCAACAACAAGAGGTAGTACAGTGGTCTATTTGGTGGAATGGCACGATTTACAAAAATTGTGGTACCAGTGCGATAACAGGTGGACTCACGGGCTGAAATAAGGTAGCGGAATAGTGCGATGATCGACGCAATTGCTAAGGAGGACGCCAGAAAATAAAAGACAAAAAAAAAATGGTGGAAAGTCTGGCAGAGTGGGACCGTTTTACAACATGCTACTGTCATACAAAGAGAAAGTTAAAGTTACTACCGATTCAGATGGTACAAGGAGGCCCTTACTTTAGATTCCCTAGCCGCTGCTCAGCCGGCTAGTCGTAAATGGGAAGAGGCTCTCGGAACGTACGCTAAGCAATTGAGCGCACGGGAAACGCTTTGTCTTGTCACGGCAAGTTCTGTGTGCCGCCAAATTCTGTTCCACAACCTTGCTTGCATTTAACTATTTTGGAAGTAAATGCGGTAGAAACGGTAATGGGAGCGTCAAATGAGATGCTTGTTTCACAGGAAAAAAAAAAAAAAAAAAAAAAAGGTTCCATAAAACTTTAATTCTGATGATGTGAGACCCCATTACTCATTTGAGACTAATTGCATTATTAATGGGTACGCCAGGTGAGTCGTTATCTCCGCAGCGGTGCAACACCATATGAGACTGCAACGATGATGTGGCAATTGAAATTAATGCCAGCTAAGCAATTCCACATTCACAGACGCACAGCAGTCGCATAGCAATCGGTAAATATGCAACCTTCTTCCCTCGTTTCCACGAACATGTCTTAGACTTTCTGGTAGGTTATCTGTTTTCACTTTCACCGAACCAAGTAAATGACTACAAATATTAATTAAGCTTCATGCAAATTAACTAAAAAATTCTTGTCCAATTGAGAGCTAATTATCCTTCTTGTTTATTACCCTTTCTGTGACCCTTTTCTAGGCAATTGCATGGGCTAGCCAATCTCCAAAAGGGAGAATCGTAGTTGGTGGGATGACTTTTAGAAGGCTTTTCAACTTAATCCATGGCTCGGAAAGCGGAGAAAATGGATGCATCTGGAACGCTCATCACGGCTAGTGCGACAGCTCCAGCGAGATTTTTTTTTTTTTTTTTTTTTTTTTTTCTAGTGCTGAGCTTCGGCAGGATAAGTCGGCCACTCCTTGGAATTGCCGATCCACAGAAGCAAACCTCTTTTGTTCCACGCTTAAACAGACATAAGCCCACTCCACTACTGGAAACTATGCCACAAGCCCTTACGGAGTTTAATATTTTTTTTTTTTTCTCGTCTGGGTAGTAACTACATCACGCAACAGCAATCGTTATACTTCAAAATGCTTCAATAGCGGCCTCCACGATCTCGAGCACGGGGATGGCAAAATTCATGATACCTTATCTACACCAAAATGAACTCCACCCCATCTGACGTATTGATCACAATGATTTCCTAGCATGAGTGACTCCAGTGGTTGCCAAGTGGGCTTGAGACTGGCCCTCTGTTGGTTACATTTCAGACTATCCCATTGTGCTGATAATATTACCTATCTATGTGATCCTTATCGCAACGATTTTTCATGACTAGCCTGAATTCTTCTCACTCACACGAAAGTGGTGATACTTTCCTGGCACTTTTATCTTTTGCACGGGAAAACATATTGTATTCCTATTTGAGCCCAACAGTTACTCACTCCTTTCTCTCTCAATTACCATACACTGTCAAAAGTCTCTGTTACTTACCATACACTCTCACGGTTCCGCACCTACTCTAAACTGTACAGGACCGGATTCTCCCCACAAAAAAAAAAAAATGTCGTCCACGATAGCTGAATCATGGGACCACCGGTAAATACATAAAAGAGTGCCGAGATCTCTCTCAACCAACCCAAGAACTCACTGTAAATAATTGAACCACTAAAAGTAATACCCTGCCATGTCTATCAAATCCTTTTCTGTAGACAACGACTTAGTAACTGTCACTTTTGACGGGAATCTCAACTCAACCTACCACTCTATCTGGCTACGTGACAACTGCCACTGCAAAGACTGTTACTACGATATCACCAAGCAGAGATTGGTCAATTCATGCTTGCTCGACCTTGACGTCAAGCCAAAGGATGTGTCAATCACCGCAGACTCCGATTTAACCATCGTTTGGGATAACGACACCCACAACTCCACTTACAAGGCATCGTGGTTGAAGCTCCACTCGTACAACCCTTCCTTGGTTAACGGGAAGAAGGTTCCTTCGTTGCTGAAACAAGAACTCTGGCAAGTCAAGGACATCAAGGACGACTTGCCCAGGGTCAACTACAAAGATGTGATGAACAACCAAAAGTCCGTCGACGAATGGACCAAGAAGATATGGAAACATGGCTTCTGCTTGGTGGACAATGTGCCAGTCAACCTTGAAGATACGAAAAACTTGTGTGAAAGATTGGACTACATCAGACCAACGCACTACGGAGGCTTTTGGGATTTCACCTCAGACTTGCTGAAGAATGACACTGCTTACACCAATTTCGATATTTCGTCCCACACTGATGGTACGTACTGGTCGGACACGCCCGGTTTACAATTATTCCACTTGTTGTACCATGACGGTGAAGGTGGTACCACCTCGTTGATTGACGCCTTCAAGTGTGCAGAAATCTTCCGGTCCAAGTACCCAGAAGACTTTGACTTTTTGACCAAGTTGCCAATTCCCGCCCATTCTGCGGGTGAGGAAACCGTTTGCATCCAGCCAGACGTTCCACAGCCTATTTTCAAGTTGGACTTGAATGGGGACTTGATTCAGGTTAGATGGAACTTATCTGATCGTTCGACCATGTCTTCATGGTTGAACCCAGGCTCAGACGTTCCAAGATTCTACAGAGCCATCAAGAACTGGTACAAGATCATCACTGACAAGGAGAATGAATTCTTTTACCAGATGCAGCCTGGCCAAGTTTTGATTTTTGACAATTGGAGATGCTTCCATTCCAGAACTGAGTTCACCGGGAAAAGAACATTATGCGGGGCATATTTCAATAGAGACGACTTTATCTCGAAGATCAAGTTATTGGATTTAGGAAGGGAGACTGTTTTGGAGAGTTTATAAGGCTGTAGCGGAGTTATATAATGTATACATATATTCGTATGGACAACCACAGGGAGAAGGTGATTTTAAAAAAAGTTTTTTATTGAAACAGATTTCAAGCCAGAAAGGTGAGTATGTATGATTATGAAAACTACATATTGTAGCTTAGTAGGCTTGGTGAAAGCCAGGCAGCGGTTCCCATCGAAATGATTTTTTAGCAGCCATGTCTCCATATGCAATCACTCTCGAGCATCGTTTTTATTTTTTCATATGCGCCTATTTTTGTGACATGTTTATTTGAGTTTCTCAATTTGACTTCCTAAAATGAAGAAGAGATAGCAGAAAACACAACAAAGGTTCTTTTACACAACCCATACCAGATCAATCGATATTATGTCAGGATTAGCCTCAAAATGGGCAACCGATGCTGACCTTGTAAAAAAAGCGGAGTCGCAAGACAAGAGACTGCTGAGCTCCACGCCAAAAGCTTCGCCTACCAAACCCAAGCCTGAGAAGTCCAATCTTCTGGCTAGCAAATGGGCAACTGCAGAAGACACCCAGCTCCTAACGCCTCCCCTGTCCAAGGACGGACAAGGAGGCGAATCACCTAGGAGAAACAGGAACTCTCACGGCCACAGCCATGGCTCAAACCACAGCAACCACAACAGCAGTAGCAGCCAAAACAACAATCGCAATAACAATCACAGTGCCGGAGGCAGTAATAAAACGATAAATAACCAGACTGCAAATCATGGCAGCAGCAGACACAGAAATGAGGACTCACTGCATGGTCAGAAACATCACGGAGGAAGGCGCCAAAGCAACGACGATAATCACGGCGCCGATGGCCGCAGACATGACGGCGACCACAGAAATAGAGGCAGAAACAGGAATGGCCATAGAGAACAAGAGAAGGAAAAGGCGACTACCCACGAAGGTGACGAACCATTGCCCCCAATGAGTGAAGCAGGGAAGTCTCTTGCCTCTCGTTTGGGAGCCTTGAGTGTACTGGAGCCCTCCTCCAATTCCAAAAGCAGCAGTACCAAAGACTTCCCCAAGGGCCCCAGAGCCACTCGTTCGAGTAACCGGAGATCCAACGAGCGTAGTGGCAGAGGCAAAAAGGTGGTGGATGACGAAAACGACTGGGAAGATGAACATGACGATGGCCATGATGGCGATGAAGTAGAAGTTGTAGGAGATGATAATGGGGAGGAGGAGGAAGAGGAAGAATTAGTCCCCATAACCAAGGCGGGCTTACTGTTGGCTGCAAGATTAGGTATGGGACCTCCTTCATTATCCAAAAAACCAAACCAATCGGCACCAGCATCGTCAACGCCGTCGTCCAATAAGGGACAAGCATCTGCTGGAGGGTCTAGGTACATGACTCCCCGCCAAAAAGCCCAACAGAAGGAGAAGGAAATCAGAGAAAAGAAGGACAAGGAGAAGAGAGAAAGACAGAGAATTCAGAATGAGGCAGAGAAGGAAAAGCAGCAGAAACTTAAGCAAGAAGTGAGCGAAATGTTCAGCAAACTCACCGACAAGCATGCCAACTGGGCAGATATTGAAGACGATGACTTTTAGGGATTTTATGTATTATATGTTAATGGGGGGACACTTGATAGAAATAGTAATAAATGATTATAAGAAAGCAAGTAAGGAGCTGGTAGTGCTGAAGCAAGTGAAAGCTCGTCGCAACTCGAACTCAGAATAATGTAAAGCAAAAGCTTAGATATTTGCGTAAGGTGCACTGAAAAAAATCGTATGAGCACACAACCCCAGATTTTTGAATTTCCGCTGTGTGCATGATCAAGCATGCCTACTATACACAGCACCAATCATCACACTTTCCATGACAATCCGATATACACATCCTTACCCGTTATTTTTCCCCCTTTTTACTTCTACTATATCAATAGAGTCTATCAATTGGCTCTATTATCTCCCCATTTCCACCATTCAGGTGCCACAACAGGCAGTTTAAGTTTCGAAAGCATGATCCTGATTGCGAGAGCGCGAGTCGCAAGGATTTCCATCTGTGGAGTTGCTAATTGCACCTTGACACTGAAACCATTGTACCTCTACAAGGGAATAAGAAAATTTGCCAATGCGCCGGATCCGTTTCAGGGCCCGAAGACTCCACTAAATCCTCCTCCACAAAACCCACAGCAACAGGCCACAGAACCACATGATCAAGATCAACCAGGGCAACAGCTGCCATTGAATTCGCAGGCAGCCATGGACAAGTTTATGGAAACAATGCACCAAAACCCTCACCAAATAATAAATGGAGCAACCATCGGGAACACCAATAGGCTTCCCTTCAAAACTGTGATAGCCTTAGTGCTCGGATGCGTGGTGACGACCATGTCTGTTTATGTGGGTGTGCAGATCTGGAGCATACTAGATGACGACAAACCAGTGGAGGAGAGCAAGCAGCGAAGCGTGTTCATCCCATTGTGGTTCAACGTGAATTGGATATACACCTCCAAGTATGCGTACCCCAAGGACTTGAAGTATATCGACAAGGACTTGCATGAGTACACGGTGACCGAGATTGAGCAGAATGGAGGAGACGCCCAGTATTTCTACGCTTTCCAGGATGAAAACGTCAAGTACAAAGTCTTGGAGAAGACTGCCAAGAACCAAATTCTAAGGAAGATCTTCCACTTGCCGATCCCCATTGAAATTAACCAGCAGAATTCAGGCAATTTTGATATCTGGGTAGAAATGAAGTATCCCAGCATATCTGGGATCCAGTTCAATGTCAAGAAGGAAGTCAGTGGCAGGAAAATCGATGTAGGCTGGGTCATCAAGCCGCTCAACTTTGGCTCCATAATCGAGGGTGCGTTAATACTGGCTGGCTTGAAGCTAGACAGACTAGAAAGGTCCGAAGCAAATAGCAAGATTCACGAAAAGGCCAGTGGAAGGATCCACGAGGTGCCAATTTCGGACCACGAAGACAAGAGGTTGTTGATACTCAATTCCAAAAAGGACTTTGACGTTTACTTCAAGGGCGAGTTTATGATTAGTGAAAAGAAGATTGACAGTGGCAGTAAGAAGCCCGTCAATGGCATACTAAAGTATAAAGGCACCATTGACTTTGACCACTTGATGATAAACAGAGGTGTGAAGATTATTGAATTGTGTATAGAGACAGTGGACGAGGAGAATGATGCGAATGGAAAGAGCACGGGGAAGGGTAGTACCACCACCTACAAGGTGATATGATGAGAGAGTACTGATTTGTATGTGTGTGTGTGTGTTCCTACCACTTTTGCATTCAAAACCGAATACGTCTATCCGTTTCGAAGGTCAAAACATCAGAAATAATAATACACATAGTGTTCATGGGTTGTCTTTGTAAAACGTAGGTACCTTTCCCGCTTCACTCAGTAGCATCAAAGGTCGCTTAACTTCATAAGCGTCCTCAAGTGAACGGTTAAGTCCGATACTGCACATAAACGGCCTGTTATCTGGCTGCGATAAACAGCGACGGTTATCTCCTGTTGGAGCCGATAATAAACCGAGCATGATTATCTGGAGTGGAAAAAAACAAAGGCTTAGAAAATAATCTGATCTTGAAATACGATATTGGCGGATAAAAATTTTGTATAACTATCAGATACAGCATTCTCAAGTTCAACTTAAACTATTGAGCCATTGTGACTTTTGCCTCGTACCAAAAAATATGAAGGAAGACTCCAAGCGCCAGAAAGATGGGGCCGCCAATAAGACTTCTGGTCCAGTCAAACGGATCCGTATGGCATGTGAATACTGTAGACGGCAAAAGACAAGATGTTTCAGAGAGCCTGGCAGCACCTCTTGCATGCGGTGCTCTTTCATAAACGAAGTCTGCTCCTTTGAAAACGAGCTGAAGATCCTACTGGCTCCGTCGAACGGGGGTCCTGTCATCCCTACGACTTTCCAGCTTGGATCTGACATGAGGGGGGATAAAGTGGATATGCTCCAGAAGAGCATCAACGAGGTATTGAGCATCTTGCGAAGAGTGGACAAGATGGGACCCTCCCAGTCGCACCTACATGCTCTTTTACAGTCTCAGCCCGACATCCAATTGCTGAGACCCTCGGTGTCTCAACCCGCGGGATCAAAGTCGCAGTTGCAATTTTTCGAGAATGGAGGTGCTGCCAATGGCCAGTACAAGGTGGATGATGGGATCACACCTCCTAACATGATCGATCACGACAAGTCAAGAGTGAACAGTGAGAATGAAGTGCCAGGCAAAAACCCAGACGACAATCTGACGTTTCAGACACCCACAAACTCCTACGATGCCTCGCCATTTTCCATCATTGCCAACCAAATCCCACCCAGCAATGTGCCCAGTCCAATCCTTGATCTTCTTGGGTTGAACTTCCAAGCCGAATCTAAAACTAACCCAAAACGAAGCAGATTCAATGATGTCATATCCAAGGGGATAATTTCAGAGACGGATGCCGTGGTTCTCATGAATGATTTCCGCAGAAATTACGGCAGATGGATTCTGTTCCCTCTAAACATATCATCATCGATTCTTATCGATAGAATTAGATACAAATCATCACTTTTGCTAACCACATGCTACTGCTTGGCAATGAGATACTCGCTCAACGGTATTGTGGATCCTGTTGTCTTAGCCCACAAAAAGGAAATACACAAGAAATTGATCAAGCAATTGACCAAAGAAATGGGCAAATCCTTAATGAAATTCACTTGCTTTAGCGGAGTGGAAAGTGGTCACATTGAATTCTTGCAAGCATTAGTCTTGCTTTCGATCTACGCCCTCTCATTATCGTCCATGGCTCGAAACGCCCTTGGACGCCAGAGCGATAATCCTCTTGTAATCGATGAAGAGCACGATGACGTCGGTGACGATGAAGATGACGACGATATTATCGATATCTTGAAATTGGATCCGTGGTTACTCTCTGGGTTAGGCTTGAAAATGTTTGTCACAAAGTCCACCTTTGGATCATTGCTCAGAGGGTCCACCAAGAAACCGAACTCCACCCAGCAGCAACAGGTACTGCCTCTAGATGGCACTCACGTTCAATCGCCATTCACAATATTCTATGACGAATTGGACCTGGAGGAGTTCCAGAAGTTAACCGTGCTTCGTACCTACAATCATCTCACCTTAGTTCACTTGATCAACTGCATATTCTCAGGTAGAATGTGCGTTGTCGATGACATTCGTTTGAACTACAGCACTGCTACTTTGAGCTTATTAAGCTCTACAAATTTCGACGGTAGAATGGTGAGTGAGATTGGGATATCTGTCATTGCCTACAACTACATCCAAGAGAGCTTGTCCAATAATAGCAAGTCTGGCAGTGGCGGCGATAGCAGTAGTAACGAGAAGTATTGTGAAGCATTGTTCAGACAAGTGAAGGAAGAAATAAGAGCTTGGTACGAACAATGGGAATATCTTTTCAGTCAACCCGCCCCGCAGTTCGTAGAGTTGTGCTACCATTTCTGCTGCATGATGATTTACTACGCTTACACATATCAAAAGACCTGTATTAACGTGAAGAATCCCAATCAGAGGGACCAGGATGCAGAAAGTAATAGTCAATCGCATTACAACTACGTGAGCGACTTGTACGCCGAGAACAATGTCGTGTTCTTGTTGAAGAATGCAGATGACAACTCCTTGAGGAAGATCTTGATGCACGCAATAAGTCTCGTCAGATTCATCAATGTCATCGAGAGTGATTCATACTTTGCATACTTGCTGGACCAAATCCACTTTTGCTTTTTCTTTGCTGGTATACTCATATTGAGGATAAGCGAAGAGAACAACTCCAGGACAGACCTTCGCAATAGAAATCCGCTCAGTAAACGAGAGACTTTAGAGATTCAAGACGATTTGGGTTTGGTCATACGGAAATTTAGAATGATGAGTTCTTCCACCAACAGTCCCGATGACTTAACGACTAGATACTGCAAGGGATTAGAAGAGCTCTTCAGCAGGGTCTATAAAAATACATAGAATGTATAAATACTTATGAATAAAAACTTAGACTTCTACAATTATGAAATGATAATAGGAAAAAAAAAAAGCGTAGTCGAAACACAATCACTGGGTCTCAATGCCACGCGACAGGTATACTCTTTGGTTTCACTTTGCTCTGATTTTGTCTGAAGACGGAATCATGTTGCATTTTAGGTGTCGAACACGAGCAAATATACTCGGCTTTGACCGCAACTTTTTTCGGCTCCTTCATGTAGCAGTTATTTTCTAGCATTTTACGACGGAATTATGCACCCTTGCAGGCTCTCTTATGCGACACGTATTTTTTCTTAGGTCAAAAGTTGATTATGAGTTTTTATCTTACTTTCTTTTTTTCTGCTTCGTACACTATAAGGCGGGATGGGTGGCTATATATAGTCAAATTAAAGTTTGGGTTTTAATCTAGGATATTTCACAGTTGACTTTGGGCTAAGATCTAGATTCAGCTGACTGACCGAATTATGCACCCCATCGTTTATTTTGACTGAAACGACAAAGACTTATCCGCTTGCTGAGTAGCACAGTTTGACACCGATTGTCTAGCCCCACAAAATGGAACACATAGTAGTTGCTTAATGCCGATTTCAAGTTTTCGGTGGGAGGGAATTGTTCTTTAGCTTACACGAATGTGTCAACGCCAGATTAGTGAGAAGAATACAAACGAAGTCCGTAGCAAAACTGGATCGTAGCAAAGGTATCCACATTTCAGGAGCACAATGCTTATTTTCTAAAGCCTTGAGCATCAGTTTTTAGAGATTATCGTATCACCGTAAATGTAACGTCTGCTCTAGCCAATGTCCACCGGATTATACGTATGGCGTAGGGTAACAGCGCTGGGTCTTCGCTTGCACTAACTTACGAGCGTCTGCACACTTTCGCACTTTTTTTTTCGAATTTGAGTTTCACCTTATACGTTAAAAATGTTAGCCAGCAAAATGATGTTTCAAGGATTTGTTGCAATTCAAGAGGCGCTACAGGCTGTTTCTCTGCTTCTTTTTCGAATCTACAGTGTTGGCTTTCGGATTCAAGCATCTTTACTGCTTCCGCCTAAGCGTATGCTGCTAACAGATTTTGTATTTTTGGTGTCAACAGAATAACTAATTGATGATAAAAATGCACAAGGCATCCTTAAAATTGCTTTGTTTTGTCAACAAGGCTTAACGTATTTACTGTGCATTTCTCGCTTTATTTTCCTTTTTTTTTCTTATTTTCTTATTTTTTTTTTATTTTTTATTTTAATTATTTTTTTTTTTTCAGCTTCTCGAATTAATTTATTGAAGTTTATAATTGTCCCGCCTGCTCCTACTTTTCGGGGCCCTAGATACTTTCTTTGAGAACAAGGGTCACAATCTTATACATATAGAACAAATTTGCATATCATAGTTGAATGAAAAGCATAGTCATATACTTCTACCTTATTTTGTTGGTTGCGGCCGTCCCTGCGGCTAAAACTTCTGCTGAGGTGCCATTAGAAACTGATACAGCATCCATCGGACTGTCTGTTTCAGTAGTAGCTTCAGTGGCAACTACGCTATCGAATTCAGACTCTGAACCCTCATCTGCATCTAAAGCAGCATCGTCATCACCATCATCGCCGCCATCAATAACATCAAGCTCGTCCTCATCGTCCTCATCATCATCGTCAAAATCATCCGACAACCCATACATGACTACAATTGCCTCATATGTGAGTGTTTTGAATGAAAGAGAAGGCTTGTACTCCGTTTACCAGAACACTCCATTGGCGATCTCGTTATATCAAAGTGTATATCAAGGCAGATATGGTTCTACTTGGGTTGATAACTTATTGTCTGACTTGGTGAAAGCGACAAGCGGTGGTGCTTCACTTATTACAGCATATGAGACTATCGTGCCTCAATTAACGTCATACATCAGTGATCAAGATTCACTGAAATACAATAGTGCATTGTCAGCGTTTAACTCGATTCAAAATGAATGGAACGTTTTGTTCAATCCAGGGGCCGCTGCAACAACGCTGTCAACTACATCAAATTTGATCGAATCAGAACCAACAGCTACTGATTCCATCCAATCGATTAAATTGATTACTGCATCATCAACCTCTAGAGCAGACAGCACTGCTTTATTGGTTCCATTTGTGGGTGTTCTTGGAGGGTTAGCCATGGCTATCATATAGTGCACGTTCCACTACCCTAGAACTTGAGAACCACACAACATTCTAGATCTAGACAAGATCACTTCCAGAATATATCTCCATCATTGTCACATAGGTTCTCTAGCATGAACCGGGAAGTCGGTGTCATAGTGATAAGAACAACAAACTAATGCATAGCTTTGTTCCTTTTATTTTTTTTGGTGTTGCGTGCGCGCTTATTGTTTGCGCACATGAAGTTTTAGCGAGTCAAAAAATACTTTTACGCGAAGCGACATGCAGTGTCATCAGGGAAGCAAGACCCGAAATTTCCAAGGAAATGAAATTTATGCTAAGTTATATGTGGAGGAGGGTAAAGGTCGGGCACCTTGCTGATGCCTGATCTTTGAGGAGACTCCCTTGCATGAAAGGAAGGATAGCAAGCAATTCATATCATGTTGACAACTGCTCATGGCATTTCTGCAACCTTGATTTGCTCATCCAAAGGTCGATTACCGCTTGGTACCATGTCATCACATCTTGGCTCCTTTGAGCCCCATAACTAATACAAATAAACGAGATGAAATCTCAGAAAAACCTACAGACTAGCTGATTCTATGATTTATAGAGAGTATTATATATTCGAATAGAAGAGCGCTTAATAATCAAAATGTAAGTGGTATCGCCTTCTTCTACAAGATTGTCTAACTTTGAGTATGAGAATGCCTTGTCACCAAACCTGTTCTTTTACGTATGCCAAGTTGGAAATAACACGATTAACTCTCCTCTTACGTGTTTTATTTTTTCACTATACTCTTTTTGCCTGGCAAGAAGCAGCATTGGAGTTGGATTATTTTCTAATCGTCTGCATCGTTCATGCAACTATCGGTAATAATTTTCATCGCGGCTGCACCCATTTTTTTGGCAGCTATAGAAACGAAACGGAAGTTTATGAGGCACACAAACTACAAATCCACTAACCATACAAAAAAAGCACAAGTAAAATGCAGCTGGGCTTAACATTACAGTCTTCCAATAAATATGTATTTTTTTTGTATTAACAGTCACCTTTCATTCCACGATAGCAAGCTTTAGGTGTTTTAATGCACGCATCAATTCAAATGCCCCTTATAGTTTCCCTCCATATAGTCAATATGAACAAAGGCTCTTTCCACCATAGGTAACGTTTCTATAGCATACTGCAAGGCTTCGGCAATGTCATGAATATCTCTAAAGTTCAAGTCATACTCTTCCATTGCAAAAACGACATCTATCTCAACCACAAGGTTATCACCGGCATGGTAGACCTTCAAGGCGGTGATGTGCTTGATCGGTTGAGCAAATCTGAGTGCGAGGTACAAAATGACTTTGTAGTCCAATGGGCTGGCTACTGCTCCTGTCAAGTTGTCTATGTGTTCAAATGCAGTCTTGGACCATGATATGATGATGTATATGGATAATGCTAAGGCGCCAGCGGAATCAAACCACCAGATGTTCAAGATGTGGCCCAATGTGGGCATTAATAAGGATACTGAGTTGAACACAATATCCGTCATGGCGTCCTGGGCCAAGGCTTGAACGGAAGAGGACTTACTCAGGGCACACCATATCCAGCACCCAAGCTTGAAAGCAATCGTCAAGACCATGATTATTACCGCGTTGAGCCCAATTTCAACAGGAACTCTCTCCTCTGGGGTCGCATACACTAGCTTCTTAAAGGACTCCTGCCCCACTTGCAAGAATGAAATTATGATGATGATGGAGAAGATCAATATACCCAATGGCTCAAGTCTTGATCTACCAATTGGATAAGCATGCTCGCTTTGCCAGTTTTTGGTGTTTGAAAGTTTGTTTGCAATGAAGATGATGAATGTGGACAAGAAGTCCAAGACGGAGTCGACCAACGAGGCAATAACCGACATCGAGTTTGTCAATAAAGCAACGATGATTTTCCCTATCAACAACAAGAAGTTGATGAAGAAGTTCACCAAGATGGCGATCACCACATCCTTCGAGTCCTCCTCAGGATTGTAGCCCAAAAATTGAGCTCCTTCGTCTTGAAAGTTACCTGGATGTTCGTTGAATCTTGATGTTTTGGAGTTCTTGGAGTCCGTGCTCTCGTTCGGAACCATAGGGACTGTACCAGGGTTGGGCAGCTGGTCATACTTGCTAAGCATATTGAGGTGGATCTTGCCGGCGTCGAGCAAATTGTCGATTTCCTGAAACTTTTCGATCAAGTAGTTTTGGTCTTCGTAGTATTTTCTGACTTTCCTGCTCTTGACCTCATCCACATTGTTGCAGGTCAAGTCCAACCAATTTGCCATGGGTTTGAAGGAGCCTATGAGTTTGTTTGGACGCATGGTACTCAAGATACTGGCTCTATGCGGGAACGAGTCTGCCAGAGGAGGCGGTATGTTTGACTCCAAGTCAAAATTTCCATCCACTTCCGTGGGTAAGCGCAAGCTGCTGGCACTGTTGGCTGCGTTGTAGTTGAAGTGCGATTCGAAATTGCTTGGATTGGTGACCAGAACGTAGTTGGATCCTATTATACGCTGATACAACGGGACGTTTTGCTGCAGAGGACGCTGGAGAGAGATTGAGTTCTGGCGGTACTTGGTGAAGGTGGGTCGCCTAGGACTCTGGCCCCGAGAAAGCGAGTGCACGCTGACCGCAGTGTTGTGAGCGAATGCGGAGTTGTCCGGAAGCACAGCGTTTCCGTTGGAAACTGGGAGAAGTGGTCTCTCTTCGTCCTTCATTGTGTCTCGGACGTGATGACTACGCGAGGTTCTGGGTGTGCGTGGCTAAGAAGAAACTATGCCCTCGAGTCTGAAAAAAAAAAGAAAGCAATATACCGTTAATTTAGCGTGTAGACAATACCGAAGATAAGCAGCGGAAACGAAAAAACGTTATGGCCGCTCATCCCTGCATGCCCTGACTCTTCTTTTTTTTTTTTTTTTTATTTCTTTAATTTTTCAGTACGTGGGGGGGCTGGGAAAATAACTGGCGAAAGCGGCTATATTTCCTAAAGAGTGTGTATCTCATGGAGCTTCAGGGTCTAACAGGGAACATGCTGACAGGAACTCAGGCGAATCGTGGAACGGTTAAACAATAGTCAGTCACACTAGAAGACTTGAAACACGGAATTTGCAAGCGAAGAGTGTCGGGGAAGGTTCGAGGGTCTGCCGCATGGGAAGTCCGGCACCGTAGCCAAATGGAAGTTGCTACCACCAAGAATAGCGTGAACCGAAAAAGAAAAAAAAAAAAAAAGAATACCGTTGAATCAGCTGCTCTCCATGGCTCGGAAGACAATAGAGAGCGTACTTAGTGTGCCGCAATAAAATTTGAGGAGACTCTCTGAAAGTCCAGGGAATCACGATAACTGTAAAAAATTCTGGAAAGATTCGATCTGTCTCAAATTGGCTGTAGGGAAGCTCAATGTGTCGTATCCATCCCTTCCCGCCGTCTCCCGCTGGTATGCCGCCGATTGCCTTAGTCATTTCTCAATAAGTCCAGATCCTCCATGAATAATCTTTAATAATGATCCTCCACGCTCAAAAAAAGATTATTCAGCCATCACGTGAACATCGTCATCAGTTGACGCTCTCTATATAAGTGCGTGAAAACTGCGAGCCTGGAAAACGTTTCTCCGAAAGTTATAACGGTCTCCATAGTTAGAAAAACTGGTTTCTCTACAATTGCTTTGTCTTTTCTCGTTAAATTTCAGTCAATTGCAGTGAATTCTCTATTAACTGCTGATTACACTACCTAAACCACCTTGAAACAACAAAAAATGTCTTTCAACTTAGCTTCTGATCTTCCAGCTTGGAAATCCTTGCAGTCCCTCTACGACTCATCGGCCAAGGACTTCAAGGCCACTGAAGCCTTCCAAAAGGATCCACAAAGATTCGAAAAGTACTCCAAGACTTTCACCAACTACGATGGCTCCAAGATTTTGTTCGACTTCTCCAAGAACTTGATCGACGATGACGTCTTGGCTCAATTGTTGAAGTTGGCTGAGGAAGCCAATATTGAAAAATTAAGGGATGAAATGTTCGCAGGTGACCACATCAACACCACCGAAGACAGAGCCGTGTACCACGCCGCCTTACGTAACAGAGCCTTGAAGGTCATGTCTGTTGACGGCAAGGACACCGCCAAGGAGGTTGACGACGTTTTGCAACACATGAAGGAATTCTCCGACCAAATCAGATCTGGTGAATGGAAGGGTTACACCGGCAAGGCCATCACCGATGTGGTCAACATTGGTATCGGTGGTTCCGATTTAGGTCCGGTCATGGTCACTGAGGCCTTGAAGCACTACTCTCAGCCTGGCTTGAACGTCCACTTTGTCTCCAACATTGACGGTACCCACATTGCTGAGACCGTCAAGAACTTGAACGCTGAAACCACCTTGTTCTTGATTGCATCCAAGACCTTCACCACCGCTGAAACCGTCACCAACGCCAACTCCGCCAAGAGATGGTTCTTGGAAACCGCCAAGAGCGACGACCACATTGCTAAGCATTTCGCTGCCTTATCCACCAACGCTGACGAAGTCTCCAAGTTCGGCATTGACACCAAGAACATGTTCGGTTTCGAAAACTGGGTCGGAGGTAGATACTCTGTCTGGTCTGCCATTGGTTTATCCGTTGCCATCTACATTGGTTTCGAAAACTTCGACGCCTTCTTAAAGGGTGCTGAAGCCGTCGATGAACACTTCCAAAAGACTCCATTGAAGGACAACATCCCAGTCTTGGGTGGTTTGTTATCCGTCTGGTACAACAACTTCCACGGTGCGCAAACTCACTTGGTTGCTCCTTTCGACCAATACTTACACAGATTCCCAGCCTACTTGCAGCAATTGTCTATGGAATCCAACGGTAAGTCTGTCACCAGAGGTAACACTTTCACAAACTACCAAACTGGTAGCATCTTGTTCGGTGAACCAGCCACCAACGCCCAGCACTCCTTCTTCCAATTGGTCCACCAAGGTACCAAGTTGATCCCAACCGATTTCATCTTGGCCGCTCAATCCCACAACCCAATTGAAAGCAACTTGCACCAAAGAATGTTAGCCTCTAACTTCTTTGCTCAAGCTGAAGCCTTAATGGTTGGTAAGAACGAAGACCAAGTCAAGAAGGAAGGTGCCACCGGTGGTTTAGTCCCACACAAGGTTTTCTCTGGTAACAGACCAACCACTTCCATCTTAGCTCAAAAGATCACCCCAGCCACTTTAGGTTCCTTGATCGCTTACTACGAACACCTCACCTTCACCGAAGGTGCCATCTGGAACATAAACTCTTTCGACCAATGGGGTGTTGAATTAGGTAAGGTTTTGGCCAAGGTCATCGGTAAGGAGTTGGATGACAAGAAGAAGGTTGAAACCCACGATCCTTCCACCAAGGGATTGATCAACCAATTCAAGGAATGGTCATCTTAGCAACTAAGAGATAGCAAGTTCTGAACTGACTGCTACCTCTGTAGCTAGTGAAGCGCTTATATAAAGTTGAAAAATACACGATGAGAATGAATCTGAAGTGAGCAAGTGAATGTAGAGTAAAAGGGGGACGTTTTGTATTTTACGTAAAAAGTCCAGAGCAGCGAGTGAGCTTGCGAATCACTGTCCTTGCCCTTGCTTAGTTACCAGTCTTGTGGGCATTGGCAGTGCATGCTTTGTAAACTGCCAACTCCAGAAGATGCAACTGTGCAACCTCATCTATTTAGATGCAGTACCCATATACATAATTTTTTTTTTTTCTTACATAGTATTTTTTTTTAACAGTCAACTTGCTCTTTCGATTAGAACTCTACTCCCACCCTGTAGTGTCAGTCTAATACGCCAGAATGTCTGACTCGATAACCCCTCCTCACCTCGAGGAAAATGGCGAATTGGACAACCCTTTAAGAGCCATCATAGTCATAAATTCACCAGATGTCCCAGACGGTGAGATGGAAGAGAGGCTACTCGACACCATTCAGAGCTTTGACGATATGAATAACTTTTTCGATAAGTTTGACGAGACCGTTGCTATTCCAAACGAGGAGCATATAAAATACGAAGTGGGAAGTGACGGTATGGTTGTAGTCTTGGTGGATTCGAAGGCCCTCAGAGATAAAGTGTTGGCATTCTTCGATGAGTATGTGGGTAAAGCCAAAGACGTCAGTGCTGCACAAAATCATAACGACGAAGAGGATGACGACGAAGACGAAGGCTCAAACAAAAGAGCCAAGAAGGCAAGAGCATAGACTGGAGAAACCGCAGAGTTGGGTGATATGAGAGAATGGTGGTGTCTATATCCTACAACCATAACATATTATAGATAGTTTCAAGAAGACGATTGTACCATAGTGAATATATATTCAGATTATTAGCATAAATATTTTCAGTAGTGGTAGCTACGTGAAGGGGTGCTGTAAACAAGTAGTTCCCTCGCCACGTATCTCCCTACCAACGTTTGACGCTACGTATTTTAGTGCAATGGTAGCATCTTTGTTTAATGTAGCCTGTAATGTAATGGCTGCTTGTGTTGATTTTGTGTAACTTGGGATTTTCCTCACCTCGCCTTAATCGGAAACGAACTCCTCCATACTCACTCTCTGGCCGGTTACCTAAAAGTGAAGTTTAACTCAGCCACCAAAAAACCAGTAAATTACTACACCCGGTCCTTCCACCAAACACATTTTATACACAACACCCACAATGGCCGACTGGAGAAGAATTGATATCGACGCCTTGGAACCAGACAACTTCTTAACCAAGGAGGACTTAATCCCCGACTTGCCTCCTGTCTCTCACGACGTTATCGTCAACGTCTCAAAGCAAGTTCGTACAGCATTGTCCCTGGGCCAATTCCTTGTTGCATTAACCACTGCATTGGACACACCACCTTATGTTGCTGACGAGGCAACCAAGTCTTTACACGCTGAAACGGTATTCGAAGTATTGTGTTCCATCAGAAACAACCACAATGTGAACGATTTGACTAAATTTATCAATCAATTAGACGACACCCAGCAAGATACTCTAGTTAAGTATTTGTATAAGAGTATGAGCACTCCATACGGTACCAAGCAGGGTGGTTTATTATTGAGTTGGTTCGAAAAGACTGTGGAGATAACTGGATTAGGACCCATAGTTCGCTTTATGACTGATAGAAGAACCGTATAGTTCGGGTTGGCCCTTAGAACCCTCCTTGAACTTTGCCATTTTTTCAAAAAAAAAAACAATATAACAAATTATATAAATCAATAAAATGTAACATTTCTGAACCAATTTGAGGGAGAGATGCTGTACAAGTGAGTCAAGTTTTGTATTGTATCAAATGTATATATTAAAACAGTAAGTAGAAAGGAATATATATATATGGATATATAGTAGGTATCAATTAGTTAAGAGTAAGTGGTTTTTACCGTGAAGTAGGCATGGGATTTGCTTCTGGGTGAAGATATTAGTTAATGGAGCGCAGATAAAGTGCGGAGCTTGAGCTCGGAGAACTGCTGCCGCTAGCTGAAGATGACATTTCTTAGCTTAGAACTCTTGAGCGGTGGGTGGTGGAAATGGGTACCGGATCTTTTAAGCTTGTTATCGGGGTTATCACTAGAAGCGATAAGATTCTCTGTTTTCGATGGTCCCAAAATATTCAACTGCTTTTCAGAAGCGCTTGAGCTTTGGTCAATGTCCGACTCTTGCGTTTCGTTTGGCTTTTGTTGCAGATGTTGATTTTCTTGATCCACTTGATAGTCTTCAAAGATTTGAGGACCTTGGAAGATATTCATGGAGTCGTTGAAATTGGTAAACTGATCCAAAAAGTCGATACTAGGGAGTGCCTGGCTGTCTTTGGATGGTGGGGAGAATGATCCAAAGAGCTTAGGAAACGAACCTGAATCCAAGGAAGGTATATTGACTCCTGAGGAAGATATGGCTGATGAGGTTGAAGAGGAAGTGGCATTTGCAACTGAGGTAACTGTAGCCAATTTCTTTGTCAATTCTTCATTTTCTTCTTTATACTCCTTGAGTTGACTCTTGGAAGCGTTAAGCATTTCATTTGCCTCCTCAAGCTTGGACTCAAGCGTTTCCTTTTCGTCTTGTGAATGTTGAAGCGAATTCTTGAGATCCTGGGTTTCATCAACCAATGTTTGAATATTGGTTTGTTGGTCTGATATCTGTCCATCTTTTTCTTGAACGGTAGCATTAAGCTGTTCTAATTCGACACCCGCAGTGTTCAACCTTGTCAACAACTCGTCCGTTTGCTCCAATTGTAATTTTGCCAGAACAAGTTCAGACTTGGAGGTCTCGAGCTCAGCGTTAAGACTCATAAGGTTGAACTTTGTTGACTTGGCTTCTTCTAATTCTTCTTCCTTTTTGTCTAGTTTCTCCTTCAACGTGTGAACATCTTGGTTGTACTTGTCAAGTTGTTCTTTGGTCTTGAGAAGCTGCTCAGTCATTTTTTCCTCAGTAGCTGAAAGCTTGGAAATCTTTCTGTCCTTTTCTTCTACTTCTTCCAGCAACTTTTCGTTTTGAGTATTGATTTCCATGATGGTCTCCTCGTAAGTTGCCAAAGTGTTCTCAAGCGTCTTATTCGAGTTTTCAATTTCCTTGAGCTCCATGGAAAGGCTAGAGTTTTCGTCAACCAAGTTATCTGTTGACTTCTTGAGGTTGCTTAGTTGAACTCTGAGAGAATCGACTATTTTGACAAATGAATCGTGCTCGTGCTGGAATTGGAAAAATTCTTCCCGAAGCTCATTCCATTGGTTGGTCAATTGGAGCCTATCTTGGTTCAGCTTCTGAGCTTCGTCTCTCAATCTATTTTCGTTATCTTCCTTCTGTCTAAGTTCGGCATTCAACACACTGATAGCGAGTTCGTTATCATTCCTTAACGAAGCTAATTCTGATGTACTATCTTGCTTCTCTTGCTTTGAAAGTTCCAAGATTTCTTGATTTTCTGCCTTTAAGCGGAGATTGTCCGATTCCAATTCTTCAAGTTGTTTCTTCATCGAATCAAGTTGAATCTTCAAAGTAGAATTAGCTAACTTGTCAGCAAAAGAAGTTCTATTATCTTGGCTCACCTGGGAAGCATCTCTCAAATTCAAGGTGAATCTAGAAGAGGCGAGAGAATGAATTGGGTCAGATACCACTCTTCTCTTCTTGGGACTTACATCTCTTCCCCTTCTCACTGGACTCAAAGATGCTGATCTTTTTCCTCTGCCAACGGAGCGTGGGTAACGCTCTGGTGACAACGAAGCAATTGTTGGCTTGGTATAGTGGGGTTGATTAGATGAGAGGGTATTAGGAGCAGCAGTAACAGCGAAGCTCGTTGTGGTTGTGGCAGTAGGAATAGAAGCGATCGAGGTGGAAGTAGTTGTAAATGGAGATGGTAATGGCGGTGACAACACTGATCTAGGAGAAAGCGTCAATGCATGGTTGGAGATTGGGCTCGATGCACATTTGGGGGAGGCTACATTGAATTGATCCTGGCAAGCATCTGAAGCTGACAAGGTACCTGAAACGTTAGTCTTGTGAACCAAGTTACTACTTTGCACGATATCAGCAATGTTTCTGAAGGCTGACTTGTTCAAGCCTTTATCACCACGAGGGTCAATTACTAGGACAATGTTGACCCTTCTTTCCTTTTCAGAAGAGTACCTCTTGAAGATCAAGTTGGTGATGAAATTCGATGAGCGACCGGAGGGGACGGGATCATCAACTTGCTGAGAAGAAGATTGGCTCTGCAACTTGCCTGCAAGCATTTGGGTGATTGAACTGACATTCATGTTGGCAAAAATATTTGACGTTGGGGTAGTCTTGTCAAACTTTTCGTTACCCATCAAGTCCATGTAGACAATCTTCTTTCCATTTTGGATCAAGTTAACGATCAAGCATGATCTGCTTGATTCTGTATTCATTGGTGTCTGCTTGGTCAAACGCTTTCTAAAGATCGTGTCAAGTAATTCATCTTTATTCTCCAAGTCCACCTTCACTTTCTTTGTCGATAATTCTCTAGTCAGATGGTATTCCTTTCTCATGAATCTGAGATCATGTTCAAGTAAATCCGTTGCATAGTTGTTGTTTGAGACTTCAAATGCTGACAAGAATGTAGGTGTTCTAACGGGAGAGGATTTCAATATCTTGAGCTTCAAGTTGAGGAGTTCTCTGAGGGTGGTGGTCTTTCCACTACCGGTAGGTCCCATAAAGATGTAGCAAGGGGTGACATCGTCCCTTTCGTCCTCTTCGTTGTCGGCTAATAGTTCAAGCGAATCATCGTGTCTTAAGGCTCCTGTGAAGTTGTACACCTTGTCGTTGAAGGTGACCTGGCCATCATCTCCCAAATCGAAGTCTTCGGTCGCAGGAGATTTCAACTTCAAATAAAGAGGAATAGACATAAAATCTGGATACAATCGCTGAGTTACAAATGGTTGAGGTTAATGGGTGAAAAGTGGTTTCTGCAATGTCTTGTGTTGCGCTGACTTTTGCAAGCAGAGCCTTCGGGGGCAGTATTCAATAACTGATAGAAGTAGGGATTTGCCTCTCTCTATAGCTCGTCAACTACTCAAGGCACAAGCTTAGCCTAACGTGATTTGACAATATGCTATGTCTTTTTGATGGACTAGCAGGAGCTAAACGAAAGATGAGGAAAAGGAGAATATAGTAATAGACTTTTCTACAAGAGCATGTTTAGAAGTAATGAATAATGGATCCCCGTCCTGCCGAGCTCCCTATCTAAAGACATCGAAGGCTTTCCATTACGATCTGTAAAATTCTCTTCTCTCTTAGTTTGACAATTATTTTTTTATCTTTATTTACTATTTTTCCTATTATTACGCATCTTTCTTCTATTAATCCGGAATGTTGTACATTAATTTATCATTTTGGGTCAAATTGGCTTACACGAGTATGATTTTGTTTATGTCTCGTCCGAAAAGAGATTTTGACGATGGTGAGGCTAAACCTAAATTTTCGGTGATTACCTGTTTGGACCATTTATTATTGATTAATATGCAGGGCGGTTGCAACTACTACCATTTTGCTTCGTACCAGAAATACATGGGTTGAAAGATAATGATCTCGAACAAGAGAAAGAAGGTTTGTTTATCTTCTTCCCTGCCACACAAAATGAGGTACGGGAAAGTTTGGAGTTTCAAGGAATTGGAAACGCGAACGGTGATTCCAGTATGACGATTCCTTGTGTTTGCAAGAAAGTAGAAAATATCTCATTACACCTATTGGTAAAGAATTTGCCCGACTCACATTATTATCTGTAGTCAGTAACTCTTCAATCGCCTTCAATGTACATTACGTATGACACAAGCTTTCAGCTAATTTGTTACTTGACAGGAGACGTGTACCTGAAACGGTTTGCTCTGTGTGCAGGAATTGGCATATCTGGGGGGGCATCACCATAAACGGATTTCATCGAAACAATAGAGTACTTGCCTCTGGTCGATGTGCTGCTTATACTGCATACTATGTGTATTTATATGTGCCATAGTAGCCAATCACGTTTTGAGACGCCCAGTTTTTGCTTTCTTTGGCTACACTCAAACTGCTGAGATCAAGTATATTAAAAATGACACATCTTTGCATGAGATCACTTGCCAGAGTGAGTTCAGCAGTGGAGCCCTTTTTTCATAGACTTCACGGGAGGAAGCTGAGGAATTCTGAGCATGGGTAGTGTGTGGTGTAATGATAGGCTCAGCGAAAGAGTACGCTTCGAATTTAAAGAGGGAGTGGAACTCTGATTTTTCCCTGATTTTTCCTACTGAAGCAACTTCTTTAGGATACGAGTTTCTAAATCAACCCCCTCAGTCCTCCTTCACAATACTGCAAAGCTTGATGGCAACCATCCGCCGGATAAACTCACGACATGGATAAGTAAACGCAGACAACCCCTTCGATTACTGGATCTGTAAATTCTCAGGCATGGCGGGGGTGGGGGATGCATACAAACGGCTGCAAACAGAGCTTGACTGGGCCTATGTGCACACTCAGGAAATTCGGATGAATTCCCCGATGTGTCAATAGCATGTACAAGCCAGATTCTTTTTTCGGAGAACTTTCGGCCAGTAGACTTTGACGGAGACCGTACAGAGGTACGCCTAGCACCACAGGGGCTCTATTGTTGATGCTGTAGAGTTGGTGGCAAAAGCTAAGCAATCCTAAGCCAAAACTTTAAATTTTCTGCTACCCTTCGGAGAACTCAGCAAATTGACCCTTCGCCAGAACAGGGAACATAGCCGCGTGTCGCACGAGCCGCAAATCCTCTCGAACACTAGCTGCCCCCCACTAACAACAGATGTAATGTGGTGGTTGTGAGCTTGCCCATTTGTTGGTCTACTACCAGATAGAAGGATAGAGAACAAATCTTCTTTTCGCACAATAGCAAGCAGAATACACTTTGGTTGGGCGTGAAAAATGCAACGTCTGCCCCCATACAAATTGTGCGTCGACCTTTGGCGCCGCATTGTATGTACTGTCAGAAATGTGGGGTGCAACTCAATCCCCCAGAGATAATGTTGCTTGCTAACCGCGCGAGTGTGAGCGAAAATAACTGGGCTTTGATTAATAGGAGACCGGAAAAAATTCGTATATATAAAGGGGCCCGGTGAGGGATCGGAGTCGGGAATTTTCATTTTTGGACGAAAGTAACAGAACACTATATTAATACTTTGTTCTTAATTGTAATTGCTACTATTTACCTCATAAACAAAATCATCACACAAAATGTCAATTGAATTGAACTCAGGTTACAAGATGCCTATTGTAGGTTTCGGTTGTTGGAAGGTTTCCAAGGATACCTGCTCCGACCAAATTTACAACGCCATCAAGGTTGGATACAGATTGTTCGACAGTGCCATGGACTACGGTAACGAAAAGGAGGTCGGTGCTGGTTTAAAGAGAGCCATGGATGATGGCTTGGTTTCAAGAGACGAGCTCTTCATCACTTCCAAGTTATGGAACACCTACCACGCCCCAGAACACGTCAACCTTGCCATCGACAGAGTCTTGTCTGACTTGGGATTGGACTACATTGACCTCTTCTTGATCCACTTCCCAACTGCCTTCAAATTCGTCCCATTCGAAGAAAGGTACCCAGCAGGCTTATACACCGGTGACGGTGACAAGATCCACCTCGCCAACGTTCCAATTTTGGACACCTGGAGAGCCATGGAAAAGTTAACCACCACCGGTAAGGTCAGATCTATTGGTATCTCCAACTTCGCCAGTGGCTTAATCGGTGACTTGTTCAGAGGCGCTAAGATCAGACCAGCTGTCTTGCAAATTGAACACCACCCATACTTACAGCAACAAGTTCTCGTTGACTTTGTTCAAAGAGAGGGCCTTGCTATCACTGCCTACTCCTCCTTTGGTCCACAATCCTTCATTGAATTGGACCACCCATTGGCCCTCAAGACTGCTCCTTTGCTCGAGCACGAAACCATCAAGAAGATCGCCGATGCTCACAAGAAGACTCCTGCTCAAGTGTTATTGAGATGGGCCACTCAGAGAAACATTGCCGTTATTCCAAAGTCCAACAACCCAGACAGACTCCACCAAAACTTACACATCAACGAGTTCGACTTGACTAAGGAAGACTTGGAAGAGATCAAGAAGCTCAATGTCAACTTGAGATTCAACAACGAAGCATGGGGTGGTCTTCCACTTTTCGATTGAGGAGGAGTATAGCAATGTCTCGTTATAAAAAAAGGAAAGAAAAAGCAAAAATTAATTGAACATGGTATAAATAGTGATATTTATGTGTTTGTAAATATATGGTGGTTTGACACCTAAATCTGAGTATAATAATTGTAGAAAATATGGGGAAACAAACTGAAGCTCTTGCACGCAGAAGGTGAAGAGGTCAAAAAGTATTCTAAGACTCAACCATTGATAACGCTTGGAGTATTGAGCGCTGGGGCAACTAAGCAGCCAAATTAATGGCATTTTCTCCATTAAATAGTTAGAGGTGGTACACCCTTTCGACATCTCAGTTCTTATGCTCAAAGTAAATACACGGGACCCGAAGTATACTGACTCACCAAAACACTATGCTATGCTTGTCGCCCTTCTTGCCATTCCCGAATATTCACTGGTCCCTCCACATCTACCTTGCAATGGGTGCAAATCCCTCTGTGTGCAGCTATGACTATCTGCAAACCCTAAGGATTAGTTACCCGGATAGCACACAAAACTGAAAATTTTTCTCACTACTTGAATTTTTTTCATCTCTATAAATTTCAGCAACAGCCAAAAGTCTTCTTCTCACATGTAGCATAGGCAACGCTTACATTGCCCGTCGATATAGAGGGCGAGAACATACTTATTGGGAAATAGTACAATAGCTAAGACTTAGTATCTGGATGACAAGTAAACCTCGAAGCTGTGTACCAAAATTTTGAAAAGACCTACGCCCATACTGGGATTCACGAACGCATTTGTCTCACAGAGGCACTCGATGTCAAAGTGGCTTCGTACTTGAGGATCTTCTTTTGATTGGGAGCATTTTTTATGATGATCGTTACACAACATTCTGTCCGGTGAACCCTGAGCCAAGGATAAACACATGCATCACCATCTGACTTTATGTTTCCAAATCAATTTTCAGATTCTCTCATCGAAACTGCCTTGATAGTTCCAGTGTGCATAAAGACGTATGTGCTTCTTGAATTCCTGGGATATTTGTGGGTGGTCTTATTCACTATCTCTGGTTACACAGATGAGTTCAGTGAACTCAAGCTGCTTTCAATACTTCCCCTTAGATTTTGTATTATTTGCTGATAAGGTTGTGTTCTTGTTTATCGGCAACCAACAACCAAGAAACTCTCGCTTGCGAGATTCTTAGACTAGATTTTTATGATGATAAAACTTTTTTTCAGTTCTGCTTCTGATACCAAAAATCATGAAGATAACCCTTTACCAAAGCTCAATATCTGACAAATCTAGCATAAGAATCTTTCAAGTGATAGCCGGGGTCCAAGCCTGTAGCCAAATTTGATTTATTGCGATCTACTCTACACCTCTGCCCTTTCTAGTACTTCGTACATTTGTTCTATAATCGTTATTTTGTCTACACCTGCCTGATCTTAAACATTGAAGATAACAACCTTACCATCAATACCACTGGTACTGACCTTACCTGGAGCGTACGGTCTTATGTTAGCAATGGAGTTTTGGTGAACAGTGGACAATGCCTTGTGGGCACCACCAGCTGGGCTTGGCTTGTTGACCTTTCCCTTCAAGTCTAATTGTCTGAACATGTTCAAGGCATCGTGGGATGAGATCTCCTCGTCGTCGTCACCTCCAACTCTAGGGTTGTCGTGAGTCAAGTCCTTTTGCTTTTCAACCTTGTAGGATTCCTTCCATCCGTTTTCGTCACCTTCAAAGACAATCAAGTTACATTCGTGTCCACCAACAACCAACTTGTTTTCATCTAAGAAGACAAGAGACTTGAATGGCAAGTAGTTTGTCTTGATGTTCAAGATCAGTCTAGGTGGTTCGTCTTGGCCGTTTGGATACACAATTCCAATGGAGGAATCGTGACTAACAAAACCTAAGAAGTCCCCTGAAGGGCTGAAGGAAACGTCGTGGATCCAAGCTCCAGTCTCGTTGATATAGTCGCCACACAACGTTTGGAATGGCAACTTGGAACCCCAGACGGAGGGCTCAGGCTTGGCGTCAGAGCCCTTGATGTAGGCAGAGAAGACTCTGACGTGGCCATCAGTGGAACCACAACTCAACAACACGTTGTTTGGGTGCCACGATAAGCTGGTGATGGTGGACTTCAATGGCTTCTTCAAGTGCTTGGAGATCCACCAGTCGTTCTCTGGCTCATAGTAGCAGATGGCCACAATTCTGTCAGAGGATCCAATGGCAAACTTTTCACCATTGGGGGACCACTTACAGACAGTGGCAGCACGGTTGATTCTCAACAAGACCAAAGTTGGCTTATAGTCAGCTTCGGCGGCGTTGTACTGCCACACCAAGGCGTTACGGTCCTGAGAACAGGTCAAGATTTTTGATCCATCGGGCGAGATATCAACGGAGGTGACGGTCTTGTCGTGTCCCTTTAAGGTGGTGATGAGTTGGGGCTTTCCAGAGGAGACGTTGTACAATTCAACGGTGTTACTCTTGGTGATGGCCAAAGTCTTACGGTCTGGCGAAAAGACGTGGTCCTTGATAGGTTCATGGCCCAATTGAAAGACGGTTGGAGCGGACATTGGAAAGAATGGGGGGGGTGGGAGATTGGCGTGTGGTTGTACTTGAATTCGTGAATATCAGGAGTCGACTCTACTGATAGTACTGGTGATTCTGATGGGAAGAGAACTGGGAGAGGGAAGCTGAGGAATGGAGCCGTTAAACTCAGTGAGACTGGGGAAGTTCGGGCGAGATATTGGCTGTGCGGGTTTTATGTGCACGCTCGGTCTTCGTTGCGGCTGCCAACCCCCTTTTTTCACCTGCAAGCAGATCAGCTACAAGCAATCAGTGGGATTCTAATAAAATACATTGTTTCCTATATAATCATGCTCCAGGATCCTCATGGTCCGAGTGTAGATACTTGAGTTGATTTTCCTATAAGGTTTCTTCGAGGGTTTGCAATTTTTTTTTAATTTTTTTTTTTTTCGATTTTTTTTTTTGGGTACTTTGCTGCAACCTCACTACATCTCAATCCCCCCTCAGCTTAGTGCAGAACTTCGTGTCCCTTCAACTCTAAGTAGCCCTTTGTCTTGTTCCAGGCCTTCAACACCTTCTTGTTCTTGACTGAAGTAGTGACCTTGCCGTCCAATCTTTCGACGATAGCTCTGAATAAGTTTCCGGTCTCCTTGTTGAACAAGATTCTCAACCAGTAGAATACGATAAAGACAGCTAATTGGTAGCCGGAGGTGTTGCGGAAGAAAATGGTTCTCAACAATAAGTAGACAGCCAACACCAACTCGTCATAAGCGATGAACGAGGCAAAGAAGTCCTGCTCCTTCATCACAATGCTGATATTGTGGTGCGAGGCAATCTGTAACACTGAAATCAAAACGTAAGGCAACAACTTCAAAATCGACTTGAATGTGAAGCACCAGATGATTGCCAAGATCAAATACTGCACGTTCTGGTGAGCCAACAAACTTGAGATTGGAGGCAATTCTCTGATTCCGACTCTATGAGACAACGTTGCTCCAAGAGCGGTCATGGCCCCAAGCAACGAGAGTCGGTATGAAATGGAGTTGATGTAGTATTTGTTTGGGAGCCAGAGCACCTGGAAGACGATCGATATCAAACCAAAGACTATGGTGGCCAAGTGGCCCACTAGCCAGATGGTCCGCTTCAATTTTATGTGCAGCTGTTGCTTCTTCACGAGCTTCTTTTTGGCGTACTTGGAGGGGAAAGTGGCATTGGTTGGTTCTGCGGTAGATGTAGGTGCAGTTGAAGAAGGCACGGCAGTGTTTGAGGAAGAAGCAGCTGGGACTGGGGCCACTGGAGCTTCTGCTGTGCCGCCGTTAGCCTCAATTGATTGGGTTGACGTTTGTGACATGTTGTTACTGCAGAGTCAATAACAAGTCTACTAACAAAAAACAGGAAAATTCGAAAGAAAAGAGAAAGCAAGTGATTGTAGCAACTACGTTTTTCGTTTCAGGTGAATTTTCTATTTTTTTTCCCCAGGCAGATTTCGAGGTGTCAGGGAAGGCACACAGCAGGCTTCGTTGCTGGAATAAGGTACGAGTTTTTCCTGTACACAATACATCCGCAAAGCTGCGATTTTGCAGCTAACAAAAAGCGAGTAGCAAAACGTAAACACTGGAAAAGTCGCGTACACATAGGCGGATACCATCTCACCACACCCTGGAAACCCCGTCGATTTGGAGTGCCCCCATCTACTGAGATAATGCCGCCTAAGGATATATACGAGGTGAACTACGAGAATTCGTCGCTCTTGTCGCCAATAGAGGCACAAATATTGACCCAATACCAACTACTTGCAACCCAGCTAAACACGCTATCGAATGAGATCAAGGACTTGAACCGATCCGCCGTTACTGACTCTGCAGCTACAAGCACAAGTGCGACCCAAAGAGAGAAGGGACGTGGCAATGTCAGCGCCGACGGGAATGCAGATAAGTTGTTGGATAACATGCGTAACCTAGAAGTGAAGATAGGGTTGGTCTACACGCTCTTCAAGGGAGCAGTGTACTCGCTCTTTCTCCGACAGGAAGAGGATGTCAACTTGCAAAGCGATATAGAGAAGCAGCGAGAAGAACACGACTCCGAGCGCAATCAAGATCAAGAGCAGGAAACGGGTGAGGAGCAGGACCGACACGAAGAGTCCCGCCGTGATCGAGAGAGGCAATATAGGGAATGATTTACTTTGGGGAATACATTTACAATAAAACAGGACAGCTCCATGTTGCGATTAAACAAAGCATCAAGAGAGTTGAATAAAGCTACTTCGGTGCTGTGATCCGCGAGCTGGGGTAATGCAAACTCCCTGGGGCTCACTCAATCGGCCCACGCAGATCGTATCTTTGGGTAAGCACTACCTTGGTAACTCCCTTGTTGGATTTCTTTGAACTGCCAATAAGTCCTTCAGTCACCCCTATATCGCCAGCCACTCAGTCTCCTAGGGTCAAATCTTCCTGGCGGATATCCTGGCTTGATATCTGCAAGCTTCCATTGTGGACTACACTATGACCAAGTCAGGCTGGGCCACGGTCTTTCGATCCACCTCAATTGTGGGCGTCTAGGGAGAGCAGTGCAAGTGGAATAACAAAAGGTGGTTGGATCTGTAATATAGTAATGACATAGTAGAATAGATATTAATGCATAATAAAGAGTATGAATTCTTGTCTTTGTAGTGAGTTCAACAACTCTCAACTAAACACAAATACAAATAGAATTAATGTGAGTACTGAGAAATATTGAGAATGAAATACTACTAAAGTGAATACTGGGAGTGCGAATGCTTGTAATGAAAATGCTGGCCATGAATACCTGCAATGAGCACAAATGTAAGTGCATACTGGTTATGGGAACAGTAGAACTCGCAAGGGAAGTGAATCTGAAGCGAGAAGTTTGCGAGGCAGAGGTCGCCCTAGTAAAATTCGCAGGGGAAGTGAGTATGGGGAAGTGAGTCTGTGACGAGATATTTGCTAGGAATAGTTAGTGCTAGTAGATTCTCTAGGGAAGCCAGTCTGGGGAAGTGAGTCTGTAGCAACAAAATTGTGAGGCATGTTCGCGCTTGTAGATTTCTCAAGGAAAGTGTGAGTCTGGGGAAGTAAGTTTGGGGAAGTGAGTCCGAGCGAGAAGTCTGTGAATAGTTCGCCTTAGTAGAGTTCTCAAGGGAAGTGAGTCTGGGGAAGTGAGTCTGTAGCGAGAAATTTGTGAGGCAGAGGTTGCGTTAGTGAATTTTTCAAGGAAGGTGAGTCTAGGGAAGTGAGTCTGTGACGAGATACTTGCGAGGAATAGTTAGCGCTAGTAGAAATCGCACGGGAAGTGAGTCTGTACGAAAATTTGTGAGGAATAGTTAGCGCTTATCAAATTCCAAGGGAAGTGAGTCTGTAGCGAGATATTTTTGCAGAGATCGCGGAAACAGAATTGCAAGGGAAGTGAGTTGTGAGGAATGGTAGCGCTAGTAATTAATCGCAAGGGAAGTGAGTCTGTAGTAAGATGTTTGTGAGAAATAGTTAGCGCTAGTCGAATTTTCAAGGGAAGTGAATCTGTAGCGAGAATTTGTGAGGCATAGTCAGCGCTGGTAGAATTCGCACCGGAAGTGAAAACTTTGTTGCCCATTTGCAGCCATCTTGCAACGTTAAGTTAGTAGCTGCAAATTAGATTTTTCTCCCGCTCCTTGACTCTATGCATCGACATGAACGTAATCATTTCCGAGATTTAAGTAGACATCTAGATGTCGTCAGCTGGCTGTTGGCTATTAGCTGCAAATTGTATTTTTCTCACAGAACATTGACTTTATCTATCGGTATGAGAAGAAATATACTTAGGTGTTGTCAGTCGTCAAACTGTTAGCTATTAGATTCTGAACAACAAATCGATAGTCTAACTCAATTCCTCTGGTGCTTCGGACAGGTTTTCGCACGAGTGTAAAAAGATCGCAATTAGACCTGTAGCCCACTTCCTACATCATCTACGTATCTATGACCCCATCATCCACCTTTGTAGTATATGGCATCACAAATTCATGTATACCACTTTGCAATAATCACTCCTGCATATCGTTTTTTCACTTACATGCATCAAAATTTTCAGATATCGCGCACTGCTTCGACTGCAGAGCCAGAGTCAAACTAGAAACCGGTGCTTCCAGTAGACTGTGTAGTCAGTATATCATCAAGGTGATTCATGAAGTGGTGTATATCCAATGATTCGCTAGTGCCGCCTTTAGCGTTAACGAACTTCCCCACGAACTGTTTGTAATATAACTCGTTTTGTCCATTTTGCTTCTCTGAGATGGCCTGTTGGATGGGCTCATTTGCAGTCCCCCTCATTTTTGACTTCAACCTCATCTGATTAATTTTAGTATGGAGGAACGTTTAAATTAGAAATTCTACCTCACTATAACTACAAGCAAGTACTAAATTTTTTTTCTCTCTCTTCTTGATCTCTAGTTATTAGCACTCCTTGTCTCCTCTAGTCATCTAATACAATTGTATACCAAACATGTCTTCCAACGATAAATACTCAACTCCTCTCTCTTCCAGATATGCATCTGAAGAGATGTCCAAGATTTTCTCCCTCAGAAACCGTTACTCTACCTGGAGAAAGCTTTGGTTGAACCTTGCCATTGCTGAAAAGGAAGTTGGCTTATCTGTGATCACCGACGAAGCTATTGAGCAAATGAAGCAGCACTTGGAAATCACTGACGAAGAAATCGACGCTGCCACCAAGGAAGAAGCCATCGTTAGACACGATGTCATGGCCCACGTTCACGTTTTCGGTGAAAAGTGTCCAGCTGCTTCAGGTATCATCCACTTGGGTGCCACTTCGTGTTTCGTCACTGACAACGCTGACTTGATCTTCTTGAGAGATGCTTACGACGTCATCATTCCAAAGTTGGTCAACGTTATTGACAAATTATCCAAGTTTGCCTTGGAACACAAGGACTTGCCAGTTTTGGGTTGGACCCATTTCCAGCCAGCTCAATTGACCACCGTTGGTAAGAGAGCCACCTTATGGATCCAAGAATTGTTATGGGATTTGAGAAACATGGTCAGAGCCAGAAACGATATTGGTTTAAGAGGTGTCAAGGGTACCACTGGTACTCAAGCTTCCTTCTTATCCTTGTTCCACGGTGACCACGATAAGGTTGAAGAGTTGGACGCCAGAGTGGTTGAATTGTTAGGCTTCGATCACGTCTACCCAGTCACCGGCCAAACCTACTCTAGAAAGATCGACATCGATGTCTTGAGTCCATTAGCATCCTTGGGTGCCACTGCCCACAAGTTTGCCACTGATATCAGATTGTTAGCCAACTTGAAGGAAATCGAAGAGCCATTTGAAAAGTCTCAAATCGGTTCATCTGCCATGGCTTACAAGAGAAACCCAATGAGATGTGAAAGAGTGTGTTCTTTGGCCAGACACTTGGGTGGTTTATTCAACGATGCTATCCAAACTGCCTCTGTCCAATGGTTCGAAAGAACTTTGGATGACTCTGCCATCAGAAGAATCACTTTACCTTCTGCCTTCTTGACCGCCGATATCGTCTTGTCCACTTTACAAAACATCACCAGTGGATTAGTCGTCTACCCAAAGGTCATTGAAAGAAGAATCAACTCTGAATTGCCATTCATGGCCACTGAAAACATCATCATGGCTATGGTTGAAAAGGGTCAATCTAGACAAGAATGTCACGAAGAAATCAGAGTGTTGTCCCACCAAGCCTCCGCTGTTGTTAAGCAAGAAGGTGGTGACAATGACTTGATTCAAAGAGTCAAGGATACCAAGTACTTTGAACCAATCTGGAACGACTTGGACAAGTTATTGGACCCATCTACTTTCGTTGGTAGAGCTCCACAACAAACCGAAAAGTTCGTCAACAATGACGTGAGAAAGGCTTTGGAACCATTCAAGCAACACATTAGTGATGAAAAGGTTTCATTGAATGTTTAAGAGATTGAAAAGTAAAAAATTAAGTATAAAAAAGTATTCGAAAAGTTGAACTTTTCGTTAGTAAATAGAAAATCAAAAATACACATATATAGGAGGTTAAGACCAAAAGATCTGTAGTCGGGTATATTGTGTGTATTTTCCGTATATTATAACCCTGTAATTTATCTATTAACCGAAAGTTAACCTAAAATATATGTACCAAACCATATCCCAAATAAAAATTGCAGCCATTATCTTTGTTCATTAAATCGTTAATAAGTTTCAAAAAATTGTGTATGTGGAGGCTTGTTGCCTAAATCCAACAATTAATGTTGTTTTTTATAGTCGTTATATAAGTCTTTTTTTTTTGCTTTTTGTATTTGTTTTCTTTTTGTGATTGTCATTCAACTTGTTCATCTAATCTTTCCGTGGGTCGTCAGCAGTTTCTTCTTTCCGCCTGAGCTCTAATTCTTTTTATCTAGCATTGTTCAGGCTTGTCCTCGCTTATCAGGTATGAATATGTTCGTGTACACGAGGAGCACTAGCCAACGTCTGTTTGTCCATCTCTGACAACGTGACTAGATGTTGCACCTCGTCCAAGACACCTTTGTAGTCAAATGCAGTTAAAATTGGTCTTTCATTGGGGTTTTTTGGATCTATTACCCCCTTGATTAAATCTCTCTCTAACATTCTTTCGTCAACGTAAAGTGACATGTTGCACTTGTATGGTACCAAATAGATCTTCATGTCAGCCTTGTACCTTGGCCTAGCCAAGATCTTTTTGATGAATAGGTTGGAAGGGATTTCGTTGTGCTTTCCAATACTATAAAACATCTCTTCAAAGATCTCCTCTTCATCCAAAAGCCAAAGATCTCCGGGGTTTGTAGCCTCTAATTTCAATAAGGTGGAAGACTCAGGATCAGAACTGGTGGACCTGGTAACCCTAATCAAAGTGTACTCGTCCGAGCCGAACAAGGACCGTATAGCTGTGTTGAGGCAGTTATATATCGGATACTTGACTTGATTCTTGTCGTTGTCTTTCTTGAAACTCTGTAAGATCTTGTTGGATACGTTTTCAAGCTTGACGAGATTATTATCCACCAACTGAACGTTCTTAGACAAGAGAACGGAGCTGTTTGCATTGGTCGAGTCTCCTGCGTTTGACACGTTGGTGTGGTTTTGAGAGTGTAGCTCTTCGTTCAACGCTTTTTCTGACTCGTGGATATACGAAGATTCAAATATCCTGACATCCTTCAAGTTTACATTTGATGTCAAACTTCTATAGAGAGAAACCATGGATGGGGCCAAGGTGAGCTTTATTCTAATCCCCGCCTCCAAAGACTTGAAGTGTAGCTTTGAGTGCGAGTCTAGGGACATTGGTTTGAAAGACTTCTTGGAAACCGATTTCCTTCTGATGGCAATTTTTACTAGCTCTTTGTTGACCAAGTACTTTGAACTGATGCTAGACTTTGGTAGTGAAAATGGCCATGAAACCGAATGCAGCATGGGCGTGGACTTGTTTGGCGACGTCAAGCGTGGGCTGAGAGACGTATTCTTTGCGTTGGACGTTGGAGCCGTAGCAAGACTTGGGCCCTGTGCGGTGGTGCTGGCGGGGGTTGTGGTGGAGATGGTGGTGGGTTTCACGTAAACTTGCTGCGAAGATGCTCTTGAAGGTGGCCCTGTCGAATTCGAAGACGATGCAGAAGAGCTTGATCTGCTGCCCAACGAGAGCGAGCTTGAACCATAGCTCGAAGTGGATCCAGAGGTGGACGTGTAAGGAGCAGGTCTTGTCGACGAATGTATGGGAAAGGACGAGGCAGATGAAGATGTGGACGAAGGGGTGGTGGGCATCGGTTCCTGCGAGGGAGCAGGCATGAGCACAGGCAGTTTCGGCAGAGAAAGACTCAGCTCATGCTTTGTGTCGTCGTCATTGTTTAGGAGGTCTGTGATTTTGATCATCTTTCAGAAGCACAAGTGCAAAAATGAAAAAAAAAATAGAAAAAAAAAAAAAAAACAGATAAACTTCTAGCGCAACCCTAACTCGCTTAGTGAAGAGTTACTTTTTGGAGTTTAAGCGGCCGTGAAGTGGTAGCTCGAGCGTAGAGCGAAAGTTGGGTGAGTGTGGGAGAATGGAATGGAGTTCTCCGGGCTTCTCTTAGTGTAGATCTCTAGTGAAGTCAGTTTGGCTATTTATCAGATTCATATAAAACAAAGAAGAAACGTTTCGATAAAAACAATAACAAGCAAGATCAAAAAAAAACTGGTGTAAGGAAACCCTTAGCAAATGAAGCGTATTAATGGAAAAAAGAGCCAAAAAAAAATAAACTAAAATTTTTAGAGAGAAGCCGAGTGCAGTATATAAAAAAATGCATGAAAGCTAAAAAATAAAATGGAAATGTCTCAGACATTGTAAAATTACGAACTCCACTTCCGCAGAGCTTTTTGATAGGGTGGACCAAAATGTCAGATGAAATGCCAAAGCTTAAAAGCAACGGAGCGCAAAAGAAAAGACTGCTATTTTGTCTTACCCTGTGGTTCGTAGCGTGCTCAACCATGGTAAAGCAAACCCAGCTTGCTACCAGTAGCGAAGCTATAAAATAAACACTGTACTGAGAAGCAGAGGCATCGTGCAGCGGGGGTAGTGGGGGGAGGTCCGTCCTTGTAATGGGAAGACCTTATTTGCGGGTGCGGTCGCAACGGGCTTATAAGTAGAAAAAGGAACTCCAGTACAGAAAATATCCTCTTCCAACATGAAGAAAAGGGGAGCGAGGGAAAAATAAACGGACAAAAGCCTCGTGCCACCATCGTGAGGGGGGGCACATCAAGGTGGAGGTAGCGATGGAGCCAGACGATTGACGAGCCAGCTAGCAAGCTGCTCGCGAACTGCTTGCAAAGCTTGAAACTAGGACAGATGGAAGGTAGCCTGGGCGCCTCAAATGATTATTATCGCCTATTTCGGTTCTGATGGGCTGTTGAAGATTGCTGTTGAAGCTTTTTTTTTGATTATTTTTTTTTTTTTCATATTTCCTTGTATGTTCTTTGTGCATATTTTTTAATTATTTGTTTTTTTTTTTTTTTTTTTATTTTCTTGCTCTTTGGTCAGTGTGGCACTTTGCCTAATTTTACTGGGAGAGACCAAATTTTGGCTAGCCTAGCGGGTAAACTGCTGCTCTTGGTGATTACAAACATGTAACTATTGCAGATCTTTTGGTGCCTATTTTTTGCTATTCTGGAACTGCTGACACATTCTTGTACTGAGCATTGGTCTAGATGTCTTTTTTTGCGTGGACCTCTTCTAAGCAGTGGCTTGATGGAACTGTCTTTGGAAAAAAAAAAAAAAAAAAAAAAAAAACCATCAACTCCTAATTATCTAAAACAAAAAAAATATTTCTCTATAGATTATCGAACTACGTCATCCCCTGCATGCTGTCTGATTAACATTGTCAAATTATTTGGGCCAGGGTAACTGATGCTTCCTAAACAAGGGCTCACGATATACGCTTTGTTTCCTCTTTATTTTTTTTTTTTGGTGTTGTTTTTTTGGCTGAATTGCATTGTCGACATTCTGCCATCTTATTATGAACAAGTAGCCTTTACCGATTAACGCCCGCTCAATACGTTTAATCGGTCCAGTGATATTTTGGTCCGTGGTGCTTCCCAAGTGCGGTGTTGAGGGAGCTGGGCTGCATGCAGGTTCTTCCGTGATGGAAAAATCTTATTTCCTTTAGGCTGAAGTCATTACCGAAGCTGAGGCTCATACTAACGGAGGTACGAAGCGAGGCTTTATCTTATTCCCGTTACGAGTTTGCCTGGGAAGCCATCGCCTATGTCCTCTCAGACGTACCTCTACTCGTTTTTTTCTCTCCTTCTCATCGTCTGGCTCTATACAGTATCAAATATGTGAGAACTTCTTTTGGAGGAGCCGACGGTGTAGCTCCACTGTAGCTCTCTAAATTTGCATAGATAAAACACATGCTCCCCCCCTCCCCCGCAAAAACTGTGAAAGCTTGATTTTTTTTTTTTTTTTTTTTGTGGGTGTAGCACCGACTGACTGTCTATTGTACGCCATTTACCGAGCATCTTGAGCTAAACAAGCTAGCTGTGAAGCAGCAGGCGTGGATCTACTTTCCCTGCTTCCCTCTTCTACAACTCATTGATCTCCCTACCATCTGCTTCCTACCACAGCCATGGTCTTTTCCAGTTTTCCGCTAGCGGAAATTCGACAATTTGTCACGTGAAGTCCTATCGGCAAATACTTTTTTTTTGTATGGCACTGTGATTCAAGGGAAAGATTTTTTCCCTACGTTACTGAAGCCGCGGGTGTGACTATTAGTGGGGTTGGAAATCGGATTCGAATTATTCAGCATTTTATTCTTGCCTTCCATATTAAACCGACCTCTTGACTCTCTTCCTGGTCTCTTTTTTTTTCCCCTTAGTCTGCGATAGAACTGAACAAACACCTAGCGCATCCACTACTTCAGCTTACTTATTGATAAATATGTCATTTGCCGCTGCAGACTGCTCCGGTAGCAGTAACCCTTTGTTACAATTCAACAAGCACACCCAACAGGACAGATCGTTACAAAGACAGGGAGTACCAAACTCAGGAATCGCCCAAAATGGTAGCGGTCAGTTCAAGAACGACTCAATGATGAACGCCAGAGACAGGCAGAACATGGACCAGTTCATGAACACCAACAACTCTGGTAACTTCCAATTCCAACCCATGAGACACGAATTGAACATGATTCAAAACCAACAACAGAACCCACAGAGCCAACACCAGCATCAGAACTGGTCAGGCGAATTTTCGCCGGTTTCTAGAACTCCTGTTTTGGCCAATAAGCCTGCAAGTCCATCAAACGCTCAGTGGGCAGGAGAGTTTGGCCAGGTACGACAAAACGCCCAGCAGCCTCAGGCTCAGCATCAGCCTCAACCACAGTACGCCGGTCCCATGATGAACTCTTACCGCCCAATGATGGGAAGTATGATGGGAGGCGGCGGAGGTATGATGCTTCAACAGCAGCCTCAGCAGCAACAGCAACAGCAACAACAGCAACATCAATCTCAGGAAACCCAAGTTGATTGGGACAATCAGTTCAAGGAAATGGAAGAGATGTCCAAGAATGTTGAGGAGCAAACTGCTCAAGAAGATGTGGAACGTGCCGAATCTCCAGAGATTGTCATTGACGACAAGTACCAGGCTACTTTCCAGGAAGTGTGGGACAGCTTGAACTCGGATGCTATTGAAAATGAATTCATTAGTCAACAGTATGAAGACTTCAAGAGCACCCAGGGACAAACTTTCCCCGCTGACATGGCTCAATGGGAGAGAGATTTCGCCAAGTATGCCTCCACCAGAGCTCATTTTGGTGACTACAAATTCGAGGATGAACAGCAGAACCAATTCTTGGACTTGCCTAGAGACCAAGACGCGTACGAGATTGGTTTACAATTGATGGAGAACGGTGCCAAGCTTTCTGAGGCTGCTTTGGCTTTTGAGGCTGCTATCCAGAAGGATCAAAACCACATCATGGCCTGGTTGAAGTTGGGAGAAGTGCAAACGCAGAACGAAAAGGAAATTGCTGGTATCTCGGCCTTGGAGAAATGCTTGGAATTGGCACCAGAAAATTCTGAAGCATTGATGACCTTGGCGATTTCATACATCAACGAGGGTTACGATAATGCGGCATTTGCAACTTTGGAGAGATGGATCTCTACAAAGTACCCACAAATTTGTGACAAGGCTAGAGAAAAGAACCCGTCTATTGACGACGAGGACAGATTTTCGTTGAACAAGAGAGTCACTGAATTATTCTTGAAGGCGGCCCAGTTATCACCAGATCAAGCCAACATGGACCCAGATGTTCAAATGGGTCTTGGGGTTTTGTTCTATGCCAATGAGGATTTTGATAAGACCATCGATTGCTTCAAGGCTGCCTTATCTATCAAGCCCGATGATGCAGTCTTATGGAACAGATTAGGTGCTTCTTTAGCAAACTCTAACCGTTCTGAAGAAGCCGTGAACGCTTACTTCAAGGCTTTAGAGTTGAAGCCTACCTTCGTCAGAGCAAGGTACAACTTGGGAGTTTCATGCATCAATATTGGGTGCTACAAGGAAGCAGCCGAGCATTTATTGAGTGGGTTATCCATGCATCAAGTTGAAGGAATGGAGAATGTTAACAATAACTTGAACAATAACCAATCCTCCTCTTTGATGGAAACATTAAAGAGAGCTTTCATTGCCATGGACAGAAGAGACTTGCTTGAGTTGGTCAAGCCAGGCATGGACCTTAATCAATTCAGAGGAGAGTTTACTTTTTAAGATGCCAGGTGGAAACAGCAGCTACGTGCTTGGAAATCGCTGGCTCTGTGGGCGTTTGCCGACTTATTTTTCAATGAGTATACCAAAATACATAATAATTTATATAGCACAAGGTATCCTGGTTGGTACTAATTATAATAAATATAAGGTTATTTATACAAGTGGCCTTTTTGATCTGTAGAGTTGGGGCTTCGGAGATCTCCATGTGAGTTAGCAGCAAACTGTGCAGCACTTTTGGTATCGCTGCATGTGCGGTGGGTGCTAAAAAAAAAATTTTTTTTCTCTCTCAACGCTTATGACTCAGATTCAATAGCGACTCTGATTAGCGCCAGGGCTACAATTCTCACTATCTGCTTCCAATTCTAGTGGAAGCACAATTTGATATCTGACTACTATTTTTTTTTCACCTTCGTACCACCCCTAAACCCTAGCAATAAAAGAGGCACTTTCGTATCCAGTATTGGTATAGAGATGACATTCCCATTATTACCATTAGCGGACTCACTCGCAGATATCCCGAGGCTTGCTGTTATCGGACAGTTTTTGATACCATTTGGAAGTTTTCAAATTTCCAAGTATTTCATTAACCAGTTTCCAAACCACGTTAAGATAAATGTGGATGCAAGCAAGGCCGAACCATCGGTGGACGAGGTTATAGAATTGTTGAACAATGGTGTCAACCAAATAGTCATCAAGGACTCTCAGGTCGAGCCATTCATCACAGAAGCTGGCTTGCCAGAAAGTAGATTCATCATTCAGGTCGCATCGGCAGCCTCGGCCACCACCAGTGACATCTTAGTCACCTCCGGTCTTTCTGAGGGTGCCTTCAAGGAATTAAGCCAAGGCGGGAACAGAATTATATACGTGGCCACCCCTGAGGCTCCACAACAGAGCGAAGTGGAAGCCTTGGTGCAAAAGGGATACGTTCCGGTCATCTCCACCGCACAGTTACTGACTGAAGTTGAACCAAAGGGCAAGATCTCCATCTCGTCGGTTTTCGTAAACAGTTTGACCACTGATCGTCCAGATGGTTTATTCACCACTCTTATCACCACCCCAGCACCTGCTTTTACCGCTTTGGGTGTTGTGTATTCGTCAAAGGCATCCATCAAGGCTGCAATTGCCGAAGGGGAAGGTGTCTATCAATCTAGAAAGCGCCCTGAAGAGTTATGGTACAAGGGAAAGACCTCAGGTGCCACTCAAAAGCTTGTCAAGTTGGAAAAGGACTGCGACTCTGACTTGATCAAGTTTATTGTAGAACCAAGAAAGGGTTATGGATTCTGTCACTTGGAATCCAACTTTACCTGTTTCAATGACGGACAATTGAAGGAAAGGGACGCCTCAGTTGGTCTCGGCTTGAGCAGATTGGACTCTCTTCTCTTTGAAAGATCACAATCTGCCCCTCAAGGCTCGTACACCAAGAGATTGTTTGAAGATGAAAACTTGTTGATTGCCAAATTGAAAGAAGAATTAGATGAGTTAATTGAAGCTGGTCAATCCAAAAATAAGGATGAAACCTCATGGGAAGCCGCAGACTTACTCTACTTCGTTATGGTCTGGTGTGTGAAGCACGGAGTCAGGTTGGCTGATATCGAAAAGAACTTAGACATAAAGAACGGCAAGGTGACTAGAAGAAAGGGTGATGCTAAGGACAAGTACATCAAGAAGGAAGCCTCTGCTCCGGCCCCAGCTCCAGCCGCAAAGAAGGAAGAGCCAGTCAACCCTACCTACGCCATGGAAACTATTTCAGTGAAATCTGGAGACGAGAAGTCAATCCAAAAGGCTTTAACTAGACCTGTGCAAAAGACTTCAGATATTATGAAATTGGTCTTACCAATCATTGAAAAGGTCAAGCAGGAGGGAGACAAGGCATTGCTTGAATTGACTGCTAAATTTGACGGTGTAGAATTGGCCTCGCCAATCTTAAACGCCCCATTCCCTGAAGAATTGATGAACATCAGCAGCGACATGAAGGAAGCCATTGACTTGTCCATGGCCAACATAGAAAAGTTCCACAAAGCTCAACAACCAAAGGAAGAAGTCATGACAGTTGAAACTGCACCTGGTGTGTATTGTTCTCGTTTTGCCAAGCCAATTGAGAATGTGGGTTTGTACGTTCCAGGTGGTACTGCTGTTTTACCATCCACTGCCATGATGTTGGGTGTCCCAGCCAAGGTTGCTGGCTGCTCCAACATCATCTTGGCATCTCCCCCTGCGAGATCTACAGGTAAGTTGACTCCTGAAGTCGTCTACGTTGCTCACAAGTTGGGTGCCAAGTGTATCGTGATGGCTGGTGGTGCGCAAGCCGTCACAGCCATGGCTTATGGTACTCAAAGTGTCATCAAGTGTGACAAGATCTTGGGTCCAGGAAATCAATTCGTTACTGCTGCCAAGATGTACGTCCAAAATGACACTCAAGCTTTATGTTCCATTGATATGCCTGCTGGTCCTTCCGAGGTTTTGGTTATTGCAGATGGCAAGGCTGATCCAGACTTTGTGGCGTCGGATTTATTATCTCAAGCTGAACATGGTGTTGATTCCCAAGTCATCCTCATAGGCGTTGGATTGAATTCTGAAAAGCAGAAGGATATTTCCGATGCTGTCAGAAGACAAGCTGAAGTTCTCCCAAGAAAGGAAATCGTTGCCAAGTGTTTGGCCCACTCATACACTTTGTTGGTTGACACATACGAAGAAGCCTTCAAGATGTCCAATCGTTATGCTCCTGAGCACTTGATCTTACAGATTGAAAATGCACCAAAGTTTGTTCCTGGTCACATTGAGAACGCTGGTTCTGTTTTCGTTGGTGGTTTGTCTCCAGAATCCTGTGGTGACTACTCAAGTGGTACAAACCACACATTACCAACATACGGTTACGCCAGACAATACTCTGGTGTAAACTTGGCCACATTCCAAAAGTTCATCACCAGTCAAGAAGTCACCGAGCAAGGTTTGAAGAGCATTGGAAAGGCAGTTATGACTCTCGCTGCAGTTGAAGGTTTAGAAGCCCACAGAAATGCTGTTCAAGTGAGAATGGACAAGTTGGGTTTGCATTAAGTACATTACAAAGAGAAAAAAACACAAGAAAAGAAAAAGTAAATAAAGAGTTCCACATATACGAAACTTCTTTGAAATCGAGATTACAAAATATACATAGATACTGACTATTTTGAATACGTAGCCCCTTTGTAGTATACCTTTTTTATTATTCCGTGTTATTTCAACTATATTCCGTTGCTCTTCCTACAACTTGAAGTCCTTATTGTGATCTAACAAAATATTGTAGGTTTCGGTTTCAAACTCCAAGTAGGCTTGAACCGCAGTCTCGTCAAGATAAGGGTATAGTTGAGTAGCCCAGAATCCTGCAATTTTATTTTGGAAATCAATCCAAAAGAATAAATTACCCATACCACTCCAGTAAAGCGATGTTCTAGATCTTCCTGTGAGTAGGCGCGAGTTTGTGAAGCCACATCCAGCCAACGAGTATCCATCTGGCCTGGCACCTTCTACGGTGATGTCAGTCGATACTATTGGGAAATCAAGTTTCAAGGCGTGAGGTAAGTGGTTCATCCGGGCGTACTTGATTGTATCAGGTTGCAAGATTATGGCACCTGTGTCAGGGGATATGCCGTAGTTTAACCAGACCCGCATAAACTTCAAGTAATCACCCACCGTACCAAAGCACCCTTGGCCACCCATATCGAGAGTAGGCTTCTTTTCAGGAGTGTAGGTGTTGTGGACCACCACACCTGCCTTTCTAGTTCTTTTGTGCAACTCCATAAACTTGACGTTATCTTCGTCCTCGATTCTATATCTAAAAGAAGTCATTCCGAGAGGATCAAAGATGTTTTTCTTCAAGTATTCGCTCAACCTCATCCCGGTCACTTCTTGGATGATTAAGCCCAACCAGTCAAAACTGTGCCCATAAAGGAACTTGGAGCCTGGCTCAAAGACCAACGGCGTTTTCGCTTCCGAGAAGTATTCGGGGACGGGTGTTACTGGGTTGATGTGAGGGTCTTTCTTTGTCATCAAGTGGAAGTAGTCCACACTGGTGAAGGCATAGGCAAACCCTGAAGTGTGAAGCAACAAGTGCTTGATAGTTACTGGCCTCTTGGGTTTACGAGGAGAAACTGTGAAAGATCCGTCTTCTTCAGAAACCGTTCCCTCATCGATTAATCCAATGCCACCAATCTTGGGTAGAAACCTTGACGCTTCCCCATCGATGTCTAACTTCCCGTCCTCGTGGAGTTGGAGAATGGCCGTGGCTGTCACAGCCTTCGAGCATGAAAAGAAATACATGAGGTGTTCGACGCTTGCAGGCTCTGGCAGCCCGACGTTAGCCGTTCCCTTTGCACCAAGGTACAAAGTTTCGGTTGGTGAGGTTACACCTGCAACGATTGCATGTAAAGGAGCAGTGGAAGCATCTTGTGGGTCCCTAGGAGTGGTGTGCTTGGATAAGAGTTCATTCAAAGTGGAGACGAGAGATCTCTTTGTGCTGTACGAAATTTGGCTCGAAGTCATGTTTGCTGCGTGGCTCAAGAGCTAAAAACTGAACAACTCTCAGATTGCAAAATCAAAGAAACGGATCGGCATATATACGTGTTTTGCAAAGAGGAGGGGAGGCTTTTTTTTTCTCTAACGTGCTTTGTTACTTTTCATGTGAGCATCACATACTAAGCTTTTTCTCCCCGCAATATGCGCGAGGTGGGCTGAAATAAAATTTGGGGTAGCCAGACACTTGCAGATCTTCACTGCTGAAAATGAGAGATTTGAGCAATGCAACGGGTGCAAATATGCTCAAAAGGGAATAGTACGCTCGGGTCTAGAATGCAGAATATCACAAGTATCACTACAATGTATTTGCAACTCGGTGGGGGACAAAGAATAAGGTTTATGTGCCCTTGATTCTTTCATCTCTAGTAGTTTAAAAACACATTTTTTTTCGCAGATTTGAGGTTTAGTGGTGTAGCGGCTATCACGTTTCGTTTACAAGTGTTTTCACAGTAAATTCCGAAAAGGCCCCGAGTTCGATCCTCGGCTAGATCAAACTGTCTTTTTTTTTTGGTTCCTTATACTACAATTATGAATGGATGATACTTTCGAAAGAGGATGAAGCAACAGAGCTAGGTTGCTTAGCCTCGTGTGGATACGTCTCCTGATTTCTGGCTACTTGGTAGGAGGTGGCTGATTTAAAGGCTTTCGAGCTCGCACTCGCAATCCCCCATCGTACGCTTCTGTCATTATATGATGAAGAACGAGAACGAACTCAAAACGATCGAAGAAGAAGTGTGCTTTCTATTGATCGGCTTGAATCTAACAATATCATACCTATCTGTTTTGAGCATTACCTGGCCTCAATGGACCACATCTGAATAGTCTACTAACTTTTCATTGAGGACAAGTCCGGAAAAATGCTCCTCCGAGGAGAAAGAAACCAATTGTGTTTGCTAAAGATAATGTTTACTAAGTGGCCACGCTCCTCATTCACATCTCGGACACCCATGCAATAACCTTTCCTATCAGACCCTGCACGCAGATAAGTTGAAAACACCTTGAGTGTAGTTGTAATGCAGCTGAAGGCTTGCTTGGAGTTATAAGCTATAGGAAAATAGTGAGTTTTCTCGTCAAACTTTGCGGTTTAGTGGTGTAGCGGCTATCACGTTTCGTTTACAAGTGATTTCACAGTAAATTCCGAAAAGGCCCCGAGTTCGATCCTCGGCTAGATCAAAGTTGTTAATTTTTTTTTTGTCACTTTGGATCTACAACGCTATGCCTTGAAGGACTCTTCTACAATGGGGTCCACCTACATTGTTGCTTTGGTAAATCATAACTCTTAACTTGGAATACGCAGATAAATAACTTCTTCTTCGCTCTCGTGCCAATTTCTCATTGCTGTCACTCTGTGAACGTTTATAACTCTATTACAACTTGGAGCCTTGCACAAAAGACGAACCTTGGTCGATTGAGCTCTTTAAGCCAGTTAATGCCACTTCAACCAATTTCTGTTCATCCTTGGTGACGTTTAAGCTGCTAAGTGGGTCAATGAAAGACTTCACAGCACCATTTTCGAGGAAAACTGGGACTGAGAAAAACGAAGTGTCACCCAACTTTTTAGAAAGTTGTGGGCCGTTTGGAACACCAGGAAGATATATGTAGGCAGAGTCTGGTAATTTGGTGGTCTTTGGTTGAGAACCCAAAGAGTTTAACACGTTTTCGGCAAATCTGTAACCAGCGTAAGCCATGGATAATGTGGCGGATCCGGCACCATTCTTGGCCTTGACAACTTCATCACCTCCAAATTGAACTCTATTGATGAACGCCTTGTAGTCAGAGGACAGTATCTTGGAAACCTTAGAGCTCAAGGACTTGTCCACGTTTATCAAGGGAACGATGGTGTCACCCGAGTGGCCACCGATAACCGAAATCTTACCCTTCAACGATTCAGCTGGCTCATTGATGAGATCACCAAGGAAAGTCTCGGCTCTAACCGAATCCAAGGTGGTGACACCAAATAATTTCTTAGGGTTGAAGACACCCAACTTCTTTAACACTTCGGCTGCAATTGGGACGGTAGCGTTGACCGGGTTGGAAATAATCAAGATCGATGCATCTGGACAAGACTTGGCAATATTGGCTACCAAGTCTCTGACAATGGAAGCGTTGATGTTGAACAAGTCGGCTCTGGTCATGCCGGGTTTTCTTGGAACACCGGCTGGGATAACCACAAGCTTCGATCCCTTCAAGGCAGTCTTGATGGTTTCGGTGTCTTCCTTGGAGGATGGCTGGTAACCAGTAACAGCAGCAGGGGAGCAGATGTGCGATAAGTCTGCGGCGACACCCTTGGCGTTGACTATATCGAAGAGCGCCAACTCGGTAACATTAGGGTTGAGTTTTAAGAGAAGGGATAACGGTTGGCCGATACCACCAGCTGCACCGCAAACAGTAACCTTAACCATGACTGTAGAAAATAAATAAGTGTTATAAATAGGATATGTAAATAAAAAGATCCAAGAGAAAATTCTTAGTACTGAAATGAACAAGAGGAAAAAGAAGAGTCAAAAAACTCAGCGGGAAGATTGTGAAAATTATTTATATTATGTATGAAATTACGACACTACATGAAGTATTTTCTGAAATGTGGAGAGGAGACCATGCGAATCGGCAGGTGATCACATGGGAAGCGAGCAACCTCGGGATTCTATTTTTTTTTTTTAGCGTTATGCAAGGGAATTCGCAGGCGGTGGGGTTGCAAAATCTTACCTATCGGTCAAAGACAAAGAGATCCTGGGGTACAACTACAATGAAGATTATGGTGTATTTGCAGCCAGTCGCGAAAAGACACCTACAGTGGTTGAATGAGAGTAATGGTGGGTGCTGTAGAGCGGTATGGCGACGTGCGGGACATGTCGGATCTCTAAGGTCAGGGATGCACACTGGAGGCAGTCGTTCCTGCAGTTCAAGCACAGCAGCAGCAGCAGCAGCAGCAAATAAGGAGTGTAATAGTATAGTGTAAAGTTATTGAAATACCACTACTACTACTAGGGAACGCGTGTATTGTGTTTGCAGAGATTGTGTCGTCCTTCAAAAGCTCACGAAATTGGTAAACTTCAAATTTCATTCGGCGTAAACTATATTTTGTGCAGTTTCTGGCCTTTCGATACAAAAGTATTAAGAAATAGTGCGGCACATGACCCATACAAAGAGTTCAGAGTAAAGCACAACTCATTGAAATATGGACCTCTCGCCCACCAGCTTCACTCCTTTCGTCGAAACACCACGCCTCATCAGCAAATATACATATCCCCTGTCATGCCATTGCCACTCGAATTATAGTTTCAGCTAACCTTAAAATTGCCCAGGAGAGCGCTCCAGTGGTGGTGCTACGCCCTGAAAAAAGTCTCTCCTGTACATACCATCCTGCACACAGACTCCGAAACTCTTTTTCCACTGTTTCTGGCTACGAATTTGGATGGCGGGTTTTTTTTCTCATTTTATCGAGAACCGTATCAAGCGAAATAGACAGATAAGGGTTGCTTTAAGAAAAACCCGTACTACGCACACAAGCAAGCACCGTAGCAATCGAGTATCTATCTACAAGCGAAATAGCTACCACCACACTACAACTATAGTCACAAAGCGTTAGACTACCCCCTCTATTTTATTTATATTCACAGCGATGGTCAACGTATCCGCGTACTCGTTGCTATCATTAGTTGCCCTCAACGCAGTGGCAGCTATTGACTGCTCAATCCCTGAACTTTCCAAGTTCAATTTGAATCTCTTGAAGGGCTCACACAAACAAACACTGGAAAAGGAGACTCCTCCAACCACCACCAAGGAGACGTGGTACTTTGGAGTGTGTGCTCCCGTGGAAGAAAAGTTGTGTGCTGAAGACGCCGATATCTGTGGCGTGACAGAAGTGTTGATTGACAAGAAATACGCTGTCACACAAGTCATGAACTTTGGTTCCAAACTGTCTAAGAAAGTCTACACTCCTTTGAGTGACGACAAGGGTGTGAAGATATCCTATGAGGGAACTCAATGGGGAAGCGAAACTTTGAGCGCTGAAATAAATTTCTTATGTGCCACCTCAGATACCCCTAAGGAAAGCTTGGATATTTTCCGTGTCACAAGCTTCAAGGACGGAAACTTGATCGCCGAAGTGGTTTCAGCCGCCGGCTGTGTCAAGAAAGATGGAGACAAGAATGGAGATGGAAATAAGGGAGACAAGGAAAAGACTCCCAAGAAGGACGATAAGGGTGAATCATGGGGATGGTTTACCTGGATTTTCATCTTCTTGGTGTTGTTCTTGAGTATTTATATCATTGGTGGAGCCTGGTTCCAGTACCACAAGTCCAACTCAATTGACTTCCAGAGCGCCCTTCGTGAGGTTTTGGAAAATTTCATTGATTTGCTCAGGGGATTACCACAATTCATTAAGGAGATCGTAGAGAAGGTTACCGGGAACAACACTAGAGGTGAATACAGTGCCGTATAGGGCACGCCAAAAGAACGAAGGTACAACCGTTGAGGAAACGGAGGGAACAGTGGCCAGTTTGCCCTGTCGGAAAAAGAGAAAGCAGCATGACCATACCTTCAGCGGTACGGGGTTTACGGATCGTTTGAAGGAAAATGCTCATCTGTGTGATCCACATAAGCAAGTTTCTGGAGAATCATTTGCTTCATTTGAATCTACAAAAAATCTTGGAAACACGATCTCATTAGGTTCTTATCTCCAGATCTCATATCATTGGGATTGCTTATCCGCCTACATTTTTGTTCCCTTTTTTTTTTTTTATTTCCGGTTACGTGCTTCCCCTCACTAATTGTATATGTACTCCCGATATATTCTACTCCTCCTTATATATAGTTATTTAGATTTATATAATGGGATTCTAATATTATTACGTAATTGTATCTGATTATCCATGGCTAGGTATCTGAGTTGTCAAGGTAGCGTCGATGAAATTGTATGTATGTCGCAATCTGAATCACGTCACGTGCACAGTACTAACCAATTTTTCTATTTTTTTCGCTTTCTGACTTCGGACCTGCTCGCAGTCATCCACCTCCACTCCCAGATTTTGATTTTGGCTTTAGATATGATCTTTCAAGACCAAATCGCTACTTTCCTCCACAACCTTAAATACATACTATCCCGTACATAATGTCTACGGTAAAGGAGAAAATAGAGCAGCTTAAGCCAAATGAAAGGTTCTACTCGTTCGAGTTCTTCCCCCCAAAGACGAATGCAGGTTTCAGAAACTTGTTAGCGAGATTGAACAGAATGCTGAACTTGAACCCTTTATTTGTCACAGTCACTTGGGGTGCGGGAGGCTCCACGAGCGAAAAATCGTTGGAGTTGGCCTCCACCTGTCAAAAGTTGCTCAACTTGACAACCGTATTGCACTTGACCTGTACCAACACCAACAAAGAGATCATTGACAATGCGTTGCAGTTGGCTCACGCCAGTGGCATAAGAAATATATTGGCCTTGAGAGGGGACCCTCCAAGAACAGAAGAGTACTGGACACCAAATTGTGATTTCAATTACGCCGTTGACTTGGTCAAGTATATCAAGGAAAAGTACGGAGACTACTTCTGTGTTGGTGTTGCAGGCTATCCCGAGGGCCATGTTGATGGCTTTGATGATTCGCAGCAAGACGTGGCCAAGGACGTTCCGTACTTGGTCGAAAAGGTGGAAGCCGGTGCCGACTTTATTGTAACACAATTGTTCTTCGACGCTGAAAAGTTCTTACACTACGACTCTGTCTTACAAGCACACCCAACGTTATCCAAGATCCCATTGATCCCCGGATTAATGCCAATTACCACCTATCAGGTATTCTCAAGAGCAACCAAGTTGTCACACGCATCTATTCCCTCATCCATTCAAAACAAATTGCACGGTGCAAGTGTGTTAACCGACGATGATTTGGTCAAGACCATTGGGGTTAAGATCTTGATCGATATCATCGACAAGATCAACGAGGGAACGGACGGGAGAATCAAGGGTTTCCATTTCTATTCTTTGAACTTGGAGAAGGCCGTAGCATCTATCATCAACGGATCAGACGTGTTGAAAGATGTAGTTAACCAAAAGAGAGAGGGCTCCCCTGATAACGAGAATGTGTTTGATGACGACGACGAAGAAGATGACGCAGTGGTTGATGATTTCACCTTGATTCCTCCACCTTCAAAAGCGCATGTCAAGACGAAAAGAAGCAGCAGCTCGTTGCTTAACGAAAACAATGTTGGTGATTCTATAAGTCTCCCACCGGTCGTGTCAAAGGCCCTTTACGGAGACAAGAAAGTCCTCGTTGACATCAGTACCGGTAAGGGTGTTCTCGGAAAGGATGCTATATGGGATGATTTCCCTAACGGTAGATTCGGTGACTCCAATTCTCCCGCATACGGTGAAATTGACGGTTACGGTCCATCCTTGAAGATCTACTCTTCTGAGCAGGCCAAGTTAAAGTGGGGCGAACCCGAATCGATTAAGGACATAACTAAGGTGTTCATTTCATATCTTTCAGGTAAAGTAGAATTGCTTCCTTGGGTTGACACCCCATTGTCTCCTGAAACTGCCTTGATCCAAGAAGAGTTGTTCGAATTGAACCAAAAGGGATGGTTCTCCTTGGCCTCACAGCCAGCAGTCGATGGCTGTTTGTCTACAGACAAGATCTTTGGCTGGGGTCCTAAGCAAGGGTTGATTTACCAAAAAGCATTCGTTGAACTCTTCATTCCTAAGTCACAGTGGGACGACGTGTTGAAACCAAAGTTACAGTCTTATTTTGATGATATGACCATGACGTATTACTTGGGTAACTCCTCTAACAAGATTCTGTCCAACATCGAGATAAGATCAGAGAAGAGCGGTCACACCACCAAGAATGCAGTTACTTGGGGTGTCTTCCCATCCAGGGAAGTATTACAACCCACCTTGATCGACATTGACTCCTTCAAGGCTTGGAATGAAGAGGCTTTTATTTTATGGAAAGAATGGGCCAGACGCTACAAGATGGAATCTAAATCATACAGTTTATTGAATTCTGTTTATGATGATTACTACTTAGTCAGTATTATTCATCACGATTTCAAGGACGAGTATGGTTTGTGGAATGCATTGTTGGGCAAATGACTAAAGATATAGGGACAAAACCAGCCTGTCTAAATTCTATACGAACTTAGTGTGGACGTCACATATGCTCCATATTCTTTGGAGGAAAATCAGAGCTGTTTGATTTCTTTTTTTGGTTATGAAATCGTTTTTGTCCCTTTGGATTGCAAATGAACAAGAAAAGTTCGACTTACTCATACCTTTTCTTGCGCTTCTGTTGAATTGACTTCTATCGGATCGATTTAAATTTGCTTTCCAAATTTATACCACCGGATCAAGGAATCATTTCCTTTGTTCCTGCTGTCACAATCGTTACTCCAACCATGATAGGGTCTTGCATGCCTTGAGTCATCGTCTTGCTTCCTCCCTTTTGCATATCGTACATCTTATTAATAGAAAGACATCTTAAAACAATGAAACACTCTGTAGTTTTATAGTTATCCACGTAGTGAAGAAACCGTTGTCCATTTTAGCCACCTATTTCCTGCCTCAAATACTCCATGTACTTGGCTGAGATATCCAGATTCAATTTCGTATACAAGTCCTTATCTTCATCCACCAAGCCCAAGTAGCGACACTGGGCCCTATTGAGCATCAAAACCCCATTCTGCACCATTGTGCCCTTCTCCACCCTGAGCCTCCCCCCTAGAGGGATTGGTAAGGGCGAACCATCATCGTTTCCTGTCCTCTGTCTCAAAAAGGGCAACTTGTCATTGAACTCATACGCAAAACAGTAGTTGTCGCTTTGATCCTTCAACGTGAGTTTGTATGTAGCACTTGAAGGTGTGGCAGGCCCCACTGAAGGAGTAGCGCCTGTCCCCAATGTATCCGTATCTTCTCTCAATTCTCTAATTAAATGATTTCTGCCCTTGTTTATCCTATCGGCCGAAGCCTTGTGTGGATCTGCGAAATCTTTCCACTTATCTATTTGAGACAACTTTGAGCTCGAGATGTCCACTATTCCTACGATATTAAAGTCTATCGGGTACTGGGTATAGGACTTGTCATTTTGGAGAAGGTTCTGTGGGTTGAACGACATATGATGGCTGATAAGGTAGTTGGCGTTTAAGCACCGCTTACTGTCGTTTTTTGTATGCCATATAAAAAATAGGTAAACATGAAAGTTGCGAAAACACGCAAAACTGTCCCCCCACAAAAGATGGCAAACTTAATTTTCAATCGATAGGTATACAAATCTCGATCTACTCCGAAGCTGTACAATACTTTCAAGGCAACAATGTCTATGTTATTCGTTGATGAAGACGAAAACGAACAGGAGAATGAAGAGCTTCAAAGACAACTCTTGGATACTAGCGCAAGTGCAACCGAAGATATCAGATCTACGGGCTTCCCATTGACGCAACCGAACATTGACGAGGATGGAGAAAACGAAGGCACGAAGCAAGAAGAGGACGACGACGAGCAGAACCAGACTGTGGAATCACATGGAGAAGAAGACTCAAGTGAACATCTTGTCTCTTGCTCTTTGCCTCTAAAGTATCAGCAAACGATCTTGCAAGACATGCTCAGCAAGGATGGCCTCTTGATACTTGGAAGAGGGCTTGGCTGGCAACCTTTAACTTCGAATTTACTACATGCATTGAGCACCCAAACAAACACAAAGAAGAGACCCCTTATATTTCTACTCAATGCCAGAGACGAAGAGAACACTAAGATCAGCGAAGAGTTGAACGAACTAGACTGGATCGATGGCGACGACAGCGAGGAATCGAATTGTCCGTTCATCATTCTCAACAATGAAACAACGACAGCAGACAAAAGATCAAAAATATACAGCAAAGGAGGAATAATATCTATTAGTGGCAGAATATTGGTTGTTGATTTGCTTTCAGGTGTCGTATCTCCGAACGAAGTTACAGGGCTTTTCATTTTGCACGCGGAAACGGTTGATGAGAAATCAAAGTCATCCTTTGTGATCAGTTTATTCCGGGACGGCGGAAACGATTGGGGGTTTGTCAAGGCTGTCACAGACGAGCCGGAATCTTTCTTTGGGTTTTCACCATTACTGTCAAAGTTAAAGGCATTGAAGTTGTCAAATGTTTTCCTCTGGCCCAGGTATAGAGTTGATGTCATGAAAACGTTGAGCTTTGATGAACATAACTTGCTGAAAAGAGAACGTAAAGAGAGAGACAAGAGGAAGAATGTCACAGAAATCAAAATCAAGTTGACTCCAATGATGTTTAAAATACAGAACGCCATTATCGAGTGCTTCAAGGGCTGTCTCTCTGAACTGAAGAGGCATAACCAACAGTTTGCAAGTGACTATTGGAGCGTAGAGAATATCCACGACGCTCAATTTGTGCGAAGGATAGAAGCAACCTTGAGACCACACTGGCACAAGGTCTCGTGGACATCTAAGAAGTTGCTTGAGGATTTGAATACTTTGAACTCCTTGATGGAAGGCTTGATATCGTTGGACTCTTTGACCTTTTATGAACTTGTGCAAGCAATTTACATGGATAGTGTAAGAACCAACTATTCGGGCAGCTCTCTTAGAGGAGAAGTAAAGCAACCATGGCTTAATGTGGAAGAGGCCACCACTGTGATATCTCTAGCCAAGGAGAGAGTTTTCCAGAGAGTTATCAATAGGGAATCAGATGAAGAAAACTACTTTCTAGAAGAGCATCCGAAATGGGATCAGCTTGGGATACTATTGGATGACATTATGCATGAAAAGCAATACAAAGACAATGATCTGGAAGGTCCCATAATAATCATGTGCTCAAAAGCGTCAACTATTCACCAATTGAAAGGTGTGCTATCGGCAATGAAAATGACAGAGAATACAATGAATGGAAAAAGAAGGTTCAGCGGCAGAAAGTTCATGGTGAGCGAACTAAACAACTATAAGCAATGGAAAGATACACGAAATCTAACTAAAGAGATTGCAACTAGAATAAATCAACAAGACCTGGGAGTGGACGAGTCCGCCAAGAGGGAAAATGAAGACGGCGACGAAGAAGAATTGAACATCACTAAGACCTTCACCAGAGGGAAGGGTCATCCTATAAGTAAAAGAAGAAGAACAAGAGGTGCCGCAGCCGTCGCAAATGTTAACAGACTTCACAATTCCACTGAGATGAATACGGAGGCAGTGGATCTAGATCCATCAATTTTACAAAGTCTCGAAAATGAATACGAAGATAAAGATGACGAAGCAAACGAATACGCGTATGAACCACTGCAAATTTACGATGATGTAGTGGAGATTGTTGATGACGGAGAAGTTGCAAATGGTGGATCGGATAATTATAAGACACCCTTCGAATTCACAAGCATCAATCTTGCAGATCAGATTATTTTCGAAGTGTACAATGAGCGGACAAACGACTCTTTGCTTCAAGAAGTATCTCCTTCTTATATCATCATGTACGAGCCAAACGTGTCATTTGTCAGGAAGGTTGAAATATATCAAGCTATCAACAAGAATTCACCTGCCAAACCTTACTTGATGTACTATGATGGCTCTATTGAGGAACAGAAATACTATATCAGTTTAAAGAGGGAAAAGGAGGCATTCAATAAAATCATCAGAGAAAGAGCAAACTTGAGTAAACACTTTGCACAAAGTGATGAGAACGACAAGTTTCACATCACAAAAAGCATGGTTGCAAATACAAGAATTGCTGGTGGAAGCACTTTCAGAACAGAAGCTGACGAATTCAAAGTGGTAGTTGATGTCAGAGAGTTTAACGCTACGCTACCCAATCTTTTACACAGAGCCGGGTTCAAAGTTGTTCCTTGTATGCTTACCGTAGGGGATTATATTCTCACACCTAAAATATGTATCGAGAGAAAGTCAATTAATGATTTAATCGGTAGTTTCAATTCAGGAAGATTAGTCGACCAGTGTGAGCAAATGTTCAGGCACTATGAATTACCAACTTTGCTTATAGAATTCTCTGAAGATAATTCTTTTTCCTTGGAGCCATTTGCTGATGCGAAAAACTATGGATCGAAAGCGAAAGACGAGAGAGCTACATTTAAGCTGAAACAGGAAGCGATTCAAGAGAAGATTATAACGTTGTTGATCAAGTTTCCAAAGTTGAAAATAGTTTGGTCTTCTTCGCCATACGAAACAGCCCAAATTTTCCTCACCTTGAAAAAGGATCAGGAAGAGCCCGATATTGGTGCGGCAATTGCGAAAGGTGTACTGAATGGTGACACGTACAACCCACCTATGTATAATGATGATGCGATTGACTTAATCAAGAATATTCCTGGTATCAATGACAACAATTACTACCAAATTATTTCAAAAATTAGAAGTATCGAGGACTTGGTCAGTGTATCAGCAGAGAAGCTCAGGGAGCTATTGGGGGAAGAAAATGGGAGGAAAGCCTATGATTTTATCCATAAGTTAAGTAGATGAGGCCACATTTTGGTCGTATTTAAAAACATGTATAATGAATGATGCTATTAGTTACCCAGCAGCATATCGAAATCTTTCATCTCACACCTTAACTTTATACATCGCTGTGAGAATAATATGTAGCAAGCTGTTAGTAGTCAGTTAGCTTCCACACCATGAGTTTTGGAATCTTGGCGAGAATCAAGCTACTAGTTAGCAGCGAGGTATTAACTGCGAGGCGAAAGTGGATTTTTTGCTTTTCGCACCATGACTTTTCGTATCGTGGTGAGAATCGTGTCGAGCTGTTAGCAAGCATGTACCGCTCATTTCATCTCCTAAATACTAAGTCATATTTAAGTTTAATTTTTATTACTGATTAGATAAGTATATTCTTTTTCCATTGACCCTTTTCTTATTATGTATTCAACAAAAAATTGCATATTACGCAATATATCAGATCATTAATACTTATAAATAACACGAACAAACTCTTGTGCCCCCAAGTTTACTGCTAGCAGTTTATCATACTGTGAAAACTTAAATTCTGTAGTCACCAAATGGTAAGAGCCAATTTTCATTGCAAGAATTGATTCATAGATGAGTGGTGCCGTATAACTACTAATAAGATGGAGTACCAGTTACTGTTTATTAGTAGTGTGAAAACCACAGTTGTGACTACTGGCTGCAAAAAGTGGCTGCGAACGGCTCGAAATGGCTGCAAGAATTTACCTGGCCCTGTGCTCACCATCGAGTGTATCACTTATAGCTTCCAAGTGTACTGGTCTAATACTCAGTGGGTGCTTCTACGATGTTCCGTTCTTATCGAAGAAAATCTGTATTTGTTACACCAACCACCGAATTACAAACACAAAATTTTGAGTAGCTCATAGTATGTTGGGCCAAGTATAACACTGATAAATATTAGTCTAAATCAAAGCAAACATTGGAGTAGTTGTTGTTGTAGTATCAGTAGTCTTAAAGAATCTTCTTCGACATTATATTTTGCGAACTCACAACACTGGTAGAACTCGCACCGGAGGATGTTTTCAGCCAGAAATCTGAATCGCAGAGTACGCACTGGTAGAATTCGCACCGAAGATTGTTACCGGAGGTTGTTTTCAGCGAGAAATTTGAATCACAGAGTACGCACTGGTAGAATTCGCACCGGAAGTTGTTTTCATCGACAAATCTGCGACAAATCTGAATTGTAGAGTACGCACTGGTAGAATTCGCACCGGAAGTTGTTTTCAGCGACAAATCTGAATGGCAGAGTACTCACTGGTAGAATTCGCACCGGAGGTTGTTTTCATCGAGGAATGGCAGAGTACGCACTGGTAGAATTCGCACCGGAGGTTGTTTTCAGCAAAGAATCTGAATCGCAGAGTACGCACTGGCAGAATTCGCGCCGGAGGTTGATACCTACGTATGAACTGCAAGGCGAAAGTCGATATTTTGCTTCTCGCACCATGGACTTCGCATCTTGGCGAGGATCAAGCTGTCACTGAGTACCTAGGTATGAACTGTAAGGCGAAAGTCCATTTTTTGCTTCTCGCTCCACTACTTTTCGCATTTTGAAGAGTTCGCATCGTGGCGAGAATTAACCTGTTACTGAGTACCTACGTATCAACTGTAAGGCGAAAGTCGATATTTTGCTTCTCGCACCATGGACTTCGTATCTCGGGGAGAATCAAGCTGCTAGTTGGCACCTAGGTATCAAGTGCAAGGCGAAAGTGGATATTTTGCTTCCTGAACCATGAACTTTAGCATCGCAATAAATATCAAGCTATGAGTTACCACGTAGGTATGAATTGCGAGCTGTAAGAGGTATTTATCTTCCCGCACCATGACTATAAGCATCGGGGTGAGAATACCATATATATCAACCCGTTAGCTGTCCGCTTGCTGCTCTTCGCTTGCTCTTACACTACTCCCAAGGAGCGGCTGTGATATTTTTTGAGATTGCAATTATTGCAATGTAAGGAGCACAAAAATTTGTCGCGCTGATATGCAGAGAAGGCTGCAAAAGTTCCAAATCAGGTAGTGGGGTGGCACGTGATGTTTACCTTTAACTTTTTTGATGAGATCAAAAAGTACACTCTGGGGTTAATTTTAGCAACTAAAAGTCGAGCATCTGAGCACAATATAGTTGGCATCACCATCTTTTCAAGAAAACCAAAGAGCGCATAACTGACTGAAAGCGCTTATTGACGATGTTGGCAGGTCCAAGGTCTGTTAGTTACAGCCAAGCTTCCTATAATAACAGTAGTCCGAATGCAGAAAAGAACGTTTCTTATCTTGAATTTAAGTACTTATACTTTAAGATCCAGAAACTAGTCAACCAAAAGGTTGTATTGAGCCTTAAATATGACCAGTTGAAAACACCCGAGATTCACTCCCAGATAACCAAGCCCCTAACCACCTCCATTATAGAAGTATCCAACCAAACTGCATTGTCCAAAAAATTTAATTCACACTCAAGTGGCGGTGCATACACTATTGCATCGTCAGGCACAATATCACAGTCTACAGTTTTCATTTTACTACTCTTGAGGTATGAGTATCTAATTCAATCGGAGAACAACTTAATAAGCTTCGAGCTATTGACAACTAAAGCTAACATCTGTGAAATCTTGGCGATAAGGATGCTAAGGGAGTATAAGTCAAACAACAGAATTCATTTATTGTTCATTTACCCCTTGGGAGACCAGTTCAACACGTTGGAGCTTTCAGTGCTTTCCAAGTCGAAAAAGTTCCTTTCACAGCCAATTATCACTCAAATTATGGAAAAGATTTACAACGGGGACATAACGATAAGAGATAGCGGGAGATGCAATAGTGACAACGAGTCCTTGCTAAACCAGAACGTCATGAACTACAGATTCCAAAAGATTTCCATGAATCTAGTCAAAACTAGATCCGAAAGCGTACCTAAGTACCAGTCTTTGGTAATTAATATCAAGCTTATAGTGTTCACTATATTATATTTCATAATCATTTTGAAGCACAAGCAGCAGCTTGCCCAAGACTCATGGTGGCGGTTGTGGGTGAACGTGGTTGAACTTTTGTTTTGGTGCATTACTCTAAACATGAACTTTGAGATGATCATCAAGATAAAGAATATCAGGTTCAAGTTTTTGAGAAAGATAATATGGACATACATCGATTTAGTTCTCCTAGTCCTATTAGATTTTGTCTTCTTGTTGAAATTATACCTTCTCGTGTTTAACAGCGGGAGCAAGCAAGTCAAGGAAGTGTTCCACAATTTTTTCAGCATTATATCGATCATCTTGTTACCCAGAATCCTAAGCATCTTCAACAATTACGAGTTCTTCAACATGATAATATTGTCATGCAAAAGAATGCTTTGGAAAATGATTGGGCTCTTCTGTTTGTTCATATCGCTTATCAGTGGGTTCTATATCTCATTCATCTCGTTATCAATTAACCAGACATCATCTTCAATCATGTTTAGTATGTTGAAAGTCTTCTTTGGATACACTCCATCAATTTGGGACAATTGGGACAATTACAATACTTTGGGTAAATTCACTCAAATGGGGTACTTGTTTCTTATTCAGTTTGTGATTGCCACTATTTTGGCCATCGTGTTGAGTGAGGTTTTCCACAAGATCTCAGCAACTAACAAGGAAGAGTTTAATTACTTCAAGACTACAAACATTATTATATACCAGCAAACATCAAAGATCTTTAGAGATCTCAATTACAACACCTTGAAACTGGCTCAAACTCAAAACGGATTGCTGCAAGGTACATCTTCTAATCCAGACAATAACATGATTCATCTTGTCACCATGTTTGTTGTCATATCTGTGCATAAAATTATGGATTTATTCAAATTGCCCATTATTATTGCAATCTTCATATACGAACTTGCAATCTCAGAGTTGTACAAAAGAGGCAAAGGAAGTAACAATACTACAGAATTGAAGCATTTCACATTCTTAAACAAGGACAGGGACTATTACGGAGACTCTGATATGGTTATCGATGATGACTATGTATCTAAAACAAGGAAGAGCTCGATCATTCCAGATTTTGCTAACAATATCAATAGTCCCTTTATTGGGGCTTTTGGTAGTTCTGGTGCCAGAAAAATGAGTATGAGCAACAATCTTGCACCAGTTCCTTCGATCAGTACAATAGGGAACTTCAAGAGCGCATCTACAGATTCGTTATTCATAGACGAAATGCTACATAGAAGATATGGGCAGCAGACAGAAGGAGGAGGAGGTGGAGGAATAACAGACACTATACGAACGAATTCAGATATTAAGCGGACTAGAAGCAGGACGTACAAGGAATTGAGGAACGAAAACGAAATTATTCAGAAATTGAACCAAATCGAAACGTTATTCTCAGAGGTGGTGAATAAGGACAAGGAAAAGGAACCGGTGCGCCCTGAAGACCCGGTAAGTCAAGTAGACAATCAGCTCCCACCGCAGGAGTATATTCCTTCATCTAATTTCGAATCCAGCAGTTTCAGGCCGGTGGATTTTCAGAGTAGTTATTCCGTTTCTGAATCTGCCGCACTCAACGACGCAGAGCTGGTAACTTCAATAGAGTCAATCAGTGATAACGAGGAACACTATGTTTGATGGACATAAGGGCCACATTATCTCCGGCATATATCCGGTGTTAGTTTTTCGTAGGTTGGAAAATTTCCTTCAATACGTAATAGATGTGTATACAAACGGAAGGGAAAGAAAAAAAAAAAAATTCAAATTTATGTAGAACTATGCACCGGCAGAAAAAAGAAAAGGAAGAAGTGGGGGCCAACAGTAAAAAAACGCAGCCTACCCCGAACAAGTAAAAAGATCCCTCGGATATGCTATCAAAGATGGTGATAAAGTGCCAGAGGTAGTGAAGCCGAAGGACGATTTTTTTATGACTTGAAACTATGGAGTATTTCCTCATATCCCTCGCTGTGGAAAGCTCTTTCTGCAAAACGCCAATTTCGTACTGGAAATGCGTACCTTGTTCAAGCGAGCCTGCCGTATCTTTCCCTTACGTTTTCTCGTTTCGGGTGATTTGAATTTGCAGCACTCCAATTTGCTCACAAGACAAAAGAAATCAAGTTAAGCGATCGGAGCCTAGCCAAAATCACAGGCGCACGTGATAAGAACGTCAAAAAATTTTCATACTTTTTTTTTTAACAATCATTTTATTTGACCAGTTTTCCATTGTGAACATCACAGGATTATTATAAAACGAAGTAGAAACTAGCTTACCCCATAAACCAAACAAAAAAAAAAGGGGACTGAATATTTGACGGAGTATTACTTTAGGCATCCAGGACCCCGAAAGAAAAGTTTTCCCTACATCAAGCATATATTTTTTTTTTTAAATCTGTTGTATTACTAGCACCAAAATATTTTATCATCCGCATATAACACAGCCCTACCCGATCTCCATAAAGGCATATATAAGTTAGTTATATATCCCCCCAAAGCATTCATATTCCAAGATTCACTTCAATAACCCCCCCAAAACAATCATGACTTTCGACATCCCCAACAACCATATCCAAATCGGTGGCAGAAAGTCCAAGTTGGCAGTGGTTCAATCAGAGATAGTCAAGCGTCTCATCGAAGAGAAATACCCAGATTTAACGTGCTCCATATTGGCCCTCTCCACCTTGGGGGACAAGGTGCAAACCAAGCCGTTGTACTCTTTCGGCGGTAAGGCCTTGTGGACCAAAGAACTCGAGATCTTGTTGTTGGAAGAGATGGAAAGTTTCCCCAAGTTGGACATCATTGTCCACTCATTGAAGGACATGCCCACCAACTTGCCCGAAGAGTTCGAGTTGGGGTGTATCTTGGACAGACAGGATCCCAGAGATGCTGTGATCATCAAGAAGGGGTTGGAGTCCAAGTACAAGAGTCTCGGCGACTTACCAGACGGATCCGTTGTGGGAACGTCGTCGGTCAGAAGACTGGCCCAATTAATGAAGAATTATCCAAAGTTGCGTTTCGAGAGTGTCAGAGGTAATGTTCTCACCAGATTGAAGAAGTTGGACGATCCAGAATCCGAATTCAAGTGCTTGCTTTTGGCAGCCGCCGGTATCGACAGAGTTGATCTCGGCCACAGAATCACAGCAAGATTGGATGCACCTGAAATGTACTACGCAGTCGGACAAGGTGCGCTAGGTGTGGAAATCAGAGCAAACGATCCTATAATCAAGCCGTTGTTAAAGACTTTGGAACACAAACCTACAACATACAGATGCCTTGCCGAAAGATCCTTGATGAGATCTTTGGAAGGTGGCTGTTCCGTCCCCATCGGTGTGCACACCACATACATTGACGAAACCCAAGAGTTGGTTTTCAAGGGTATCGTGGTGTCTCCAGACGGAAAGGATTCAGTAGAGGATCAAATCACTGCTAAAGTTACATCAGACGAAGAAGCTAACCAGCTCGGTATAAAATTAGGAGAGTTATTAGTGGCGCATGGAGCAAAGAAAATCTTGAGCGAGATCAACTTTGAGAGAATTAACCAAAGACCCGAATCCACGGAAGCATCTACGGAAGCAGCAACTGCTATAGAAGCATAATCCGCCCCGATGGACAATATAGATGGTTTTGGAAAAGACGTGGTCCTGTATATAAATAGATAGAAAACACCACCCAGGCCTGCCCATGAACACAACATAACGAAAGAGAATGAAAGAGAGAGACACACACACACACACAGAGAGAGAGAGAGAGACTTATTTAACATTACTTTAATAACATGCATACTTAAGCATTCAGCAAGCACAGATTGAAACACAACAGCGTAGTAGTAAATTTGCAGCACTTTCCTGTATTACGTAATGCGGAAAGGGCGGTGGGTGCAACTTCTTACTAAGTGAGTTGGCCTAGATCTACGCCGCACAGCGGATTACACTCTCCTTCTTCGTCCCTCCGCAATCTTAGCGTTTAGGCGGAAATGGCCGCAGCAAAGTTCTTTCATAAAGTGTCTCCCCCCTTCAGTAAAAGGTGAGTCCCTATACTTTGTTTTGTTTCGAGTTTGAGCTTCCGCCGTTTCCAGTGGCACATTAAACTGGCCATACCGATGCGCAACATTCGCACCCTGAATTATGAGCCGATTCCGTGGAAAAACTCCCCATAGTAATTAAAAGGGCCGCCGCGGAGTGCATATGAGTTCCAATAAATTTCCGCTCATCCTCATGTCAATGAATAATTTTGGCGGCTATCGCATCTCCTAGCCACGCCATAATATGGAGAGAGGCACCGCTAAACGAACCGAACCATCATCCATGCGATTATGGTGGGCTCAGTCAGAAAGCACCATCATTCGAGCAATTATTATTTACGTACGCATTTCTGTACGTGAAGCACAGATATTTTCTTACCCTCCCATCGGAAGCTTAATTGGTGCCTTGCCACGTTGAAATCAACTGATCCAGTAGGTCGTATAGACCAAACACCGCCAGGCTTGTATTTTTTTTTTTTTTTTTTTTTTTCGCTGCGTTCACGTTGCTTTTTCTCGTACGAATTTGTGTAATTTCGAGCATCGGGCCTTCTATACGACAGGTAAATCCGATCGTTTATCCCGTATAGCACAAGCTTGTTTGCATTTATCTTAAATACATCATAGATTAGCCCTCCTAAAGTTTACTCAAGCTCCTTCACTCTTTAGCACCTGAGGAACGTCATACTACTTTTTATTTCAAGTCAGCTTCTTTTTTTGCCATCTATCATTCTTTGATACCCTGCCTGAATTAACGAAGTTCAAGTTGCACCAAAACACGTAAACGAGAGGCCTGAATACGCAAAAAAAAAAAAAAGAAAATCACAACAAAAAACTCCCTCGTTTAAAAAAAAAAAAAAATTAGAGAGGTAACTGTCCCCTTCATCTTCTACCAACAGCTCTGATCAAGTAACAACATGGATATCGTACTTGAAATCTGCGACTACTATCTCTTTGATAGAGTCTACGCGAAGGTGTTGCCTTTAAACTCGAAGTTGCCAGAAATTTTGAGCTCAAAGTTGTCATTTGATGTGTCTTCAACCTCCTCGCCATCACTTGCAGCTACATCCTCCAATATCACCAAGAACGCCATAAATTCACTCTTGGGCAACGACTTCTTCGCCACTGGAGAAACCAACCACACCCTCCTCAACAAGGCTATCGCGTTCGTAAGCTCCTTGCAAAGAAAGGATGAAATCTACGGATTACCAAGGTACCTTCCCGAAGGTGAGTTCACCAACGCTTCCATCTTGTCTAGATCCAATATCTTCAGAGAAGGTATATCGATGTTTTTGGTGACTGCAATCTTCGGCTGGGTCCTTTACTTTTCGGTTGCCTACTTGTCATACCTCTTCGTTTTCGACAAGAACATTTTCAACCACCCAAGATACTTGAAAAACCAAATCTACTTGGAGATCCACAGAGCCACCACGGCCATCCCAGTCATGGTTTTGTTAACGTTACCCTTCTTTTTGGCTGAGATCAACGGCTTCTCCAAGTTGTACTTTGACGTCAACGAATCCACCGGCGGCTGGAAGGCCATTCTCTACCAGCTCCCATGTTTCATCTTGTTCACTGATTGTTTCATCTACTTGATCCACAGAGGGTTGCACTGGCCATCGGTTTACAAGGTTTTACACAAGCCACACCACAAGTGGATCGTGTGTACTCCATTTGCCAGTCACGCTTTCCACCCGGTTGACGGATTCTTCCAGTCTTTACCATACCACTGGTTCCCATTCTTATTCCCCTTGCACAAGATCTCGTACTTGTTCTTGTTCACCTTTGTCAACTTCTGGACAGTCATGATCCACGACGGTCAATACTTGTCAAACGATCCGTTTGTCAACGGTACTGCCTGCCACACTGTCCACCACTTGTACTTCAACTATAACTATGGTCAGTTCACCACTTTGTGGGACAGAATCGGTCAATCTTACAGAAGACCTGACGACAACTTGTTCGTGAAACAAAAGCCTGTCGAGGAAGAAAAGATATGGAAGGAGCAAATCGTTCAAATGGAAACCATCAGAGGCGAGTTAGAGGGTAAGGATGATGACAGACAGTACATAAAATAGATTTAAAAAACCATCCATCCTCACTCCACCTTTTAGCATACCCCCCCTCTCTCCAACCAGTGACAATATTTAAAAAACCATGGACAAAAGATTAAGAGTTTGCTCTCTAGCCCTTATGTGGCGGTAGAGATCTTTTGATAAGAGTCAAGCAAATACGCAACCGAAACCCAACTGAAAAACGGATGCTCCTCCCAATGTGTGAAATTATAACACTAGATCATAGAATACGGATAGAAATAAATTCTCCTTATGCCAACTTAATTATATAGTCTGTTTTAACATTGTTCTTTAGCAGAAAAAAAAAAGCCAATACAAACTTTAGATGACTTCAAGTGTAGACAGAGTCCCCTTCAAGCTCTTCAGGACCCCACTATTCAACTGCATATAGGACCAAGAGCGCTACAAGCGTAATCATTTATTTTTCTCTTCAACGCTAGCCATTGGGATCTGCGCGCGGTGTTGCGTTGAACGGTGCAGTCCGGTTTGATAAGAGAGCACACAATTTTCATGTATGTCCACTGTTCTTGTCAGCCATCTAGCTAACGTCGTACTCCACCCCTATCCATTTCCCACATCCAATCGATGAATTATCAGTACAATATGAACGGCGGCAACGGCGCTGGAGGAGGCGGAAACAACGTAGGCAGTAATACTTTGGGCGGAAATTCAATCACCGGCAACAACTCGACAAACGCCAATATTGGGCGAAACCATCATGCAATGTCGATGATTCCACAGCCAACCTTGATGGCATCAAGCACCATCTTGACCGTGGGGCCGTACAAGCACAGGAAGGACTTGACCAGAGAGTCGGTCTTGGCGAAATACCAGATCATCGGATATATTGCCGCAGGGACCTACGGTAAGGTGTACAAGGCCAAATCGAAGCGGGTCCAAGAAAAGGAAGATGAGTCGGCCACATCAGCTATTGGGGGCGCCCTGACCCCTTACCAACAAAGCAGCTCCTTAGCTAGCCAGTCAGCAGCCAATGTGAATTACAGCAGCAACATAAATTACAACTACTACAACAATCTTCATGTCAACAACAACTTCCATCTCAACCAGCATCTCCAGACACAGCCATCGCACCATCCAAGCATTACGGGTGGTGTGGCTGGTAACACCAACAGCAACCTAAACAGCGGCAGTGGGGCCAATCAACACAACCCCAATACTGGGTTTGCTCAGCTGGACAATCACGCAGCCCACTCCAAGCCCGGCATCAACAATAGCAACGGCAACAATAATGGGAACCCTGCCAACGCTGGCAATGCCAACAGTATCAACAACAATAGTAACAACAACAGCAGCATCTCAAACAACTCCAACATGAATGCCAATAGTGCAAGCCATAACGTCATAAATTCAAGCATCGCAGCACAGTCTGCCAATGCAAAGTCACAAGGAGGTAATGCCACACTGGGGACCGAAGCGGCCCCCACGGAGCAACTCTTTGCGATCAAAAAGTTCAAAAATGACAACCATCTGAGCAAAAACTACAACCACGACATAAATGGTAATGAAATCATCCATTACACCGGGATATCGCAGTCGGCAATCAGAGAAATGTCGATCTGTAGGGAGATATCGAATAAGAACATCACCAAGACAATCGACATCTTGTTGGAGAACAAGTCCATCTACATTGTGCTGGAGTTCTGTGAGCACGACTTGTTGCAAATCATCCATTACCATTCGCATCCAGAGGTGCGGCCAATACCGGAAAGGACCACAAAGTCATTGATCTGGCAAATCTTGAACGGGGTGCTCTTTCTCCACAAGAATTGGATTTTCCACAGAGACTTGAAACCCGCAAACATCATGGTCACCAGCAACGGGGTAGTCAAGATTGGAGATTTGGGATTGGCAAGAAAATTCAACAACCCGTTGCAAAGTTTGTACACGGGAGACAAAGTGGTGGTTACGATTTGGTACAGAGCGCCCGAATTGTTGCTTGGAGCTAGAAACTATACTCCTGCAATCGATTTGTGGGCCGTTGGCTGCATCTTGGCAGAGTTGCTTTCATTGAGACCGATTTTCAAGGGAGAAGAGGCCAAGATGGATATCAACAACAAAAAGCTGGTGCCGTTTCAGACAAACCAGTTCCAGAAGATTGTTGAGATCTTGGGTACTCCGACCGTACAAGAATGGCCCTCATTGAACAAGTATCCAGAATATGGATCCTTCAAGCAGCAGTTGCCCAATCATTACAATCCAAATATAAACACCTGGTACAAGGCGGTGGGCGGCTCGAGTAAATCCTGCTTACTGTTAATAAAGGGGTTGTTGGAGTATGACCCGATAGAGAGATTAACAGCCGAGAACGCGTTGGTGCACCCTTATTTCCTTGAACAGCCCAAGGTTTCAGAAAATGCATTTGACGGCTTGACCTTCAAGTACCCAAAGCGGAGGATCTACACCGATGACAATGACATTGTGAGCGGCATGCAAGCTGGTAAGAGACACGGGTTTGACGATGCTAAGAATAGGAAGAGGGCTAGATAAAGCGACCCCCAGAATGATAGATACAAAGATAGCGTTCCCTCCCAACTGTATCATAAATTATGCATATGACCTCCAGGCGAGGTAGACATATCAGCATAAGCTCATATATGGCATAAAATAACACACAGACACAGGTAGATGTATGATTGTAGAACCCATCTTATTCGTGCAGCGTATAAACAACCAACTCGGGGTCAATGGTGCTAACTTTGGGGTGGTAGTGGGGAATTAGCGCCCTTTTCTCTCTCCGTGGGTGGCCGCAAAATTGGTTTTGTGCGTGCATTTCTATTTGCAACCACTTTTAGTGTGGAGTCTTTAGGTCGCGGTTATTTCAGGCGCAAGTCTCAAAAAAAAAAAAAATCCAACTGAAAAACAGCAAGAATACATTGCCAGACTGATTCATCCCCATACCAGAATCCTACGTAGCCTCATCTAATGAATGATCAATACATCGAGAGGGAAAAAATCTACACAGGACCAATCTCGAGCGTATACAAGGCAAAGGATGCGTCGAATGGCAATATAGTCGCTCTCAAGATCGTCGATCCGGATTTCTTAGTTAAGCCTCACAATATTACCAGGGAGATTGGGTTTTTGAAGTCACAAGCAAGCGACAAAGACTCCCCCCGAGGAATTCTTCTGTACATAACTTCCTTCACCTACCGAGACGATATCATTTTGGTGACAGACTACTACGATGTAGATCTAGACGTGCTACTTAAATCGTACCGCAAGAAGTCGGTGAAGTACGACTGGAACCACCCAGAGAAGAACAGATACGTCTACAAAAACCAGTTCCCCACTGAGTTGGCAGATAACATCTTCCACAAGCTAAGCGTTGCCCTAAGGTACCTACACGACGACTGCAACATAATACACCGAGATATCAAGCCCACCAACGTTTTTTTCAAGAAGTGCAGATCGGGCCAGAGCGAGATCGATCTTGAGCCCGTAATCGGCGATTTTGGCATCCTCTACGATAAATCGCACCCGCCGTCAGACGAGCCCACACAAGAAAAATACACCGATGTCTCCACGGGGATATACAAGGCGCCCGAGTTGTGCCTAGGGTTGACCAACTACGACACAGGGATAGACATATGGTCGTTTGGGATCCTCATGAGTCTACTTTATTCCAACGACGGGTTTGCGTGCCTCAAGCACGAGAGCGGGAGCGACTTGAGTCTCATTGATTCCATATTCCAGCACTTTGGAACCCCCTATGCGCAAGAGCAGCAGCCTGCGGAAGGCAGCAACAAGGTGGACGACCCGAGGCGGTACTGGCCCGAAATGAAGGGGAAATCGCAGTTTGAGCTTTTCAAGTTCAACGACTACGACAGAATGGGGTTGGATGAATTGATCCCTAGATGCAAGGATGAAAAATTGAGAGGTGTGTGGGACTGCATGATGGTTTACGAATCCGATAAGAGGTATAGCGCACGTGACGTGTCGGAGTTGACTGCGACCACGACGTGATGTCCCGCCCAAATGCTTTTTCACGTTCTCGAGGCAATAAATCACGCCCGAATTATGCTGCTGGTTACACTTTTTCCCCTCATTGCGTTCCTGCATTGTTCTAATCCAAAATCAAAAAAAATCAAAAAGCAAGCAAGCAGAAACAGACACCGAATGTACCACATCACGATCACGATCACGTTTCATCTTATTATGACTGAAGTGTCGTCGTGATCGTTCATGTATGGAAGGGATCACGGGCGTAAAAAAAAAAGATAGTGTACATCACTGAATCAACGACTTACGAGTCACGGATTGTGATTGCTTGTGAGTAGCTCGAAATAATATTTTTCTTTCTTTTTCTCGTTTCGAAAGCTTAAGTGGGGGGTTGACAGACCGGTTTACCCCAGTTATTAGGCAAGGGAATAAGAGTAGCAGAAAAAAAAAAAAAAATAAAATAAAAAAACGAAATAGAACCCTTTTTGGAATGTTTCCCTGGTAACACACTTTCTTTATCATTTCAATAACCTTTTTGTATTTTCTTTTTTTCCTTTCGATATTTATTAGCTAATCCACTATCAACACGAAAGAGAAGCGATACCCTTTCTTTCTACCACAACGTATACATAGCAGCCGTTAACTCATTCTCATTACATTTAAATTTTCCCAGCCATGGCTAGCTTATTGAAAAGTAAAATAAGCAATGCACCTTCGCTTGATTTTGAGGACCTCGAGTCGAGGTTTCAAATCCACAAGTACTACCCCAAGTACTTCCACAACTACGACTACTCGACCCCAGTGATAAAAGACTTGATCGCAGACAAACCCATATACGCCAAGGCCAACGAGCATGTCAAGCACTGGCGCAACCCGGCAGATTTGCCGGGGAAGAAGCCCAGAAGAAAGGCCATGAAGGACGAGTACAGAGCGATCAAAAAGGAGTTGAAGGACGAGCAAAGAGAGTTGAGAAAGGAACACAGAGAGGAAGAGAAGCTGATCAAGCACGATCTCAAGCACGAAAGGAGAGAAGTTCGCAGGGAGCTCCACAACGAAAAGAGAGAGCTTCGCAGAGAGTACAAGGACGCCAAGAGAGGGTTGAGAACCAAATCATCAGCAAGCTCAGAAAACGGTGGAGGAGCTGGCGCTACAGAGACGCTCTACAAGCGCTGGGACCAGCCGTTGGCCGACCCTGTTCCTATGAGAAGAACAGAGAGCAGATACCCTGACGACAGGCCACCTTCATTCAGCAACCCATTCGACTCTACCGCATCTACATTAGTCCCGCAAGAGTCGTCGTCTAGCACGTCGAGGAGCGCCATCAAGACCAGAAACAACTCCATTGCCAGCAAATTCAAGAGCCTCATGAAGCACGACAGCAACAACCACAACCACGACCACAACAACTCGGATTCGTCCCCCAGCAGAAAATCGTCGTTGGTCAACGGAGGAGGCGCCGATCTTCAGCCGTCATTATCATTTGACCAGACCAAGCTGAACATGACCATGAGCAGAACAAAGTGTTTACTTAACAAGTTGAAAGTTGGCGACAGAAGAATGAGTGAACAAATAGGTACGTATTACAGAGGATTCTTTTACTTTTTTTAATTTTTTTCAAGTTTTTGTTAGGGCCCAGTGGGCCCAGTGGATCCTATTGATCTATGCGTTGATTTGACTCAATTATTTAGCGATTGAGTGAGAGATTGATGATTATCGCAAAATTTTTTTTTTTTTTTTTATTTTTTTCTCTTACTAGCCGTTTCATGCGGACATGAAATGGAATGAAATTTTTACGTGTGTGTGAAGAGGGATGTGATGTCATAGTGAGTGGTTACAAGGGCAGGCAGCCAATCGAGTCAACTGTTATCTCGATTAATTTAAACAATCAAACTCGTTTCCCAAGGGAGTGGAAAATTCATTGCGTGCAGCCTTTTAGCATAGAAAAGACCCACCTAGTATCATGCAACTCAGGAATCCGCTCCGACTTTTTCCCCTTTCTTGATGTGGCATCGCGGGAATAAGGTAGTCATACCCATGACTACCCATATTAGGAGTCGGTCGGTGAAAATGTCATGGCAGGTTTAAGTTTTAAGTTTGAGTATGTCTTTGTTAACACTTTCTTTTTTTAATCATAAATGCGGGGAAGGATAAGTCGCAACAATCTCATACTGCAGAGAAGAGTGGGGGAAGGCCGAAGAAGCTCATAAGCCAGTGAGCAAGGGTGCAGGAAATCAATGGTGATTGTGAGGCACAGGAACAAAATGAGTGTCAAAAATAATATTAAGCGATGGTTGACTATGGGAGAGAATTTGCTTGATTCAGCATCAAAAAACAGCAAGCAATAAAAATTGATTAGCGAGCAAACCAGTATTGGCAAATTCCAAGACTTTACTCTGTATTATTGCTGGAATAGATACACGCCGATACAGCAAACCAAAGGGAAAGGCTTAAAAGGAAAAGAAAAAAAATTACTCGAAAGATACGGTAAAGATAGAGCACCCATAGCTCTTCTTAACCCTTTTCGAATATTTACCTTTTTTTTTTATTTTTACATTTATTTCCAGCTTAAGGCCTTTTACATTTTCTGGTGCTCGCTGCAATATTTTTTTTTTCCCTGTCGCACCCCACACTAACAAGATTCGACAAGTTCGTGTCTCCACTAAAACCCATAAGTCGTGACCTGAAAATCGGGCACTCGCACGCCCGCCCACTTACCCACTCACTACTCTCCTCCATTCGAAGTTTACGAAAGGAATATTAAAAGTATACTTTTGCAATTGCTACTGCTGAGTTCTTCTTCAGATCGATTTCCGTTTTTTATATTGTTGACTGCAACAATTGAAGGCGAAGAAACACCACAAGAAGAAGGCTAGGAGAACAACAAATCAGTTACCCCACCCCTTCCAAACCAACCAAAGAAAAAAAAAAAAAAAACATTTGACCACTACGTCAAAACAAAAGGTGACCTCATTCGTTCCCTTCAACTTTTTTTTTTTACTTTCTTCAACTGCTTTTGGCTCCCCCAGTGATTCTAGCTTGCGTATACGATTACAGCACCATTCAGCCTGATACACATTCACTCAATTGGGTAGATACACACAGAGAACCCCTACTGTCCATCTCCATCCACACGCACCCGATTATTTTTTTTTCCAAGCGGTTGATTCCAGTGTTGAAAGCAGATCATCTGATTTAAGCTTAAATCCGCCCGCACTCTAAACTTGAAGTCGAGAGTTCACATTTTCTAGAGTTTTAATTCTTTCTTGTCTAATTCTTCTTGAATCATTCACTCACACACTTTCTTTACTTTTTCTTCTAAATTTTGTGTTAACTCCATTGCATCATCTATTCAGTCAAATCAATCTCGCTACGCATAATCCCCTCTCCACATTGCATCCAAGAAAAGCAAAAACAAAAAAAAAAAAAACAAGGAAGATCAAACAACCAACAAGATAAAAGAGAATAATTAATACTAACAATGTCGAAAGTAGAAATTGTCACAGAAACCGTCAACAATGGACGCACCGGTGAACAGGAAACCATACAATACACTCAATCTCAAATGGTGGGACACGGATCGTTTGGTGTTGTCTTCCAAACCCAAATAATACCATCAAACGAAATTGCTGCTATCAAAAGAGTCTTGCAAGACAAAAGATTCAAAAATAGAGAGCTTCAAATCATGAAGTTGGTTCATCATAGAAACATCGTAGACTTGAAGCATTATTTCTATACTAACAATGAAAAGAACGAACTCTACCTCAACTTGATTTTAGAGTTCGTACCAGAAACCTTATACAAGGCCCTGCATTATTACGTTAGTAAGAGGTTACTGATGCCATCATTAGAAGTTAAATTATACACCTATCAGATGCTCAGAGCCTTGAACTACATCCACAGTCAAGGCATATGTCATCGTGATATCAAGCCACAAAACTTGTTAATTGATCCATCTAACGGTGTTTTGAAGTTGTGTGATTTTGGAAGTGCAAAAATCTTAAACCCTAACGAACCTAACGTTTCTTATATTTGTTCGAGATATTATAGAGCTCCAGAGTTAATCTTTGGTGCAACAAATTATACCACCAAGATTGACGTTTGGTCTGCTGGGTGTGTCATGGCTGAGTTGATCTTAGGTCAACCATTATTCCCAGGTGAACTGGGTATCGATCAATTGGTTGAAATCATCAAGATCTTGGGAACCCCATCAAAGGACCAAATCAAGAATATGAACCCAAACTACATTGAGTACACCTTCCCACAAATCAAGCCAATACCATTATTGAAGATTTTCAGAAAGATGCCTAGCGACTGTATCCAATTTTTGAGCAAAATCTTGCAATATTCTCCAATTGATAGAATCTCATGTATCGAGGCATTATGCGATCCATATTTCGATGAATTGAGAAACTCAGAAACGAAATTACCAAACTATAGAAAGTTATTTTCACAACAAAACCAAAATTACAATAGTCATTCCAATTCCTCTCACAGCCATCATAATTCTTCAAACAGTTACTCTGCAAATGCTGCTAATTATCAATTATTTGAGGGCCAACCTGATTCTCGCAACTTACCAGAGTTGTTTGATTTCGATGATAGAGAACTTTCTGTGAGTCCAAACTTGAATACCAAGTTGATTCCAAGCTTCGCTTATGACAGATTGTTATTGAGAAGTGGTAGTAAGTCCTTGGATGGATTTGTACCATTAAGTGAAGAGGAATTAGCAGTTACTCTTGATTAGACATATCTGAAGGATAAATCACCACTTTAAGAGAATTCAAGATGAAGATTATAGAAATGTAATACTTGGTGGTGATATTTACTTGGGAATATGCATATTTGAACAAATAGCTGTATATTATAACGATGTGCTAAGACTGGATGCGCCATGACGCTATTCAAAGTAAACGAACGAAATGTAGAAATCATAAAATAAATGCTTTTATTTTTTTCACCCAAGACCTGTAAGTTTGTAATTGAATCAAACACCTAAATTACAGTAATTGATAGATTCGTCTTATTATTTTTGATTTTTTTTTATTTATATCTCTATGCTTACCATTATCATCAGTTTGCTCAGTGTACGTGGGCTTCCAAAATGTTTTGAACAACACCGTCTACATCGGCCTTCATATACTGTGAGTTCATCAAGACTTGCAACAACTTCTTGATACCAATACCTAAGCCAGCTGCAGGGTTTCCAGTCTCCATTTCTGAAGTGGAAAAGACATCGTTCAATTGATGAACAATCTCTGTTCTTTCTTGTTCACTCATAAATCCGATTTTTTCCATGACTCTCTTCAACTCTTCCAATTTGGTGATTTGGTTGACAGGAATCGTCTTTGTGAATCCATCCAATCCGTCCATATGCTTCAAGGCAGTATATTGCGAAGTAGTTCCAATGATCAAGAGTCTTCTGCCATTTGGAGGCTGTTTAGTCAAGTTCACTTTGAGCATTTGGAAGATATCGTTCGAGAATCTAGGGCCAATTGGGTTATAGTTGATCAAAGTTTCGATCTTATCGATAACCAAGATATTCAAAGGTGATCTGTAAACGTCTCTAAACACTTGATCTATAGCTTGCATTTTAGCAGGCTCAGACATTCCCACTAAGGATTCAGCTGAAAGCATCTTGATAAAGGGGAATTCAGAGCTCAACGCCAAAGAAGAAGCAATAGCCGTCTTACCACTACCTGGTGGACCATACAACAATATCGAGATCAAACGCTCAGTCTCTGACACCTTAACTTCCTCTATAAAGGAGGTACCTTGACTAAATATCTGGCCGACTCTTGGAGAAAATTCAATAATACCATGTGGGGTATGCTTAGTCAAATCTTCTTCGTTGACCCCGAACGCTGGTTTAACTTCATTCAAAGCCAACAAGAATTCATTTCTATGCAATTTCATTTTTGCTATATTTTTATCAACCTTAGCAATGGAGTCACTCTTAGTGAACTTGTTGATTGCAAACGAGGTTGCAGAGTTACACAAACCTTCCAATTCAGCACCAGTGAAGTTCTTTGTCAATACTGCCAATTCATCAAAGTCGACATCATCAGCTAACAAATCGTTCTCTTTCATCTTCTTTGTGTGAATCAACAAGATATCCTTTCTACCCTTTTCATCAGGTAACGAAATTTCAATTTGGATTTCGAATCTACCAGGTCTCAATAACGCATTATCGATCAAATCTAATCTATTTGTCATACCGATAATCAAAATGTTATTCAATTGATCCACACCATCCATTTTGGCCAACAACTGATTGACAACGTTGTCACCAACTCCAGTTCCATCGGATTTGGCTGAGCCTCTCTGCTTGAAGACCGAATCCAATTCATCGAAAATAATAATGTGTAATTGAGAGGCTTCTCCCTTTTGTTTGTACTCTTGTTCAGCATCTTTGAACAAGTTTCTGATGTTTTCTTCGGAAGCACCAACGTACTTACTCAACATTTCTGGACCGTTGACAACCTTGGGTTCCTTAACATTCAACATCTTACCAATTTGTCTGGCAATCAACGTCTTACCTGTACCTGGAGGACCAAACAACAACAAACCTTTGACGTGTCTCAATGCCAATTTTTCAACTAAATCTGGAGATATAATTCTCAGGGCGAAAGCTCTTCTAAAAATTTGACTAAACTCCTTGTCTAACCCACCAATTCCCATACTCTCAAGTTTGAAGTCTGGGTTGATAATAGGGTTTGCTCTGGGCCTAGCCTGTACACTTTTGTTTTTTGAATTAGATGCCTTCCTCAAGTTGATAATTGAACCATCTTCAGGGTAAAAATTGACCAAGGTTTGATTTATGAAGATACCCTTAGTGCCAAAGTCAGTACTAACGGTAACATCAGCCAAATTTGCTTGACTGGCGATATCAATAGCTTGCACCGATATAATTGTCAATGAGTATATTAAACCGGCAAAGTCCATTACAATTGGTTCAGTTGGTTGTAAAACTTGATTTAAGTAAGTTCTTTGGAACAGAGCAATGAGTTCATCATGATCAATAGGGTTCGTATGTGCCTTCGTCTTTGAGCGGAAATCGATGCTGATATCTACAGATCCGAGGTAATGGGAAGTATGAGACGAGTTCAAATCGTAAGGTTCCACGATAACCTGCTGGTTATACGACCACTTTCCCCATTGTCTCATGTTTCCGGCCAAACCAATAGTTCCAGGTTGCATGCCATCCCACTTGATGAATTGATACACAAACTGTCCATCCAAAATAACGTGGCCACCGTCAGCTACTTCTCTGAAATCCATTGGGTTTACTGCAACTTTGTTTGCTAATACAATTTCATTTTGAGATTGTGCAACCGCCAATTGCTTTGGAGCAAATGCTGGCGCTGATCTATGTGGTTGAGAGTGATTGATAGTTGGATAACCGGGCGGTGGGTTGTTTCCAACCTTGTGAAATCCTAATTTCTCCATTTTGGGTACGAGGGAGGGTAAGAACAGCATCAGGACAGGAGGAGATTGGGGGTTGCTTTTGTAGTATTTTTCTCGTTTGCACTAGGCCAAGTGCGTACGTGTATTGTCTCTTGCCGTGAGTGTGGTAAAGACACGAGATCGTTTCAACACTAAGGAAAGTACTGCATGTACTTTGAACTATTTATATACGTGGTTGCCACTGTGTGGAGTGTCGGTGGTCGGATATATATCTAGTTGTAGAGATTGAAGGTATTGTTTTGCCACTGCCTGATTCGTGTGACAATTCAAGTACTTTGCGATTTGATATGAGAGGCAAATACCGAAGCAATAGGTGCAAATGTAGATGACGGGCGAAGTCGGTTCGTTGCTGGTATGCAGGAGACTGGCGATAAGGTTGGCTAGTAGAGTTATCGAAAAGAGTTAGCTAGTGGGATAAGGTTGGGGGCTAGCTTGCCGCTTTGATTTAGAGGATTATTGTAGTATATGTACCTCAGGATTCAAATAAAAGCAGACAAATGAAAAGGATAAGAAAAGCTACATAAAGTGTTAATACAGAACCATGGGGTGCTCACATACCATATGCCTTACGGCTACTGCGGATCACACACGCCAACGGCAACTTCAGTCGGCCAATTTCAGTTTCCAGCTCGGCGACGTTAAAGTCAAGAGCTGCCCCATGGACCTCTTTTTTCTCTTGGCCGGAGAAGGCATACCGTTTGATATGGAAAGTGTTCAGGTGGCCCGATTTCTTCGATTTCATCAATTGTTGCAACCACGAAGCTAGTAGCAGAGACTGAGCATAGTAAATGGGTGGGCGTGTGCGGTTCAATATGGATTGATCGAGATTAGGCATTTTTGAAGCTTGAAGAAAAATTAGATTTTGATCTTCAAAGGCTCCCACATACACCATTCGATATATGCAGAATTTAGTGTGTGCGAGAATCAAATTTGCGAAGATCCCACTTGATACCTTCGAAGTAGGCCAACTAAGTCGGAACCTTCTAGAGCCTTTTCCGAAATTATGTGAACTATTAAGGTACCTGCTTTCAGTCATCTTACTGAGAAGAATTCAGTCGCTATACTGAGAAAAAGTCCAAAGTATATACTTTCCAGATTCGATTGGCAGTTTTCTGCACTCTCTATGCCTCTTTCTTTGTAGTTTTAAATTCACAGCATAAACTGCGACTCGTACTTTTCAATTAACGTGTTTGTCCGAAAATGGAAAAATTTACTTTAATTAGACGCGTACGACGACAGTACCTCATCATTTCCGATATTCACGATTTTGAGAGACAAACACCAGAATCAAGTGAATTGGCTGTAGCTCATCTACTTTTCTTAGATTTACTTTTCCTTATTTTCAAAGCTTCAGGAGACTTCCTTTTTATACGTGGAACCAACTAATCCAATCGACGAATAAACTAAACGTAATACATTATGTCTAGTCCTAATCGTTCCCCTAGGAAGAGACAAAATGATGATGATGATTCTGAAGGAAACCAAACACCAGCCCACTCCTCTCCACAATTACCTCCATCTTCTCCAGCTATCCCATTTGCTGACGATTTAGAGGAGGAAGACGAAATCCACAACGATGTCGTTGACTTGAACCCATCGGACGATGAGGACGGAGAAGACTTGATGGACAATATGGAAAATGACTACCAAAGAAACGAAGCACAAGACAGATACGACTTGGGCGATGGGAACATTGACGACGAAGGCGACTACGAAGAAATGGACGCAGCCACAAGAAGAAGAATAGACCAGCAGTTGAACAGAAGAGACGAGATCTTGAGCGTCAACACTGGCAACAGATCGAGACGTCAAGCCTTCTTGGACGACGAAGACAGAGGTGACGACGATGAAGACAACGAAGGAGTCAACGAATACGGTTTACCAATTCAAAGAAGAAGAAGAAGACAATACGACGAAGATCCCGAGGATCAATTGGACATAGACGAGGGCATGGATATTGACCCGTTCAACGAAGAGTTGTCCCTTGAGAGTTTGACTGACATCAAGGCTGCAAGTATAACCGAATGGGTCAACCAGCCTCAAGTATCGAGGTCCATCGCAAGAGAATTGAAGTCATTCCTTTTAGAATACACTGACGAGCATGGTAGGTCTGTGTATGGTGCCAGAATCAGAACCTTGGGTGAAATGAACGCGGAGTCTTTGGAAGTGTCTTACCAACATTTGGCTGAGTCCAAGGCCATTTTGGCATTGTTTTTAGCAACATCGCCAGACGAGATCTTGAAGATCTTCGATATTGTCGCTATGGAGGCCACAGAATTACATTACCCCAACTATTCTCAAATTCACCAGGAAATCCATGTCAGAATCCAACAGTACCCTAACTTGTTAAACTTGAGAGACTTGAGAGAAAACAACTTGAACTCCTTGATCAAAGTCAGTGGTGTTGTCACCAGAAGAACAGGTGTCTTCCCACAATTGAAATACATCAAGTTTGACTGTTTGAAGTGTGGTGTTGTCTTGGGTCCATTCATTCAAGACTCCAATGTTGAAGTCAGAATCAGTTTCTGTACAAACTGTAGACTGAAGGGTCCGTTCAAGTTGAACTCTGAGAAGACTTTATACAGAAACTACCAAAGAATCACTTTACAAGAAGCCCCAGGAACCGTTCCACCTGGTAGATTGCCAAGACACAGAGAGATCATTCTTTTGGCTGACTTGGTGGACGTTGCTAAGCCAGGTGAAGAAATTGAAGTCACCGGGGTATACAAGAATAACTATGATGGACAATTGAACGCTAAGAATGGATTCCCCGTTTTCGCTACTGTCATAGAGGGTAACTCCATCACTAGAAAAGAAGGTGCATCGACTACAGGAAATGACAGTGGTCTCGGAATCAGCGGTGGTGGATGGAGCGAAGAAGATGAACAGGAATTCAGAAAATTATCCAAGGAGCACGGTATCATCGACAAAATCATCGCCTCGATGGCTCCATCTATCTATGGTCACAAGGACATCAAGACTGCGTTAGCATGCTCCTTATTTGGAGGAGTCCCAAAGAATGTAAATGGTAAGCACTCGATCAGAGGTGATATCAACGTCTTGTTGTTGGGTGACCCAGGTACCGCCAAGTCTCAAATCTTAAAGTACGCCGAGAAGACGGCAAACAGAGCAGTCTTCGCAACTGGTCAAGGTGCCAGTGCCGTCGGTTTGACTGCCAGTGTGAGGAAAGATCCTATAACGAGAGAATGGACTTTGGAAGGTGGTGCTTTGGTGTTGGCTGATAAGGGAACATGTCTTATTGATGAATTCGACAAGATGAATGATCAAGATCGTACATCTATTCACGAAGCCATGGAACAACAATCCATTTCCATCTCCAAGGCGGGTATTGTTACCACTTTGAGGGCAAGATGTGCCATTATTGCAGCTGCTAACCCTAATGGTGGTAGATACAACTCCACATTGCCCTTTTCGCAAAACGTCGATTTGACTGAACCTATCTTGTCAAGATTTGACATTTTGTGTGTGGTTAGAGATTTGGTTGATCCTGAGCTGGATGAGAGATTGGCCAGTTTCGTTGTTGACTCTCATATGAGATCTCATCCATCGACCACTGAAGATTTGGAAGATGATGATTTCGAGAACGATAACGAAGACAATGACGAAAACATGGATGAGAATGAAGACGCCACAAGCACAACTCCAAGACGAACCAGGAAGCAAAAGATAAACCTTTTGAACCAAAAGAAGGAGCAAGAAATCTCACCAATCCCACAAGAATTGCTTGCAAAGTATATAAACTACGCAAGACAAAAGGTTCAACCCAAGTTGCATCAAATGGATATGGATAAGGTATCGAGAGTGTACGCTGACTTGAGAAGAGAGTCTATTTCCACAGGTTCTTTCCCGATCACCGTCCGTCATTTGGAAAGTATCTTGAGAATTGCAGAAAGTTTTGCAAAGATGAGATTATCTGATTTTGTGAGTCAAAACGATTTGAATAGATCCATCAAGGTGAGTATTGACAGTTTCGTCGGTGCCCAAAAGGTTACTGTGAGGAAGCAATTACAGAGATCATTCATGAAGTACACTTTACCGCAAAGAAGAAACTAAACATTTGGGTAATCATGGGAATTATGAAGAGAGTCAGAAATTGTATATTTAGAGAGATTTTGTATAGTATTTAATTGTATCAGGCGAAAAGAATTTGCAATCATGTTTGTAGATGGGTGGCCATTGCTGCAAAACTTTCATGCATATAAATGAGGGTCGTGCAAACTCAATTGTTATTCATCGAAATAAGCGTTTTCCAGAGCTGCCCACAAACGCAGGAAAAGATCTCTCGTTTAAGATTCTATTAGTTCGCGAAGATTCAATGAAGAATGGAAAATGCAAATAGCGTCCCACTTCCATTGTTTATTGTATTTCTTGCTGAGATCTTACGGAGGATATGATAAGCTATAAGGGAAGGGCCATTCGTGTGAGTTTGAGCATTTATGATTGGAGCGAAGTAAATGAGATTACCAAAATAGACTTCCAACGGTCAATTGACGAGCTTGTTCGTGCTGTATTGCTCGCTCGATCTGTAGTGATCGCATGAGTGTGTAGCTGCACTGAAGCTGGAATATCCCTCGATATCGTGTCCTGTATGTAGTTTAACGCGTCACCCAGCTGCATAGTACTTCATGAATATCTAAACAAGCTTCCCTCATTGCAGTGAGGCACAAGTCAGACAACAAGGGACGATAAGATGCTTGATCTTGATCAGTAAGTACATAAGCCAACGAGACTCTAGTGGTGCGGGCGGTGACGAATCTCTCTGCATGTTTAATGGCGTGCACACACATAAAGCAGAAGGAGAGCTGGTTTCCATAAACTCAATTGCCCTTCCTTCAATGCTGATGGCGAGTTTACTAACAAAACAGAACCATTGAAATCATTCAAGAATGCAAACACGTTCCAGAAGCGGATGTCGAAGAATTGTGCACAAAGGCCATCGAGCTATTGATTGATGAGGCAAACATACAGCATGTCGACACCCCTGTCACGATCTGCGGAGACATTCATGGCCAGTTGCATGACCTATTGACATTGTTCAAGACTGGGGGTAAATGTCCAGATACAAGGTATTTGTTTCTAGGAGATTTTGTCGACAGAGGATTTTACTCTTTGGAAAGTTTCTTGTTACTCTTAGCATTAAAGGTCAGGTACCCAGACAGAATCACATTGATACGAGGGAATCACGAGCTGAGACAAATCACTACAGTATACGGGTTCTACGACGAGTGCATACGAAAATATGGCTCAGTTAACGTTTGGAGGCACTGCTGTGAAGTTTTCGACTACTTGTCCTTGGGGGCGGTGGTTGGGGGCAAGGGCGGAGTCTTTTGCATACATGGAGGCTTGAGTCCTGATATCGAAACGATCAACCAGATTCGAGTCTTGGACAGGAAGCAGGAAGTTCCGCATGAAGGTGGTATGTGTGACCTTTTGTGGTCCGATCCAGAAGATGTCACTGGATGGGCAATTAGTCCAAGGGGTGCTGGTTACTTATTTGGCCAAAACGAAGTGGAAAAGTTCTTACACACCAACGATATCCTGTTGATTGCTAGAGCGCACCAATTGGTCATGGAGGGCTATAAAGAGATGTTTGACCAGGGCTTGGTGACCGTATGGAGTGCGCCCAACTACTGTTACAGGTGTGGTAATTTGGCGCTGGTGCTAACAATTGATGACGATTTATCGAGAAACTATAAGATCTTCGAGGCTGCAACCCAGGATGTGACCTCCATCCCCTCGAAAAAGCCGGCACTTGACTATTTTATATGACGCATGCGCCATTTTTCGCGCAAGGGTGTGTGGGCTGGAGTGTAAATCTGAAAATGAGCTATGAGCTAGGAGCTATGAGCTAGGAGCTATGAGCTATGAATATGTGTTAGTAGTAGTGGTGGTGTCTATATATAGAAAATACCACACAAAGTCGGCCAAAGTCAAGCTAGAACCGAAATCGTGGGAAGTCAACGCATCGGAACGGAAATATTATGTAACAATACTAGAACGCGCAAGCAAATGAATCGAAATGACATAACACGAGCCTCGAAACGCATACTTGAATGTAGAATTAAGAGATGAAATGAAATGCAACGCCACAAACATTCGTACTTGTCCATTATTCATTGATTGCTACAATGTTTTACTAATACGGGTAAACCCTTTTCCAGATCGAGATGATGGCTTACATTGGGCGACAAATGTGTATACACATTTCCACCGGTGCATTCTATTGATCAATTCCGCTGAGTCAAGGCAGGGCGGCGGCGGCTGTTAATCCCGAGACACGTAAAAAACGGTGCATGCTGGCATACAAAGAAATCATCATCGCACATAACCGACACATGCACCACGCTACAATTAGGTTCTAAGAAATTTTTATCATACGGAAGAATCTCGTTCCCTAAACCGTAAAAAATATTGACACCATTTGACAGGATGGTGTCAGAAATAAGCTTCCGGGTGAGTTTCGGAGAGGTATCACAATTCCATGTTAGCATATCTTACTAATATAACTGTGCATGTGCGCATTGGGTGTGTAGAGCTTGGTGGTGACAGCACACAGTTTCATGGCACTCCTTACGAAATTTCCGATGTGAGTCAAGAAAAACAAAAGGGAAAATTTTTTTCCCACAGGAGGATGGATTAGTGAAGATACGTAATGCCCGAATGCGCAAGTGCCCGCTAAGCGTGAAATCGAGTAACACGCACTAGCAAACAAACTGAAAACATAATTAAAAAATAATTAATAAAAGGGCACTAAAAGATCTGAGTCCTGCACCAACAAGGCAGGTCTTCCCGTAGCTCGTTAGAAATACATAGAATGCTGCCCTTGGAATAGACGAGATACTTCACGATAAAAATTTTTCATTCGCTGAGTCCCAGTGACTGAGCACGACCAAATGCGCTGGCATGCTGCTGCAAGCGATAATATGTAGGGAAATATTTTGAGAACAAACAAAGTAGAAAAAAAAAAAAAAACAATTGGTGGAAGAGAATTAGGCATAATCCTGATTGCTATTTTTTCTTGTGCCGATCACGTATGGGTTTATGCCAAGGGTAGTAGTGGAGGGGGGGTCCAGACAAAATGACCTCCTAAGACTCTTGGTTCAGCCTCAAAGCCCTTGTGCTTCCACGGCGGGATGCAAAACCGTTTATTTTTTAGTCACATCCTTCCTTTCTGTATTTATTTTTCGTGCTACGCTAATTTTACCCTGGGTTTATTTTTGGCTGCAAGGCTTTGGCTGCGAATGCCCGATATTTTCAGCGTGCGCATTAAATATGCGTGAAATTTTGGTGCGTGGTTCCACCCTGTACGTCACCATTTGTTACCTGGGAGATACGTCAAATGGGCTCTGCATGAGATCTGTATGACATGCTTAATTATTTTTATTAGTAAAAAGCATAGAAACAAAAAGTTTCCGCCCAAAGGGGGGGAGGATCCCGGTCCGAAGATGGACCGCTAGAGATTACACATGTACATATATATATAAGGAAATTTTCTCGGTCTTGGTTCGTTTTTTTTTTGGCACGAGCTTTTTCTTTCTTCTGTTTATTTGGTTGTACCGCTACATTTTATAACTTCATTTGCATATTACTCATCATAGGCGGCCACTCCTCATCAAGCATACACACACCGCATCACATCAGTTTCAGCTTTCCACACTATCAACACACCCGATTGCGATAAACCAACACACCCTAAATTATTTGCATTCTTTTCTTTCATCTACATTTCATTACATAATTTGCATTTCTCCTTTTCATCGCATCCACTCCCAGAATAACATGTTCTCGAGAATCCTTCCATACCTTTTACTACTCATCGCCTCGGTCTGCGCTCTTGCAGACCAAGATGCTGGCGGAGCCGCTACAACCACCAAAGTGACTCAAACTACAGTCTGGGCCACCGGTACCGATTCATTGGGTAACTTGGTCACCACCCAGTCTATCTTTACGCAGTCATTTGTCACTACCTACACTGCCGCTACAGGCACAGTTCCTGCCGGCTCGGTTGGATTAGGCTCCATTGACGGCAATGTTGGCAAGGTTAGAACATACCCACAGAGCACAGTATCGGCCAACGGCGCTGCCACCTTGTTCAAGCAAGCATACGCTGGCAGCCAAACCAGATTGCCATACACTTTCACATTATCGATCATGTTAATGAGCACCCTCTGCATCTTCATCATATTCCTTTAGGGCGTTAAAGGGATATCAGCATCATATCATATTTCATCTTCAAACAATGAAAAAAAAAAAATTTTAGGGATTTTCTTTTTTTATTGCTGCAAGTTTATTTTTAAACTCATGCATATACCAAAAAAAAAAATAACATGGCTCCTTCCCACTCGCAACTCAAATTTTATAATAGACGAGAAGGCTTGAGTGAGATACACACAACACTAATTAACTATGTCTTAGACTAAAAATAGAAAAGAACGGCAATAAACATGAGTATCTTTGTATCGAGTTGCTAGTTTAGGTAAAGTGTAGTTTGGCAGCAATTGACGATGTGATCATGAGCAGGCGAAAAGTGCTAATACGTCAAAACCACATCAAATCTGGAACAATAAGGTACGAGAAAAAAAAAGCTTAAATGGTACAAAGTCGAGCGCCAAGGTGTAGCATATCCTACAAAAAGGTGTGAGTGTGCCGTGTATGCTCGATAGCTTAAACACCCTTTGGTGTGTAAGTGTGTGTATGTGAGTCCTCACAGTCCTCTGATTAAGATAAGAAGTCATTTTTGGGCTATGGATGGTAATGGACTAGATAAGCCTTTCCATATCTCTTACAATTAGCCACCAAAATATTTTTTACTGCTCATTCTTATTATTATTATTTTTTTTTTTTTTCACTAGGTGCTTCCTGGCGGCCGTCAATTTGCTGGTGATGGATTGCCCTGGTAACTGTGCCAGGTGAGTTACGACGATATCATGCCAGGCTAAATTACTCAGGGTCTTTACAGATTCGATACACTCGTTCTATTTATATCACCCGGCCTCCTTCCACAATTCTCTATACACACTTTAAAGAAGGCATTTTGTTTGCCACAATATCTGGCAAGTTTACCAAGTCGTAATTATGGTTTCATAATCCTCGACAATCGAAGTAGACATTGTATGTGGTTTCGTAACCTCCCTTCAGTCACATTTCGTTTAGATAAGAAGGCCGAGAAATCTTGAAGCGCACTTTTTTTTTTTATTTAACCTAAGACACAGTTCCTGCATTCAAGTCAATCGCGTGCAACCACACAATTATGGCTTCTCCTCTCACAATTAACTTTAGACGGAACGCAACAACACAATAGGGCAGGCTGAAACTACGGCGGGAGGAAATTCAAAAGAAGGAAAAAAAAAAAAAAAATAAACGAGAATACGGGGGTTCGAGTTCGTGTAATGCAGTGAAAGACCACCGAGTGTTTTCACCCCATCAATTCCCGGAACAGTACCGCTCATTAACCTTCGCAAAATAGCACAGAATGTCAGTAAGGAACTACGACGCAACAGGCTCGCTGAGCAGACGAATCGACCAGTCATTATCGCCCAGCCAAACAGGCCAACAAGACCAAATATCCCTCGACATACCGCTTGAAACCGAGGAAAAGTTCAGCATCCTTGACACAATCAACGTGCTCAAATTCAAGTCCATATCGTTGGAAAACAAAGGCTCTGTGGCAAGAGACCACATGGCTAACGAAAGAACCTTCTTGGCCTGGCTCAGAACTTCGTTATCCTTCATCACTATCGGAATTGGAATCACCCAGCTTTCAAGATTGGAGAGCAAGAAAGACCCTCATACCTCGGCTGTTCAGGTTCAGGGGGGCATTATACATTTGAAGGAAAGAGACTCTTCAATCGGTCGGTATGGGAAACCGTTGGGGCTCACCTTCATAATCTTGGGTATAGCCACATTATTGTTTGGGTTCGTGCGCTTCTTCAAAGTGCAGGCCATGCTTACTAGGAACTACTATCCAGCCAGTAGATTGTCCATCATAACGTTGATATCCACGGTCTTTGTGATTATCGTGGTGACATTTGGGGTCATTGTAAATGCTACATAGACAGGGAGAGAGGTGGATAAGAGAGACCAAGAAAACGAAGAGGTGAGAACTACCACTTCGGCTTATTGAGTGAGATTACCTTCACAAGACTCACCATGTGGTTCTGAATGGAAAAGACGAGAGGCAGAAC